>NC_061159.1:55741303-55743803 GCF_022113875.1 Hydra vulgaris
CACAAAAATATCAATACTATTCTATAAAACACAAAGTGAAAAGTCTTGGTGCAATTTTGATGTCTTTTGTTAAAATTCCCTTATTATACTTGTAACTTAGTTACTCTTTTTTTTAAATATTGTATCGATTATAGTTTATAGATCATAGAGTATAGAATATAGAAAATTAAAAAATATCTTTAAACGATAAATAACTAAACAAAATAATAGTCTTAAAATAATCAACCAAAACAAGTAGACATATTTATATAACCGAGTTTGCGCCTAATATTGTATGCGCTAAGTTGATAGTATTAATTTGTTTACTTATTTTTAAGGTAATTAGGACGTCTTATGTAGGTCTTAGCGACGTCAATAGGACGTCTAAATATTAGAGATGTGCCGGAACCAGTTAATGCCGAGTCTCCGATTCCGGGTACCCGGCTGAAAAAACCTGGTCCAAGTCCGAGTACTCGGCACCGAGTCCATTTTTAAAAAGTTGGAATAAAATTAACACAAAATACGCTTTTTACGCTAACTAACCAAAAGTTATGTGGCGGAAGTACCATTTAGCAAAACCCCGCAATGCAGGGTAAGGGGCCTGAGTTGTAGAGCCTAACTTTTTTCAAAAGCTGCGCAACAGTTTTTTAATAACTATATTTAGTTTAAAATTATTTTTTTTACCTGGTGGAGCGGGCCTAAATAATATTTTGTTATAATTATTATCGAAATTAAAATATGAAAAATGTGTATAATATTTACCTAATATCTCTACTTTTATGACTTTTGCTTGATACGAATGAAAAGTGGTATCAGCGTTCGAAAGCATTATAAGCGTTTCATTCAAAACTTAATTGCTAAAAATTATCTTGTGTTCTAACAGAATAAAAAGGAGCTATTCTAAAACTTTTTTTCTCAGTTTTTTTATTCGTATTCTCGAATTATTTCATTTAGCGTTTCAGTTTTTGTATCCGTATAAATTTTTTTGCAAAAATGTATTAAAAATTATTTTAAGTGAGATTGTTTTAAGTTAATAGAACTTTGTGGATATCGACTACATAACATTCTTAGATTTATATCAAGAAGTTTAATGGTTAAAGTTTAAATTTAAAGAAAAATCAATTTGAAGATACCCGGTGCCGGGTACTGCAACAAAATCGCCGATACCGGGTACCCGGTAAAACAGCCGAATTGCCGGGTCCCCGGGTCTGAACCGGGTACCCGGCACATCACTACTAAATATTCAAGTCCTGATATCGTCATTATATTAACGTCACAAGGACGTCCTAACAAAGACGTCTTTACCAGACGTCTTTAGGACGTCCTAATTTGGTCTGAGACGTCGCGACCTAGTTAAGACGTCCGTAAGACGTTTGATTCACGTCTGTGCCCGCTGGGTTGGTTAAAAGTTAAACTCTGAAACTCATTCGTCTGTGATTGAGTTTATCAACAATATTTCAATAATAAATGATTCAGATGACAGTGGTGATTTATTTTTAAGTCATATAAATGAAACAATTATGATAAATGATGCAAATAAAAGTTTTTCTTGTTTTCCTTGAACAAATAAATAAGTAGAATAAATAATGAATTTTTCAATTTATTTTTCTTAACATTGCGGCATAATAATACGGTCATAATACATTATATATCAGTATTATATATAATGTTTATATATGTAATGTAAATAATACATTAGTCTATTGAACTTAAATGTCGAATTAGAACTAATTGGTTAAACACGAAGGCCCAAAGGCATTTCTAATGATTAATGTTTTTAAAACACCGCCATTTTGGATCTGCCATTATTGAATTTTGGTACAATTATGTAAAATTCAAAGTTGGGGATTCAAAAAAATGCTACACAGAAATTTTCCATTAATTATAATCATTTTTTGACTTTTAGCCAGGTTTTTTGAAATTCCGCCCACTGTGCAATGGTCCAAATTACATTTCAGAAATTATGATAATGAATTGTTTTAAATGTCATTCTTAAGTGTCAATAAATAATAGATCAAAAATAGATCTCCTTATTATATATATATATATATATATATATATATATATATATATATATATATATATATATATATATATATATATATATATATATATATATATATACACACATGTAGTACCAACTTGTTTTTCAATAGCTTTGTTTAATGAAGTAAATAGCCTATGGATTGTAGCTTACAAAACAATGTTAATTACCGATAGATACATTGAATAGCATTCCTTAAAACTAAGCAACTTTAAAAATTAATAAATTTTTTATTAAAAAATAAAAAGTTCAACCCTTGCAGGTCTAATATCAATCAAAAGATATAATTTTATTTTGTCAAAACATAACTCTAGTAGCTACTGTTTCACCGAATAAAAGTGGTTGTATATAATTGTGGAGGCATTTTAAACTCTTAAGATGCCTCCACAATTATAATGTTTAATTGTACCCAATGCATCATGGTGCCCCATTCTTCTCCCAGCGTTTATAAAAGTCGGTAGGAACAAAGTTTATATT
>NC_061159.1:55748803-55788803 GCF_022113875.1 Hydra vulgaris
ATTCACAAAGAAAATGTTGTCAGAAAATATATTTTAATCGTTTATTTGTAAAATCTTTTTGTTTTTAAAATTTAAATTTATAAACAAAGTAACTAAATAAAAATCAAGAAATATAATAATTAAGTAAAGAAAAAATAAATTATTACTTAATGCATTTACTTTAAGTTTTTACAACAAAAAGGCTATATAAATAAAATGATTGAAATATGTTTTCTCTTAATTTTTTTTTGAGCGCTATAGTCTTCAATTACAAATAATATTTTTTCTATTAAAATTAAAAAACCAATTAATGAACAAATATAGATATATAATAATGTTTATATTTATTTATTTTTTATCATTGTTTTTAAGTAAGATTTTAGTATTTTGTTTTTTTAAATATTTTTCGCTTTTTTTTTTAATGAAAAACAAAAATGAACTAACAATAATTATATGTACAAAAAATTGATGATAATAATTAAATTGCATTATTTGATAATAGTAAAAATATTTATCACTATTTGTTTTATTGCAGCAATTTAATAATTGAGGATGTCTGCTTTGCTAATTTTTAGCTAGTATAAACAGAGCATTTATATAATTAAGCAATTAGTCTGAGAAAAAGTTTAACTATTAGTATTTTAGCATTATCAATATGTCTGACTTCCTTATTTTCAACTGGTATAAAAAGAATATTTTTATTTATACAGTCATTAGAAGCCATTTCAAAAAAAGGTAAAATTTACAGCTACATAATTTTGTTTTAATTTCTGTTTTTACTGTTATTATTTTGTAATATATACATATATATATATATATATATATATATATATATATATATATATATATATATATATATATATATATATATATATATATATATATATATACATTTAAAACATATAATAATTAATTTCTTTCACATTTATTTTAATAATTTCACTATTATATTAAACTATTAATAGATTAATTTTTTTCTTTTGAGTTAGATAAACAGGTTTACTATAATTGTCAATTTCACAAACAAAATGTCTTGGACCAGAGCAGTATGGTTTGAATATGCAAAAGATGGCTCATTAGAGGAATATGAACAGACTCTTCCATCAAACTGGGTAAAGTGTAACAAAGTATTTTGGCCTAATAAAAATGTTGAGTCATCAATGAAAAAAATGTCCAATCCAACTGATGATTGGTATCAATTCAAACTGAAATACATCAAGCTAACTGGTAATTGAAGATTTATTAATATTAAATGATGTAATATATAAAAATGTTTTTAAAAAATATTTTATTTTTATTTATAAAAAATATTTACACAAAATTATTATTTTTTATGGGTTCTTTCAATTCGACTAATTTATTTGCACTGTTTTCGATGATCACTTAAATTAGTAACTCCATCAAATGATTGAGTTACTAATCGCATGACTAAACGAATGCCCACTATACTCTTAAAGCACTTCATTGATGTCTCTTTCTAAAATAAATTCTTTAAAGATATAATTTTAAATTATTTATAGGTCTTTTTATATATTTAATGAGTGCTCATTAAATTTACTAAATAAATAACAGTCATCATTATGTTTTTTCCTTATAATAAGACTTTCAATGTAAACATTAATTGATTCCATCCTAGATGATGACAAAGAAGTATGTGAAGAGTATGGAGATAATGTGACAGCTGGAGAACTGGATAACAATGAAATGATGGTTAAGAGTTGTCCCAGCTTATCTGAAAAAAGACATGCAATTATTAAGTATATTCCAAAGCCAGTTCCACCGAAAATGCCAATAAGTAAAAATGATATATAATACTCAAAAATGATTATATTTATAACACTATTGTTTTCTTGTATAATAATAATATTCTTGTATAATAATATAATTTCTTTCATAGGAACTGTTACGCCGGATACAGATGTTCCACAAAAAGCAAAAAGGAACAATTCAAGTCAAAAAATTTCATCTGGTACCTTTTGCCTTAGTGACATATTTATTTTAAATTATTTAAATTTTTTTTAGATTTTCAAAATAACATATTAATGGTTTTCACTATAATAAATGTTATGTCAAACTATTTTAATGTTAAATTGGTTTCTAAAGGTTATACTCAAACCTCTTCTATACATGGTGGTTATTCTGGACTTACTGCTTTATCAACAGCTCACATACCAAAGCCATTTCTTTCAACTATTACCTCTTCTACATGTGATGATTTTTCTATACGCAAACCAACATTAAACAGTCAGACTACTACTAGTATGTTAGAAAGCTCATTCACAAATATTTCCACCAATTCACCTGCTGTTATTTCTCAATCTTATGTTAATTACAATAGAAGAGATTCTGCTTGTGCTCGGGACGAGTTAATTAGCTCAAAAAATCTCGAAGATAATGGTAGGTTTCTTTACTATATCATTTGTGATTTACAGCTGTCTTTCAACTTGCTGTTGTTTTGTATGCAACATATTCATTCAAGTATATCATTTATTGTCATGGAAAAGGCCAATAAATGTTTGCGAGATAGGTGGGGATGGAAGAAATTCCTGTCCCCTTGCAGCTCAGCTCTCATATATATATATATATATATATATATATATATATATATATATATATATATATATATATATATATATATATATATATATATATATATATATATATATATATATATATATATATTATATTTATAAAGTACTTTTTGTTTTCAAACTCAGGATTTCAACATATAGTATTACGGAGGTTGGTTCAAATAACCTTGCAAATGAGTGAAATATCCAAAAAGTTAGATGCAGTTAGTGGCACCAGAATGAAAGATGTTGAAGGAGAGATAATAATACAATTTGATGATATAGACGCTTTATATGAGTTCGATCGAAAACTTGGAGCTGACAAAAGGGTTTTTAAAAAGTTTGTAAGTTATTTTTCATTTAAATATAGTGTTGATTAGATTAAAATCTTGTGTGATGAACATGGCTACATTTACATTGATAGATCCTATAAGTATATTTTTTATAAATGTGTATATCATCAACTCCCGACCATCATGATTATCATGATCATTAGCATCATTATCATCATGATCATTAGCATCATCATCATCATTATGATCATCACCATCATCATCATTGTCATCATTATCCTTATCATCATCACCATCATTTATGTGAATCTATTTATTTTGTCGTAAGTATAATATTTAAATATTATACTTACGACAAAATAATACAAATTTAAAATATTTTACACTAAATTGACTATTATACTGAAATTGACCATTATAGGTAAATTTGTGGGTATTTTTAAAAAACACCCCTCCTCATTGGCAAACCGCCCTGAAGTCAAGATTTTCAGGAGATCCACATAAATGATGCTGATGATGATAAGAGGCCCTGAGCCCTGAAAATATTTAAAAAAAGTCATAAATACATTAAATAAATATCTAAATATTTATTAAATGTATTTATGACTTTTTTTAAATATTTTCTTTAACTTTCATAACAGATATTAGCTTAAACAAAATAAACAAAAACAGTGAAAAAGATTACAATACTATAAAAAAAATCTAACCCCAGCTAGTAACCCGGGGCCGGTGCCGGATTTGTAAAAAGCTCTGTTTTGGGCCATGGCCCCGGTCACTTACTAGTAGCAGGATAACCTGACCTTTTATCTGCTAGGATGTTATCTAAAAATTCCATTGAAGATCTAGATGCTCTATTATGCAATATTGCCACATTGCTCCTATAGATATTGTTTTATTTTTATATCAGGTTAATCAGCTATCTTCCATTGGCGGTAACAATGGTAAAAAAAGTGTTGCAAACATGATAAACAGGTTGAAACATTTTTTAAATAAATAGTACTTACTATTTTTGCAAAGAAAATTAGTTTTTAAAAGCGATTTTTAATTATAGAAAAATAATGTTGAGTTTCTCTTTTGACATGTTTAAGGTTGATGACAAACAGACTTCAATCGAAGTTCAATTTGGTTGGTTCCAAGGGAAAGGTTACTGTGAAGTTACCTATGGAAAAGTTAAATGTTTACAAAGCAATAATTGGTAGCTATAATGTTGATCTCTATATTTTTATATATTTATATTTCTTTTTAAAGGCTGCCTGTTGAAAATAAATGAATTTAGTTGAATTCACAAAAAGTAGATATAAAAATCTTCCTTGAACAAATTGAAAAATAAAATTAAATCAGTTTACATTAAAGTTGTAAACTTCATGTATTCGTATTAAATAGTGTAAATTGAAGACATTCTTTCTTCCTTTATCTACAGTTTTATTCACTTGACCAAATTTGATATTTTTGCATTTACTTTTTAGAATCGATTAGGCGCTGTGAGCCTAAAGCAACAGACAAAGAAACTAGGTCATTTATTGCCTCCTGCCTAAAATATGCACCTTATCGTTTGAATGGAGGTAAACGGAAATCTTGCAACCACGAAATAGAAAACGATGAAGTTCACAAAAGCGATGAAGAAATAAATCAAGGTGACGACGAATGCGAAGTAGAATGTGACGTTGCATCAAACAAAAGCGGAAGTAGTAGCGAAAAATAAAAATAAACTCTTAAACTTTTAATAAAATCTTACTTTCCCCCACTTATTAAACTTTGTAACAAATACTTTTTTGTAAATTTTTTAAATGTTATCTTTCGAAAACGTTTATAAAACGTAAGTTGTTTTTTCGACGTTGAATCGATGTTGATGTTTCAACGTAGATTTCTTGTTTCCAAATCAACGCTTAAATCAACGTAAGTTCATCGTTGATTTATTGACGTTAAATCTATGTTGATATTTCAACGTCGATTTCTTGTTTCCAAATCAACGGTTAAATCAACGTTTGTAAATCAACGTACGCTCAACGTTGATTTATTGACGTCGAATCAATGTTGATATTTCAACGTCGATATTTTGTTTCCAATTCGACGAATAAATCGACGTCTGTAAATCAACGCGTTATCAACGTTGAATCAACGTTGAAATGCTTGGTGGGTTAATTTTAAAACTCCATAATGTTGAAACTATTATGGTATATCTGGTAACCATAATAGTTTCAACATTATGGAAGCCAGACATATTACAAACGTTATTATTTTTTTCTTTTACAAACATGCGGCACTATTATTTGTATTTTCTTTGGCACTTCTTTGGCATGTCATCGTTTTTTCTTTTTACGGTGCTCTGTGATAAGTGCCGACGGTCTTATCATAGAGCACCGTTTACAAGCATTTAACCAGGAAGTTGACGACTCTTTTCCCGCGAATTAAAACGGATAGTGGTTTTAAAACAGGTTGTTTTAAACCAACATTTTTATTATGACTTTAAAAAGAACTAATTAATTTTTCCTTTCAGCTTTTTTTTTATTGCCTAAAGATTTTTTTGAAAATGTTTTGTTTTGTTTTTTTGTTTTTGTTTTGTTTGTAAATGAAAATCTGCGGAATAAAAAAAAGCAGACTCACTTTCACTTTCTTTTTTAGATAACTAATTTAAAACTTTAAAACCTATGCATTTATAGAATAACTGAGAATTATTTAACTTAATGATTTTATTTAAAACTAAAGTTGCATATTTTTTTTTGTATATTTTGAGTTATATTTTTCAGAATAATAATTTACATTTTCGGTTTTACGTTAAAGTAGAGGTTTTTTATGGACCGATATTTTCCAGAGTAATGTTAAAGTAAAAACATTAAATCAGTAAACTCCAAATAACTTCAAAGTAGATAAAAAAAGTTGATCACTCAAAGTACTGGTAAGTAAGTTGATCACTCAAAGTACTGGTAACTCAAAGTATTTTTAAATTTCCGTTTAAAACAATGTCTCATAAAAATCACTCAATAACTTAAAGATACTCAGTCGAACCATTTTTTGTGACCTTTGAATTTATTGCAAGTTTACTTTTTTCATGTCCGTGAAAAATTATATCTAAACAACCGTGATCTCTTATCATGATATGGAAAGTACGCAAGGGCAGTGTCTAATACAAATATTACAATTTTAAAGATGGTGACGGCCCATAGATACAAAGTTTCTGAGTAGCAACAACATGTATAAAGTTTTACTTAGTACCCAGCTGGCATTATTACGTTGTTTCAACGTTGAAATTCGGTTGAAGCGTTGATTCAACGTTGTTTAACTATGTCACAACGTTAAATCAACGTTACCGTTTAAACGTTGATTATTTAACGTTATTTCAACGTTAAATCGACGTTACACTTTAAACGTTGATTATTTAACGTTGTTTTAACTAGGGATGTACCGAAGCTGAAATTTTGCCGAAGCCGAAGCTTCGGCCGAAGCCACTTTGCCGAAGCCGAAGCCGAAGCTTCGTCACTATATATGCTTAAAATTTTTATCAGCATTCAGATCAGCAGGGGTGTAAAACAAAAAAGGTACCAAAACTAAGGTCCTTGACTAATAATATAGAAAAACCGTATTAAAATGAGGACGCCAGTCAGAATTGCTGTTCCAGGCAGGGCAAAAGCTCTCAGCGCCCCTGTTTAAAAGTTTCTCATTATGTCGTTTCTGATACTTGACTGCATCGAGCGCTAGTTTTTTTTTTTAAGCTTTTTGAAACATTCTGCCCAAATTTTCCTACTTCTAGTTCTACTTTTTCTGTGTGCAAACCATATTAATGTTGTATAGCATCTTTTCATGTGCTGTATATTTTATTTTTATTTTTAATGCACCTTTTGTTAATAGAAGTGGATAAAAATCTCTGAATATTACTAGAGTAAATTTATCTTTTGCACTTGATCACTCTTTCTTTAAATAAAGACTCTTAGCTGATCTAGTTGTATCTACAACATTAAAAATCTTACATACACACTTTATCTTTTTATTGCTATTTATTTCAATATCTTTTTTTTACTTCTCTGTATTCTTTAAACGAACAATTTCTAAACTAAAAAAAACCCAAGTTAAGACCATTTTGGATTCCACTACAACTGTTGTGAACCTGCTGCTAAAAAAAAGTACAAATGATAGATTTCTCTCTAACTTTTTTTTTACACACTTTTAAGTATTTTTTTTTTGATTATTTTTAACTTAACACGACATAACATTTTCTATAGCTTTTTTTAATCTTTTATACTTTGAAATCTTAGTATTCATTCTTCTTCTGTCTCTATAATGGATATATCTGCATCAGTATCTGAAATCAAATATTAACTATCTGATATTTATTTGATTTAAATTGTTTATTTAATTTAAATAAATTTTGATGATAAATATAAGAGCTCAAAGTAATCAAAGCTTCAACCTTTAATTTATTTTAAATAAAATTTAAAAGTCTTCATAATATCATAAGAAGAAACCAGAATATTGGTTTACATGTTTAATATATATATTCAATTTAGAAGTATTCATAATATTAATAAAAGAGCAAGGATAGTTATTATCATTGTTTTTCTTTTTCTTTTAATTTATCTAGTTTTTGTTGGCTTTTTTTTTTCTTTTTTTATTCTCCTCGTTTATATTTCATTTGCTTTTCTTCCTTTTTTGTTGTTGAGAACTTTTTATTTTTTATGTGTCACTCCATTGACTATTTTGTATCTATATAAGTGACACCTAACCAATTTCTGTAAATTTACGATGAAAATTTGTTAATTTTTATTAATATGGTTAAATAAATTTTTAAAGAATTAAACATACACACAATTTAAAATAGTAGCAACGTATCTTTAATCTTCTTTAAAGAGAGATTACTAAGGTTTATCGGTCAAATGTTGAAACCAAATTTTGTTCTATTTGCGGTAATCCCACACAATAATTAATATGAGTTCGTTACATAATACAAATTGAGGTTTTAAAAACTTTTAATTTGTTTTAAACTATAAGGTTTTTATTCTGCATAGAAATGCTGCTTCAGTTCATCTAAAGTCACACTTGGAAGCTTTTAAAGTGTATGAGGACCTTCCCCATTTTTATTATTTTTTTCAAAATATTTTTACTTATTTATTATTATCCCCTCCATAACAAGACACTTGGGAGTAAATAATACTAAGTATATGGTATAGACTCCAACTTTAACTCTGTAGTCCTAAATTTATAACTTTATTAGACACTGGCAATTAGCTTATTTTTATAACTTGTCCCACAGTAGCTTATAACTTTAATTACTTAAAATTTTTTGCCGAAGCCAAAGATTCGGCAAAAAATTGACATGGCTTCGGCCGAACCGAAGCTTCGGCAAAACTTTTCGTTAAAACTTTTAACGCCATTATTTCAATCATTGTTGACAAAAAATACGAAATAAAATTTATGCGCGCGCAGAAATGGAAGTAAAATAGTAAACATTATTTCAACGGTTAAAGTTATAGAGATTTATAATGGAAAAAAAAATGTAAATACTGAACTTATATCATATAGAATTTTCAAGAGATCAAAAACATGTTTAGACGATTTTCCTGAAAGAACATTATCGTTTAAAAATCGATATTTTTCGTTTAACTTGGGCTACAATGCTCAAAGACTGATATTATTAAATATAAATATAATACAGCTTTTTCAAAAAATGATCCATTAAATTATGTTGAATTTAATGCTAAGCGTTGTTTTTTAATAGAGCATCAAGAATTAAAAAAGGAAATTGATAACTTTAAAAAAGAACTTCAGCACGAAATAAAAAAATAAAGATTTATTTGAAAAATTAACTTCAACCACATCAGTTATTACTATGAAAACAGACAAACTTGTATATAAACATAATCCAAACAAATCGTGTTATTGCAATTTACTTGTATACAAACATTTATTTTAAAAATAATAGATCTTGCGACTTTTATACTGGCCTTACATCTGTCAATGTGTTTCATCAGTTAGTGCAGTATCACCATTAATCAAAAGAGATAAAGTGATATTAAAAAAACATTTACCTCTGTTTTTTGAAATTTAAAAAAATTCTTAACTACTTGGACCAAAATAAATGTAATGCTGCAAAAATGAATTTTTAATGATGCTAATACTTGGATTATTGACAGCTGAGTTTGCTGACAGGTTTAATATATTTTTAGGATTAGTGAATGCATTATTTTCTTCATTGTTGAAAGCTTCTAGCTCACTTTTAAACCACATGGTTTTTGTTCCAAGTAAAGATGTTATAAGACATGCAATTTTGACTTACAGAAACTAACAGGGAATGAATACAAACATTACGACAATATAAAAACATTAGTACCCATAGATCCAAATTCATCAATAACTTCTTTAAAAAATTTCTAAAGCTTACAGAAGCTAAATTTTGGATAAAAAAATTACATATCGCAACATTTATTTAGATTGTATTACAAAATACTCTTGTATAATGTATGATTAAGGCTTTAATATTAATTTTGTAATACAAATGAAGTGATTTTAGTTAAATCCATTTTTATCAGTCACTTTAAAAATATGATGAGTATTTGTATAAAGATAATTAAAATTTCAAACAATAATATTAGCTTTACTTGTTGTTTTTTTTTAGGTGAATCAATTGCAATTGATGGAATATCTTTAAAATGCTGAGGTAATCAAAATAATTTTTAATTATTCAGGAATTTTAAGGATTAAATTATTTAGCAAAAAAATTGTTTGATAATGAGTTCAATTTAAATTAAAAAAAAAAATTAATATTAGTTCTCGCACAATTAATATCAGTTCTCTTATCTATTAAAATTTAGAATATTTTCCAACAGTTTTGTGACCTCCATGAATATAAAGGGGAAAGGTAGAAATATGTTTTAAGAGCACTAATTTATACGGTGTAAAGAAAGGTATACCTTTATAAGATATGTAAAACTTTTTTATTCTCATTTTTTATATATTCAAAAATTTCTCCTTGTGTTTTTTTTTTTTTTTTTTTCTAATTCTTTTTTATTAACAGCTTCTTCTATTAAATACGATGGAGCGACTAAAACTTTAATTGATGGCATTTTGTCTAACTTCTAAAAATGCTCTTCATTTCGAAAAGGTGGCGGAGAAGAAAAAAATTTAGATTGATTGATATAAATTTATATTTATAAAAATCGATCTAAAATTTCTTTATTGAAATATTTACATATATTTCTATAAAGAAATATTTTCTTTTTGTCTGCTAATATTTTTTTTTTCAGTGTTAATTCAACATTACAAATTAAAACTCAATAATGAAAAAAGCTTAGAATTGAGTTGATGTTTTAAGTAAAATAAGAAAAGCCCAAAAAGTAACTGATGTAATATTTTTATTTTTTGATAAAAAAAAAAATTCTAATAATGTTTAAAATTGGTATTAATATTAATGTTTATTAAATGAAGATGAGTAAAAAATAAGTAATGTTTATTAGATGAAGATAAGTAAAAAAATAAGTTACAAGTTATTTTTTGGTCTTGAAAATTGTTTGAATGATAATTTATTATTTATCAAAATATTTTCTTTTTTAATTTTTGTTGTTTTTATATTTTAATTAAAAGTAGATATTATTGTGTCATATATTATAATATACCTTATATTATACTATTATATTTTATATTAATAATGAGTATTTTTGTTTCTTTGTATTTCTATTTTTTTTCAATATTCCATAATTATCTTATGTAGATGTTTATGTTTTAGCAACCTAGTATTCTTTCATTATTTGTCTTTGTTATTGAGCCTTAAGTTATTTGAACATAATATATTCAGAACTCTGCTGAATAATAGAGTAATAAATAAATTAATAAAAATGAGTTTAAAATATAATAAATTTATAAAATAAAGAAAATCTTATCTTTGCTTATAATGTCTACTAATATTATTGTTTAGTAAGTATCATGGTTATAAAATGTTCAAATTTAGCTAGTTTAATTAGACCTGTTAGTACACTTATATTATGGTTTCTTCATTTTATATTAGTTGATGTAATTTTTTCAAAATCGAATATGCGGAATGGAGCTGTTTGGAATGAAGATTTACAAGAAGAAGTAATTCCATCTGATTGGATTAGTGATAAAACTGTTTGTCGGCTTCCAGGTACCAAAGCATTGACTGCACTAAAATGCAGAGAAGAATTGGCTTAAGTTTATACAAATAAAAACTAAATTCTCTTCAGGTATTACATCTATATATTACAATTATTATTTTTTAAATAATGTGGTAAGAAGAGTTATTTTGTTGATACAAAATATATAACTATTTGTATAACTATTTCAATTCTAAAAGAAAGCAAACAGTATTATGAAAATTTTTAATTCACAACTACAAAAGAAAAATGTTATAGTGAGAATGTTGACAAGTGGATGCAAGATTTGCACACAAGTGGAAACTTGGATGCAAATTTTCCACTTGTGTGGTTTGGATGGTTCTCCACAATATAATATATTTCCACAAGCATAATATTAGATTTACTTCATGTTTTTTTACAGATAAATCAATTACAGTTAATTGGTGGAGTTACCTCATTTATAATCAGGGTGTCTGCAGCTCCTCTAAAATCCTCTTTTTTTAAAACCACTTCTAAAATCCTCTATTATCCTCTAAAGAGGTAAAAATTTGATCAAAGCTCCTCATTAATTCTTCCTTTTTTAATTTTGAATGGATGTATAATGTTCAAAATACCCATTCTCGGTCTGCAAAACTGGTTAATGCCTTAAAGTGCATGGAATTGTGAAAACTTGCTTTAGAAAATGCATGCTATTTAACATAGCAAATGACATTATTTGATCCCTGTCCAAGCCCCATAAGTGTATAACATAGACGTTAAACCATTAATAAATGGTCACATAAAATTTCTTATAAAAATTTTTGTGGCCACCCCGAAAATTATTTTTCAATGCTAGAAATATTTTATATTTTGATTATTAATTTTTTTTTAATATATTAAAAAGGTTGTTTTATTTAAATTAAATATTTGAAAAAGTTATTAATAACCAACTAACAGTTATATTATTTTTTAAAAACTCAGAGTATTTTCGAAAAGTTATATGGCCTCTATGGATCTGAAGGGCAAAGGTGGAAAAATATGTTTTAAGAACACTAATCTATATGGCGTTGAAAAAGATATACCTTCATAAGTTGTAACACTTTTCCATTCATTATTTATTTTTTAAATCTTCCTTTTTTTTTTATATATATTTTTTTATTTACAGCTTCTTATATTGTACTCAATGGACAAAAAGAACCCTCGGTTAATGGAACATTGTTTGACTTTCTAAATTATGCTTTATTTCAAAAAGGTGGTGGAAAAGAGAAGAAATTTGTGTAGATTTTATTCAATTACATGTAAATATATGTAATATTTGAATATGTATTTTTGAATAAAACAAGTTTTATCTCTTTCTTTAATCATACCTAGCTATTTTAACTAAACTAAACTGAAAAAGTTCTAAATAGTCTAAGTATAGACTATGAATAGATTTAATATCCATAATATACCTTGATAATGTACAGCAACACTAATGTACATGCATAGTACGTTTTGATGATGATCATATTTTGATGCACATAGCACGTTTACATACATATATACATTTTGACATAGCACGTTTTGATGGTGAAAGAGTATTTTACAGTCGTTTAACGTTGATAAATCAACGTTAAAAAAACTATCATTTTAAACGTTGTATCAACGTAAATTCAACGTTGTTGTAACGTTTTTTCGCGTCGAATTAACGCTGATATAACGTTTGAATCTAACGTTGATTTAACGTTGAAAAAAACTTTCATTCTAAACGTTAAATCAACGTAAATTCAACGTTATTGTAACGTATTTTCGCGTCGAATCAACGTTGATATAACGTTTGAACCTAACGTTGACTTAACGTTGATAAATCAACGTTGAAAAAAACTTTCATTCTAAACGTTAAACCAACGTTAATTCAACGTTAGGTTTCAACGATATTTCAACGTTATTTCAGCGTTATTTGCCGGCTGGGTAGTTATTATTCGAATGATTTTAATAGAATGAATAATAAACATAACTGAATTGCTGATTAAAAAATGATAAAAACAAGATAAATATGTTTTATTATATAAAAAACTATGATTCTCTGTTACATTTATCTAACTGTTGAAAGCGTGATTTGTTTACATTTTTAAAACTTTTTTCTAAAAATCTGAGGGTGGCAATTTTTTAATATTCAGTGCTCGAAATAACTGCCGATCAACGATCAGTCATCGGCTGTGTTTAGGTAAATTTCGAAAAATCCAAGGAAAAATGACCTGTTTTTGTGAAAAAATTACATTTGATCGGCAAGCCTTGAAAAATTTCGAGCGCTAAATATTTACTTTTTTTTATTTAAAACAGTCTTATTTAGATTTGAAATTGTTTTCAGATCTGAGTATTCAATTTTTTTTTCTGAACAAAAATAGAATTCATCCACACTACTTTTGTCTTAATTTATGAATGTATGATTGATAGATGTACACTTATATTCAGGCATATAGCTGAAAATAAATAAAAAAATAAATTGTTTTTCCGTAAAATTTATTTTGTATCCCTAGTTATATGTTAAATTTTAACATCGACTGCTTTGACATTTTTTGTTTGTCAACTGTTAATGTTTTAAATTAATGTAATATATTGATGATTTTCTTTAATAATTTTTAGTTTTGAAATAGCACCGATGAAAGCATAAATAAATTAGATATTAAAAAAGCTACATAACGATTGAAGAAATACAGCCTGAAACTCTAAAATCACGGTCGAGAATCTCTGAAAAATCATGTTAAAAATCTATTTTTCTTCAAAACCAAGGACTATCTCATTATCAAATAGCCAATAAGTTAAATATTGGATATTTATTTGATGCTTATTTGAAAACGTTATACTGAAACAGATAAAATTAAGGATTGGGACGACCTAGTTGGCCAACAACACAAATGCGATAAGCGTTTATTAGTTTGATTGATGAAACACGACAAAAAATTATTATCAAATAAACATCAAAAAGCAAGAGTTGCCTGGTGCAATCAACATAAAAATTGGCCTAATTTCAAGTGGCGAAAAGTTATATTCTCAGACAAAATGAATGTTGAGGTATGTGAGAATATTGTGTTATGTTATGGTGATCACCTCAAAAGTGATTTGATTTGAATTGTGCATGAAAACGAACAAGCAAGGTAGTTGTAGTATAGGCATTTGGGCCAGCATGAATTATGCATGACTTAGATGTTATCGATTATTTGAAGATCGACTTCGTGCTGAAAGATATATTGAAATTTTAGATAATTGTCTTTTTCAATGCTTATTCGATAAAGGTGGTTCTGCGAAATATTGAAATGGTTTTTATGGTTTTTCTTTTAAAAAGCATTGTTTTGGTGTATTATTTGAAATATATTCTTTACTTTATTTCAACCTTTTTTTTAAATTAAATTATTATTTCATTATTTTTATCTAAAAATTTTAAAATGCAGTAGTGGTGTATTGGTAGAGCGCTCGCTTCATAAGCGAGAAGTTCCGAGTTTAATCCCCACCACGTCCCTGGTAGTATCGCGCTCAACTCGTTTCTCCGCGCAGCGGCCTTGTTCTTCAAGGTTCGGGTTTCAGAGTTATAGAGTTGAGAGAGGGTTAGAACCATAAATAAGTAGCCTCCTCGTCTGTTTCTGTTTTGTTAATTCACATTCTATATATATATATATATATATATATATATATATATATATATATATATATATATATATATATATATATATATATATATATATATATATATATATATATATATATATATATATATATATATATATATATATATTTATATTAGGCCACTTTTAAACTTCAATTTTTTGAAGCGAATAAAAAAAATAACTGTAGCCGACATAAATATTTCAAAAACCATTTAAAAAATGTCTTTTTGGAACCAAATTTGAGGATGGTACATGCTTAGGTCAAATCTGAATGTTTTGAAAAAAATTTCATAAATTGTAAACAATAATACCCCTACAATCTCACTGCCTCTGCCCAAACCTAATGGCAATGACTTAATAAAATGTTTAGTTTCTTTATCTTATACTAAATATATAAACAGTTTTCCAATTTCATCTAATTATGTTTTAGTGTTTAAAAGCTTTGCTCATTAGAATACTAAAAAAAATATTTAAAAATATTACTAGGTATTTCATTAATAATTATAAATAGTTAAAAAAAGAAAAAAACTAACTTTTATAAATTCAAGATTCAATTCACAAATATATAAGTGAAAATATTCAAAATTCAATTTAATGTTTAAATTGCTGATTCGAATGGGCCTAACATACATACATATTAAAATAAAGAGTAATAGAACAGAGCAATAAAAAATTAGTAAAAACACTTATCTAATTTTGTCTTTGAAAAGCTGTTTCTCCTTCTGAAACAAGTTCATCATTATGTTTCTCGTGATAAAGCTACAAAAGAAGAAACAGTCTTTTGAAGACAAAATTAAGTGTTTTTACTAACTATATATATATATATATATATATATATATATATATATATATATATATATATATATATATATATATATATATATATATATATATATATATATATATTGATAAATGTTGTCCGTTCGGCAATCATCAGCCATATTATTCATCTGAATAATATGGCTGATGAATAATATGGCTGATGCTTGCCGAATGGCATGAAACTATTAGTTCTATCATAAAGTTGTATTTTTTTCATTTAAATTATTTTATTATATATATATATATATATATATATATATATATATATATATATATATATATATATATATATATATATATATATATATATATATATATATATATATATATATATATATATTTATAACTCACATCAATGTAATTATATATTGTGACTATAGAGTAGCCTAGCAGCAACTTACGAAAAGTTAATGTTGAAAATATATATTATAATCTTGAAAAAAAATTGTATACTATTTTTAGTACACATTCCAAAAAAGATAAAACTTTCATCTATCTTCAAAAGTAAAAATTAATAAATTTCTACGCTCAAATATTTTTTAATAAGGGTTTGAAAGCAATAAACAAAACACACTAAAGTAGCTATTGCTGAAATTACATTTTATTAATTTTGAGAGTTTTTTTATTTAATTTGAATCATTGCATTATGTATTGGAAGTTAATTTTATACTGATTTCCATTTAATAAACGGCTAAATGCATATTTAATGGCCAAAAATTAGAAAAAGTAGCTCGTTGTAAATAAGAAACTTTTTATGATAGCCATTTTTAAAACTGTTGAAATATCCAAGTTTTACTGCGCTTGGGTATAATTACTTTCCACTTATTTAGTAAGTCTGAACGACCGTGGGACCCCTAAATCCCAGTTTTTATTTTTATTTTATAAAAAAAACAATTTTTTTTCGTTTTTAACCTAACCAAGCCAACATTAAAATACGGAAACCGTATGGTTTGTCACTGGACTTACGGAAACGGAATTTCAATAAGTATTTATTTTGGATTTTGAACGGGTCCCATATGGTAAAAAAAATCTAGCTAATTTGTTTGATTGGGTTATATCTGCTATTTATCATGGCTAAGATTTAACGGGTTTCCTATAAGTTTCCGCAAAAGGAATTAATTTATAATTAAAAAAATCATTACAAAACTTACTCGATGGTTGTCATTTATAATTCATAAAATAAATTTAGAAATTTAATTTTACTGCATTATATATTTTGTATTTTCATATTGACAGTATAATTAAAGATAATTTTTTTTTCGGTGTATTTTCATTCATTCAGTCAGAGCAAACATCTTGTGACTGTTAGTTTATAATTAAGAACTTAATTTAAAACTTTTAAATTGTTTTTACAGATCCATTTTTTTCCATTGATTTTTCTCTATTTTATTCAAACAAAATGACTAGTTTTAACAAACTTTACACATTTTCAGATATAAATATCAAGTGTAGCCATGGCGCAGTGGTTAAAGCGCTTGCTTTATAAGCAGGAGATCCGGGTTCAAAACGAGCTTTGGACATATATCGCGTCATGGTAAGGAAGGAGGCGTGAACTTCCCGGTTAAATGCACTTGCGCGGTGCTATGTGACAAGACCATTAGGACTTTTTGGGGCACCTAAATAATAAATTTGAAAAAAAAAAACAAAAAAAAGTGTTTACAAATAAATGCAAAAATGGCTTCGTTGCTATGCATCAACTGCATCAAGTCATTAATATATTAAATCTTTTAAATTTCTTTTATCTAAATACAAGATTTTTAATTTAATTTTTTTTAGAGTAATTAAAGTGTGTTTCGTAATTAGTTTATTATGCATTCGCATATTAGTTTATTATTTATATGATTTGCCTAATGAATAACTAATTGAACATTTATTTAGTCTAGTGCGTAATTCCCCATGCTTTGTTTGCAAATGTAAGACGTATAAATATGTATACATGAAAAGCAATGAACTTTTAAATTTTTAAAAGATGATATTGGTTTGTCTTTAAAACTTTTAGCGAGGTTTTTAAATATTTTAGTGTTGATGGCGTTTATATACACTGCCTTAAAAATGTTTTTGTCATAAGGTCGGGTGAATAATAAAGAGGAATTGCTTTTACTCAGCATTTTTAGAGTAATTGGTCAGCTTCACGTGAATGAAAATTTAAGAAAATTCACTCAAATTTTTATTCTCATGGAGCTGAGCAATTACTCAGCGTTTTTGGAGTAAACTGCTCAGTTTCATGTAAATACAAATTTGAGCAATTTTGCTTACGTATAGCAGACACACCCTAGTGGAAATATTTCTTACGAAAAAAAAAGTACACCAGAAGCGGATTATATTTTTGAAACTGCTGTGCCTTGTTCTGTTATGACCTAGATCTTGAAAATATTCTGTCAACGTCTTTCAAAAAAAAAAGGGGGTTAAACGGGCATGTCATGAATTTTTGGTTTTCAAAATAGGTAACTTCCAGAGATTGGAATATTGATACTGGTATCAAATAAGAATGTTTTACAAAAAATTACATCCCAGACAGCAAGTATATACTGATCCGATAATGGCTAGCCAATACCAGCGAATTCTGTAACGGTCCGATAAAGTTTCGTTCTTATATTGCCAATTCTGGGAAGTCGTAACAAGGCAATTGCCGAGTCTTTATAAAATTGCCTGAGCTGGTTAGCCGCAAAAATAACCATTAAGGGTCCAAGAAAGATTTGCCAAAGCAGAACAACAGACATTGGGCCGATACTGGCCCATCAGTGGTAAAATCAAATTAATAATGATATAAACAAGAGCATTTGCGTTTCCCGCGCAGAATTTTGCATCCATCTTGAAAGTCGTTTTTTTCATTTTTTATACAAATATATATTAAACTTTATTGTTTAAATAAGCACTTTCAGGTGATTCTATATTGCGTACTTTAATTAATATTTCTTAAAAGAAATTTATGTTTTTTAAATAATCTCTAAATAAATCATTTCAATTAATTCTTTTCTTAAATAAATTTCGTTTGGGATGTGTTGTTACACTACAAATAACATAATGATCATGATATATTAACATTGTTAACATTAAACATTAACCATTAAATTGGTTTAATGTTTAAATTTTTTTTTTTTTCACTAAGCTAAAACTTTTTTTAAGAACCTTAAAACCTAAGTTAGTTAAAGAAACATAAAACATAATTTATGGTAACTGAAGAATGATTGATATTGATAAAAAAAGCTGATAGAAATGTTGGTTTGATAGAAAAGGAAATGTATAAAATGTATGTATATTATTGCGTAGATAACTTGAACAATTTTGCTTTATTTTATTATCTTTTTGTTGTCATATTCATAACCTTTCTGTAATATAATTTGATTGTTATTAACACATTTATCTTTTTTATTATAAAACTTATAGTTTAATAGGAATAATATAAAGATAACATTTCCTTTATAAATATAGCATAAGAATGTTATTGTTTTATTCAAAGTTTTTGAAGTCAAAAAATGGATACTTAAGTATTACTAACATATGAAGCACTAAATAGGAAAAGTTACCAAGTCTATATATCTAGATTTGAACATATAAGTGTTTTAATAACATATAAAAATTTGTTGTTGACTTTAATTTTTTATTTTTTTCTAGGAGTTTAATCATTATTTAATATATTTTCAAATAAATTTGCTTATTTATTTACTTATATATTAATACAATATGTACAATAAATATTATTTACTTATATATTAATATAATATATACAATAAATAAACCAACAAAGTTGAAATACACATTATTAGTATATAATCTAACAAAAGTAGATGCCAGATTTTAACAGCTTTACACATTTTTGTATATATTTATCGGAGTGTTAAAAATATGCTTGTGGAACCGACTGTTTTTTTTTACGGCTCAGCTCCGGCTCTTAAGAAATACCCGTTTCCGGCTCGGCTCCGGTTCTCAAACTTTATGAAAAAAAATTGCAAGTTTTGGAATATACTTCGATCACATTTGCTCACCCAAACCTTACTAATTACAGGAATTAATTTTTCACCAATTTTTTACAACCAATTTTTTATTAACTCTCATGATTATAATGTTGTTGTATTACTATCATTACCGAATATTTTTTTTTTACCGAAAAAAGTGTTTATTTTGGGTAAACAAACACTTTTTTCTATATATTATTTACCCGTGCCCACTAGGTATCTAGACGTACAAAAGACGTTAAAAACGCTTCGAAAATGTTTAAAAGATTTCTTTTGTAAGTCCCGTACCCACTGGGTGAAACATGCTATCGTTAAATTCAAAACGATAAAAAAATTCAAAAAATAATAAAAAAATAGTCCAACTAATGCAAAAACTTCAATATTATTTTAATCTAAGGAACTTGAAGATTTTAAAAGTGCTTTTAATTTTAATATTTTTCATTGTTTCAAAGAAATAGGCAAACATTTACGCTAATGGACGACATCAATTTTTGCACAGTGTCTTTGACAATTTTTTTCCTATTAATGTCCGCTTTCTAATCAAATTTTTAGCTGTATTTATTTTTTGCCAGTCTTACGCAAATATCCTTTGCCGAATTCCCCAATTTTTTCAATGGGATGGAACTGTCTGAAAATTGAATAATTCTGCTTTTTGGTATGAATTTGATGTCTCTCAAACTGTACCACTCTTCTTTGAATATGACAAGAATCAACAGGGGACCTCGTGACTTCAATAAAATTTCAAAAGCTTAGCTTGGCAATTCTTCTTGATATAAATATCCGAGTTTAAAGTTGACGATGTGACAAAAGCTCGTGATCTCAATCCTTAGCTTTAATTGTTTCCCAAAATTCAATCTTTAAAAAACACTGAAATTTCATACCTTTTGGGTTGTTCTCTGTTCGATAAGCCGGGATTTTGCGTGAATGATCGTCAAATACTACTTGCTTCTTTCGTATCCTTAAAGCTACTCTTTCTTCCAGATCTATTTGCTCGTTCGATAGATAAAGAGCTCTTGTATTGTTTTATGACCATATAAACAGTAGTTTTGCTAAATTCAGATTCTTTAGCAATTGAAAGTAACAATGCAGAAGGATTTTGTAGATAGTTTTGCAGAATTTTTTTTGTTTTTCTAAAAGTTTCAATAATATTTTAATTAAGAGAAACATTTTGACTTGTTTGTTGATGTTTTTAATTAATACTGCAATTACTTAATGTTTGTACGCGAAAAAAAGATTTAGTAATGTGTTATTGACAAATTTGAAAACAAAATCTATCGTCTCAAATTTAACGATCTCATGCTTTAGTATAATTTAAAAAATAAGAATAACCTTTGATCATTAAATCGCGCATCAAATATTTAAAATCATAGTATCAGTATAAAAATACAATATAAAGCATTTTGTGCAATACTGTAATGTTTTCATAAATAATTTACTTTTTTTAAAATAAAGCATATTAAGAAATACTTTTAAAGGATAGTATTTTGTTGAGCAAAAAATTGTTAAAATATTCATTTTTATTTCGTTTTGACTGTAACGGTTAGAAAAAATATTTAAAAAGAATAGAAACTTGATAAATAGTTCATTCAATAAATCAGTTGAACAATACATAAACAAAGTTTGTTTACAGTAAAAAAAAAACATACATTTTATTCATTTAAAAAAAAGACACGAGAGCAGAGAACCATTTGATTTTTGCGGCTCCGGCTCCGGCTCCACCAAAAAACAGCGGCTCCCTGGATCCACGGCTCCGGCTCAGCTCCGCAAGGCTGGTTAAAGATATAACTGATTTATATTTTATCGCTTTTACAACTCCTAGTTATAAATGGTTTTTTTTTATCAGCTATTCTGTTTTTCGAAAAAATAATGTTGACTGTTTAATATTTTGGATTGATAATTATTGGAGCATTATGCCAATTCATTACATTCAAGTCATTATTTGTTCTGTGTAGTTATATCACATCACCTCTTGATCTTCTAATTTTTAATATGGAGAGAAAGGTTTATCAGTGAGTTTTTACATGATAAATCTTTTAAACTATAAACACGAATTGCTCTATGTTGGATTTGTTTAATCGTAAAAATAATAACATGTTTCCAAATATATATTAACTTCTTATTTAGGTTCAATAATCAAGATGACGTCTAAATAATGATTTACTATTAATGTTATATTTCTTTTATCTAACAACTTCAAGAAGTGTTTGATTTGCCCTAAAGTCGAATTTCCAAAGTTATTTTTTCTCTATAATTTCATTTTTAAAACGCTTTCATTAAAAGTTATAAAGAAATGCCAATAATGATGCTATTGAGCTGATTTTTGTTTTAGTATGTAGCATATATTTTTTTATATTTCGTTTTTGGATGTATTCTCTAAACTTTTTGCAACTGTGATAATAAAACTCCATTCTATGGGTTTGATGTCTTTTCTTATTTTGTTATTTTATATGAAAAGCATTAGATAAAATAATTTTAATTATTAGATTTAATAGTAATGATGCTTTGTTTTTAGAGTTTGTTTGTTTTAATTAATGTGCCACCACATAAATGTAGCAAATATTAATGAAGCTATGGCAGTAAACGTTATGTTGACACAAAAATGCAAAATCTTAAGTTAAATGGTTCATCTAAATCTGGTAAGTTTACACTTAATCAAATAATTTGTTAATTCTTCTGTTTTCAGTGTTTAAGTAAAGGAAAATTTTTTTTTCCTTTATTTTCATTATTACTAATGACTAGATTTACTGTGTTTTATAAAATAGTTTCTGTGTATAAAAATATTTATGAAGATTGAGAGGTATTTTAATTTTTATTTTTAAATTTTTTTACTCATTTTTTGTTTCTTTAAAGTAACTGTTACAATGAATTAATAAATTAAAAGAATGAATAAAATACATACAATAAGAGTTACAAATTTTGTTGACTTTACAATGAGAACGCAGATACTTGCAGAAGATCATAAGACATAAGACCTAAACAGATTTTAAATAAAAAAATGTTTAAGATGCTTTAAATTGTAATTATACTGTGGCAACATTTTAAAGTTATCTATTTATAATAAAATAATAAATTGCATTTTATATACTTTATTTAGAATTTGCTGTGAATTATATTAAATATCATGAAATGTCAAATCTCAAGACATGAATTTTTTAATGGAGTTTTGGTCCATAATAATCCAAGTACTACATGTTTTAATAAATATATTTGTGAGTATCCTGTATTTGGTTGTAATTGTAAATTTTTATTTTGATATTCATTGTATTTTAGTTCACAAAGTTATAAAAAGATCCTTAACTCAAGCCTATGTAACTATGGTTTGTTGTTAATGGATATAACTTTTTCGTCAATAATAAAAATAATTGTTATTGTAACATTATAACCATGTTGTTTACAAGTTGTGACGATTTTGTAAATATGCTGTCACTATATTGTATAAGTTTATATGCAATAAATTATTAGGTTGTGCTTATGTTTATTTTTATTTTATTAAAGTTAAAACGGATGCAAGCACTAAAGAAGACAATAACGTTACAAATTGAAGCAGAAATTTTTTAAGAGTCATGTAGACGATTGGACATAAATCGTAGAAAAGCACCATTGTCGAATGGTTATAAATTATATCTTTGAATTCATAATTGCGTATTTTATATATTCTAAAATCTAAGAATGGTTATAAATCATATCTTTGAATTCATAATTGCGTATTTTAATATTTTAAAATCTAAGCCTTTTTTTCAAATTTATTCATAATAATTAAAATTGTCAATAATCATATGTTTAATACACATATATAATAATACTAATAAAAAAAAAGCTTTTTTTAAACCAAAAAATTAAGGTCGATTCTGCTAAAAACAACTTTATATAATTAAGAAGACGGGGTCTTCTAAATTATATAAAGGAAAACATAGGGACTTCAAATAGGATTGCCCGATGAAAATCCATAACAATCTCATGCACGATCCAGTTAGTTAACAAAGACAAAACCACCATGGTACGGCAAAATACGTATGTAAAATATGTATGTAAAAATGGCTAATCGTTATTCTGCCAGTTCTTGTCCCGCACTGGCTAGTCGCTTTTTTGCCATCGCTGGCTAGACACGGCTGATCTATGAAATATCCTTAGAGCAAAACGGAGCTTTGCCAGCGTCGGTAGCCGAAGCCGGTCTAGCGCGGCACTCTATACAGGACCAGTGCGGAACCATTATATCCTTGCTGTCTAGGAATGATAAGAGCCTGGGAACAATATTCACCTAAAAAATCAGGACCCAGTGTCCAAAGTGTGGAAAAAAAAGAATGTTTGCAGTATTTTAGAATAGATCTGAAAAATTAATTTATCTTCAAAAAATTTCTTATCGTTTAAAAATGGCGACCGAGGAAAGTTTAAAACCCCCTCTATTTGAGGGAGTTGCCAACTTTACAAGGTCATAACTTTAGAACGTTGAAATAGTTTTTTCTAAATGAAAATTTTATCGATGAATTTTAATCGAGTTCATGATGTTAGAGTTTTTTTAATCTTATTATTTCCCCCTTCCTTAATACATACTTGGACCTTTGGGTCAATTTTAAACAATATGTTAATTACGGTAAAAAGCGTTTACATTACAAGTTAAATGTATAAACAACTATCCTCTTTTCTGTATACTGCCTTGTGGTATACCACAAAAAAATTTATTATAAGATTCTATGAACTTTTTTTATCTGCTGCAATAATAAATATAAAATTTTTCGAAAATTAATTAGTATTGCTCATATCGTTTTAAAATGCCAAACATTAAACCTTTTAGCAGTCTTAAAGTTTTAACGTTTGGCAAATCAAAATAATTTAACAAACCAAAATCAAAATACTTCCTTCTTTAACTTTTGTCATTTCTGATCAAAAAATGATCAGGAATAACAAAAGTTAAAGAAGGAAGTATGACATTGAACAGATAACATAAGTTCTTTATAAAAACATTTGATTTGAACAATGAAAACTTTCCTTTGTACTAAATTTGTACTGTTAGCATTTGTACTAAAGCATTTCTATAGCATTTGTACTAAATGTAGATAAACATTAGAAAGGCTTGAAAAAGGTGTTAAAAATATTATTCTGAGTAAATTGTATAAATTCTCAAAAGTCAAAGTAAGTATACTTACCAGAAATCAATTATTCTGTGTTTGTGATGTTTGTGAAATCGCTTGAACTACAATTACTTAAAGATCAACATCTGAAAATAGAGGAGAATCAAGTTAGGAAGAGTAAAGTTCTTTGTATATTTAAAAGCTGGAAGGGAAGAGAATTATTTGAAAGCAATGTAAGAAAGAAATTAAACGAAGAAGATAGGTTCTTAAATATAAATTTAAATGTTAAAGAAATGATCTTTGAAAAAGATTCCAGACAGTTGTTTTATTCTAAAAACATTAAAGGACATTGAGACAGTAAAAAAGGAGAGAAAAATGTTAAAAGATTACATTTTAAAGGCGGGCATTGACGTTGGAGGTGGAATTTTAAAGGCGGGCATTGACGTTGGAGGTGGAATTTTAAAAGTTTATTTGTTATAGAAAAAGTGACAGAATATAATGTCAAAAAAAAATTTAGCTTTGAGAAAGGAATAGGTAATTAAAATTGCAACGATGGTGGGATAAAAGAAATTGCCATTCTAATGAAAAAGTTATAACTATTTTAAAGCTAAATAGTTTAAAATACTTTTTGTGCATTTAATATAAAATCGACCAATATTTTTTGGAAAGTGCAGCATCAACATATCCTTGCCTTTGGTGTAACATTAGCAAAGAAAAAATGCAAGATTTTAAAAATTATAGCGAGTTCAGAACTTTCGGAAGTGTCCGTTCATTAGCTAAACTTTCTGTTAATTTTTTTTTTTTAAATATAAGCTTTCAGCTTCATCTCATATTGATTGCGTTATCCTTTCACCGGTTGATCTGCCTAATGACATAAAAGTTATTGAAATTCTTGCTTATATCAAATTTCATTTACTTTGTGGAAATGCAAACTGATTTTATGATAATCTTGAAACAAATTTGCAATCTATACTAACTTATTGGTAAACCAATGGAACCAAATTTTAGGTTTTCAAAGCTTAAGCTGCATGGTGGTCAATTTAAAGGTTCAATTGTTCGAAACTGCTAAAAAATATTCATGTGTTAGAAGAATTAATAAAACCTTCCAAACTGGAAATAGATGAACATGTTATAATTTCTACAGTTAATTCCTTTAAATATTTAAAACCTGTTAAAGCTGCATGTCTTGTTTTACTACCTAAATGGGTAAACCATTAACGATTACAAAGATGTATATGTTAAATTTGGTGTCACTGAAAGTGTATCCTCTTATCAAGGATACATGTGAGTTTTTTTCACTTATGTAAAATTTCAATCCAAATAAAGTGTTAAGTTTTTAGTCTGAACAGACTTCTGAATCTGTTCATTATGATTTTAATACAGTTTTGGGAGAGTGGATACAAAGTTTCTAGTAGCCTTAAAGACTATCCACAAACCCTGCTTAAAGCCACTGTTACATACAACTACCGACATACCTTCTTAAACATTTTTATTTAAAATTAAATATCTTATGATATTTATGTGTATCACTTATAAACTTTTATTGATTGTAAATGGAAATAAATATTAAAAAAAGCATCATTATGTATCGTTTAAACAATTTTCTAATTAAAAAAAAACTGAATATATACTAAAAGATCAATTTCAAGATTTTTTATTTTTTAAGATAAGTAACCTTCAAATATGCATTTTCACATTAATACAAATAATATGTTAAAAAAAAAAAAGGTGAGCCTATTCGTACGCACCTGTGAATAGACTATATCTTATTATAGTCTATTCGCACTTTTAAAAAAAAATTTAAAGTTAGATTTTTAGAATGAAATCTCTGAAAAACAAAAAAATGTTTATAACTTAAATGTTTATAACTTATTTTGAAAGCAATTAAATTTTTTTGATCAGTTATGATAAAAAATAAAAAAAATTACTTAAACATAACATTGCATGGGGAAGTACGAACTGCGGAAAACTCAAAAAACTTTATAGTAAACAAAAGCATGCTTGTAGGATTATATTTGGGGCAAACAAAACTGTTTATTGCGAACCGCTATTAAATCGTCTCAAGGCCTTAAACATTTATAAACTAAACATTTACCAAACATTACTTTTCATGTTTAAAATGAAACATGAAATATCTCCACTTATATTTCAATCTTATTTTTGCAAAATATCTCATTAGTATCCAACAAAGTTTTCAAAGGATAAATTTATTGTTCCTAGAATTAATCTTAATAAAAGTTCTTATCTAATTCAATATCGAGGACCTTTTTTATAGAAAAATTTTATTAAAAACTTTAATAAAGAACACAACTCTTCAGAAAAATTTAAAACAGTTTCTAAAAGAATCTTACTACAATTAGATTTTAATTCAATAGACTTTAAATATTTTTTTTAAAAGGTAATTTTAAAATAGAAAAATCGCTTCGATTAGCACATTATTAAATATATTTTGTTATATGTATCAAATATATTTGTATTAGTATACAAAACTTTCTTTATTTTTAAATTTTTAATATAATTGTTATTTTATTATTTGACAAAAGTTATGTACTCTTTAACGTTTTTTTGTATATTTTATTCATATTTGTTTATAAACATGGACATTTTGTAAACGGGGCTCGGTGATAAGACAGTCGTTGTCTTCTTCTTGATCCGGCCAATTTTTATAAATGCAATATGCCTTTATTGTAAATATATGAAACGGCAAAAAATAATAATAATAATAATAATAATAATAACTAAATTTTTATTCAAAAAACAAACAAAAACATGCCAACAGGTAAAATAAACATTAAAAAAAACTTCTTTTTTTTAATTAAAAGATTATCTGCCTAAGCTAAAACCCTTGTCATTGTATTTATTCTACACTGTGCCTATCCCTAGATAAGTAGTCAATGTGTATAAATACTACGGTGCGCATATCCTTCAAAAGTCAGCCAACGTAAGTACAGCATTAGTACTCCACTGCGCTAGTTTAATTTTTAAAGTTAAAAACCAATAATAATAAGTCTAATTTTTTAAAGTTTCCTTTTAATTCAATAATCTTTACCTTTTTTTAATTAAACGTGCGAATAGACTATAACTAAATAAATAATTTTTCATGTGTATGTTGTTCATACATACACCTGAAAAATCATGTCATGATTTTTCAGGTGTATGTTGTTCCCAGGCTACTATCATTGTAACTTTTTTCAAAACATTTTTATTTAATACCAGTATCAATATAACATAATTTGAAGTTTGCACTATCTCTGGAAGATACCTATTTTGAACACTAAAAATTCCTGACCTGCCCGTAAAGCACCTTTTTTTTTTGAAAGATGTCGACAGAATATTTTCAAAATCTAGGTCAAAACAGAACAAGGTAGGGTTGTTTCGAAAATGTAATCGGTTTCTGGTGTACTTTTTTTTCGTAAGAAATATTTCCATAAAGGTGTGCAGCAGTTGTGGATTTAGTATGGGGCGTTGGGAGGAGGCAAGCTGCCCCCACGCCCCTAGAACGATTAAACGGTGCCCCCTCAAACATTAAAAAAAATAATTATAAATTCAAATTACCACTGAAAAATAAAATGAAAAGAATAAAAATAAATACAAATGAAAAGGGAGAGGGATTATCTTAAAACAAAGGTTTTAAAATTTTTCCTTTCAAAACTGTGATATTAAACTCTGAAAAGAGAAACGTTGATACTAAACTCTGCAGAGGACAAGCATATGATGGTGTTTATGTAATGTTTGGATTTAAAAGTGGTCTTCAACACAAATAAAAGCGCTTTTACCAAATGTCATCTATATCTAAAGAACATTTAGGAAATATTTGAACAGAAGCTATTGGACTATCAGTTTCAGTAAAAAGACATTCATTTATTTTTCTAATGTTATTTTTGCTAAAGTTTTTAATTAATCGTTTTGTATTATCTAACTTCTTGCAACAAAAAGATATAGATGTTTTATTTTAAAAACAGTTGATTGATGTTACAAAAAAAACTAAAAGCTAAAAGCAAATGCTCAGTTCAAAGTAATTGCTCAAAAATGCGTCAATAAAGTTTTGCTTTAAGGTGAGTTTCCACTCATCCGTTTTTTTAAAGGTAACGTAAAAATAATCACGTGACCATACGCAGTTTTTTTTCGGACAAATAAAATCTTTTATTACGCATGCTAACCACTGATCTCTATAATAACTGGATAGCGCATCTCCTAATAAAATTTCGAAATTTTTGAAGCCAAAAGACATATCGGAAAGCCCTAGAATTTATAAATCCGTAGTTGCGTTAAACTTATATGCGCTTAAAACACAGATTTCGCTTGATAAATAAAAAATGCAAAAACCTTATAAATGCATTGATTATTAAAAACCGAGTAAATCTGATGATATATGTTCAGATTATTTCATGGAGAGTGACATAAATATATATAATATATATATATATATATATATATATATATATATATATATATATATATATATATATATATATATATATATATATATATATATATATATATATATATATATATATATATATATATATATATATATATATATATATATATATATATATATATATATATATATATATATATATATATATATATATATATAAATTATGTATACAGGGTGGCCAGCCACTTTCAAGAATTAAATTCCCTGACTTTCTATATTTTTCCCTGACTCAGTTATATTTTGAAGTGTGAATTTTTAAGTTTTGTTGTTTGGGAGTAAGTAAAAAAAAACCTTAAAAAAAAATTAAATTTTCAAAAAAGACATTTTTCCCTGATTTTCCTGACTAGAAAAAAATTCCCTGACTTTTCCATGATTTCCAGTTAGCTGGCCACCCTGGTATAATATTATTATAATAGCATGCAAGTGTATATTAGTATGCACCTTTTGATTCTTAATTGCCCTCTGCAAAATTTTTGGATTGAACCATATTTGCAAGGTAAACAACTTACAAGTTTGCTGTATGAATCATTAGTTATGCAATGTGATTGTAACACAACCTAAAGGTTCCTTAGGCAACATATAGCAAATCTTTATATTTACCTTTAATAATTTTGTTCTTGCGTGTATATATATATATATATATATATATATATATATATATATATATATATATATATTTATATATATATATATATATATATATAAATCAACTTAACGCTTAACTGTCGAAAAATACTTTCAAGACATTTTTGTAAATGCCATTAGACATTTTCACAACACCAGAACATTTGTATAAGATATTGCAATTACAAAAGAATATGTTAAAGTAAAAAAATATTAATAAAATAATAGTTAGCTCTATCATCTTGAACAAAATAATCATTGAATAACTTGTATAAGCATTGAATAACAAAATAAACATTGAATAAAAAGGTATTATGTGGTAGGGAAAAGTAAAAAAGTATGTACACTTAAAAAAAATTGTTCACCTTTCATTTTGGTCTTTTATGTTGCTTATTTGTTTTCACAAGAGATATTTTAAATATTTATTAATTATACAACTAATATTTATCAGTATAAAACTGATAGATGTTAGCTGAATCATTATTATTTTACTTTAGAGTCAATAGTTGTAAAAAAACTTGAAAGAATGTCTGTTTTCATTTATACCATATTTACATATAAACAATCAACATGTATGTGATGCTGTTATTTAGTCTAAAACACTAAATACTTTAATGTAAAACTGCAAATAACTAGTTATCACCAATTATCCAGTGTTTTTTAAAGTTAGAAATGGCTTTTTCAAACCTTCACAAAGTGTAATTAAAGTTAGCAAAGCAACAGAACAAAACATTGTTATTAAGTGATATCAATTTTAATAAAATATTGCATAGTTGATGATATTTCAGTTGTGGAACAATTTAAACATGCCCTCAGAGTTTCAAAAATTAGAAAACCATTTACAAAAATGTTTGATACAATGTTTTTATCATGTTTTATACTTGTAAAGTTACTTTCCAGCTACTATTGCTAAGTAAGGTCGCATCAAGTTGTTAAAATAAACACCCAAAAATAACCAGATCAAATATCAATATTTTTATTTAGAATATCATGAATTCAATAAATTTAACAAGTTCATAGAAAGCAATACAAATTTTATTATTTCTTTATAGCGATTTTTCTCTTCGTCGTTAATGTTTTGCGTGTTTTTGATTCCCTTTTATAATTTTTACACCTTTAAACATTTTAAATATAATAATATCATTGAAATATGTAACTTGGTCGAGTAGATATAAACGAAGTAAAAAGGTACATCTTCAAGCCCAATCACTGTATTTTCGGTATTCTGGGGCTTTCCAATATGGCGGCCGTACAAAATATTGGCTTCACTTTTGATATTAGAGATGCGCTATCCAGTTATTATAGAGATCAGTGATGCTAACGTAATTATTTTTTTCCTTCCTATCCCGTTCCCATAGAAAAACGGCTGAGTGGAATCTCGCCTTAGCGTAGAGCAATGACGTATATAAATAACTTTATTTACATCATTTATTTACATCGTTATTTATTTACATCATTGGGGTAGAGTAAAAGCTAAAACCCGTTGCCGTTATAAAAAGCTGAGTAAATAACATAGAGCAAATGCTTTTACTTTGTAATTGGTCAATTTTACGTGATTAAAAACTTATTAAATTTTTCTTAAACTTTACTTCACATGAAGCTGAACAGTTACTTAGCTGGGAAAAGCAATTGCTTTTATTTATTCATCCGGGCTAAATACACCGATTGAGCTTTGTAACGCGCCATTATAATTTGGGAGTTCGAGACCCCGTTAGAGGGGTAAAAGTAGAGACAACCTTATAAATCTCCCATTAAAACTTGAGAAAACGAAGTATAAACAAGTAGAACAATTTTCTCAAATTTACACCTAGTCCGTGATCTAATAGATTACGCCGAAATTAAAAATCTACCTAGTTTCATTTTGTCAATAGATCAAGAAAAGGCGTTTGACAAAGTCGATCGCGCGTTCCTGCTGCAGATTCTCCAAAAATTCAACCTCGGAGAAAATTTTATATCTTTTATTAACACCCTGTATTCAGAAATTTCGGCATCTGTTCTGAATTGCGGATTCTTGTCAGCCGCTTTTCCAACCGAAAGGGGAGTCAGACAAGGAGACCCCCTCTCACTTTTGTTGTATGTCTTTGTCGCCGAAGCTCTTGCTTTGGTGGTCAGAGCGGACAGCAGAATTGAGGGTTTCCCTTTACCAGGAACATCGAAACCGCTTAAACTACAGCAGTACGCAGACGATTCGAACTTTTTTGCCAGGGACGTAAAATCAGTCCGTTTCTTTTTTGAAGCAGTAAAACTTTTTGAAAAAGCAAGTGGTTCAGTGATCAATGCCTCAAAAACCAAGGGTCTTGCTCTTGGGGGCTTTGATCCCAAAATGTACCCGGAATTGGACTACATAGAGTGGACTAATAACACCGGTTTCAAAATTTTAGGTGTTACGTTTTACACCAGACTGAGTAATACTACCAACTTCAACTGGCTAGTAACTCTAAACAAAATAGAGAAAAAACTCAAGTTTCTGGGACTACGTACTTTGTCACTTAGGGGAAAGACTATGTTGATAAATACGTTAGCATTGTCAAAAGTGTGGTTTCTGGCAAACGTTTTGCCCGTTCCCGAATGGGTAATAGAACGGTTGCACAGTGCCATTTTCGAAAATCTGTGGCAAAGGACCAATTTCAACCCGGTCAAAAGAGAGACGCTTTTCTTACCCGTCAAAAGCGGGGGTCTCGGAATTTTATCACCGAAGGAGCAAAGCCTTGCGCTCCGCCTCAAAACACTCTTTCAACTGAAGGAATGCGGAGAGGATAACACTCACGATAATTACTACTTTTCAAAGTACTGGTTAGCAAGTTCACTTATTAAATTCACAAACCAAAACCCAAGCTGGAACTTTTTAAAACAGAACAATTTTCCAAAACACTGGGACAACAAAATGGCTCAGTACTACAAAACAACTATTGAAGTTTTAGGCAAAAACGGGTCCCTTTTTAACATCCCCCTAAAATCAACAAAAAATTTTTACTTAGAAGTGGCAAAAAACAAAAAGACAGTTGTACCAGCAGAACTTTTCTGGAACGGTTCAACAAAAACAACAATGCCGTGGACCCAAATTTGGAAAAAGAATTTTACCTCCCACGCATGCGGACCGACTCAAAACATCCTCTTTCGATTTTTGCACAACAGCCTACCTTCTGCGGCCTTGCTAGCCAAAAGCACAAGGCAACAGATTGTCCAAAACAACAAATGTAAAACTTGTGGTAAAATCGAGGACAACCTTCACATCTTTGCCTACTGTCCTCCTTCCGTTGAAATTTGGGAATATTTTAAACATGTATATAACTCCTTGACGTCCCAAACGGTTTTTTCGCCGATAAATTCGATTTTCTCAATCGGAACCGCGAATTTATCGGAAAAAAATCCTACCTCGCAACTGCTGTTGACACTCACTCAAACCATCATGAGTGAGATATGGAACAGCAGATGCCACCACATGTTCAGTAACATTAAAACTGACCCAATGGCAGTGATCAGGGTAATAATCAGGAAAATCAGGATTATTATTAATTTAAAATATAATTATCATGTCCGTAGAAACACTACGGACATTTTCTGTCAACTTTTTTGTATTAAAAATATAATATGTCAAGTAGAGAACGGAAGACTGAAACTAAACATATGAGCTAAACTGACACCCTAGCTCAAATAAAAGAACTATATGTTTAGTGAGGTTTTCCATTTCTCTACGAATTATTATTTATACAACAAAATATTATTATTTATGATTAAAAAATCACTGCCAGCCTTTATTTATAAGTTATAATATCCCTTTTTAGATGTTTTCTCTGTAGCGTACGTAATGTGGTATTTGTGTGAAAGTCTTGTACTTTTTTGCTTTTATTAAGTTATAATTTCCTTTCTTTAAATAATAACTTCTCGAATTCTTTTTAAAATATCTTCCTCTTTAAATTCTCCAAACCTTCGATTTTTTTCCGCACAATGGCTATCTATTAAAAAAAATATATATATACAAAATAAAAATATAAAATCAAAAAATACAAAAAAATATAAAATACAAAAACACAAAAAAATAAAAAACTTAAAAAACCAAAAATAATTAAAAAAAAAAAAAAAAATTATATATATATATATATAACCACGGTAACCATTGTAACACCATTCTTATAATTATTATTGTAACACGATTATTATTAAAACCATAGTAACAATTATTCTTTTGGAAACGTGCACGATAAATTGTAAAACTATAACTTTTAAAATTTTGAGTTAATGTAATTTTAAACAGAAATATTTCTTTAATTGTAAAGAGAATATTTTTTTTTTTATTATACAGAAATAGTTTAAAAAAATTGTAAATATTTATTATTTTGAAATAAATTTTATAAAAAAAAAAAAAAAAAAAAATAAACATTTATCAAAAGCATTCAAATAAAATTTATTTAATTATTAAGTAACAAACTTTTTATTTAAAGATGCCGAAAGTTAATTGTGCCGTTATTGGTTGTGCAAATAGTACATATAGGTTAAAAAAATGGAAAAAAGAAATATGCAATGAACACCATCAAAATATAAGCAGAGAGGAATGCTCATTATGTGAAAAGCCATTTTTATTATACAAATTTCCATCAGTTAATCAGAAAAATAAAGAAAGACAATTATGGGTGAAAGCGTTAAGAAGAGAATTTATAAATAAAACATTATGGCAGCCAACAGGTAGTGATAGGGTATGCTCTATGCACTTTGTTGATGGAATTCCTTCAACTGCAAACCCTACGCCTACTTTATGTCTTGGATATGAAATACAAGCTAATAAATCTAGAAGAAAATTATTAAAACACCCTATACCATTAAAAAAGCAAAAACTTGACTGCACTGCAACTACAAGTTGTTCGACTTTTATGACGCTTGCTTCAGGACAGTCACCTCATTCTAATGATGTTTTAACAGATTTATATGAAGAAAATAATTTACCATTAGCAAATGTATCATTTTTCTTGCCAGTATCTGATCATTCGTATTGCTCTCTACAATCAAGTAAAGTTTGCAAAGTATGTGTTGACAAGAGCAATTTAATCGAATCACTCATCAGTAAAGTGAACACTTTAACATTAACTTGCCAAAAATTAAAGCGTCAAAAGTTATTTCATAGTGTTAAAAGTTCAGTATTTACATGGGAAAAAATTTAAACTGATGCTAAAATGAACTTTTACACTGGTTTATCAACAATCAAATTATTTGAGAATTTGTTTCTACTAATTAAACCATATTTGCCAAATTTAGTTTATTCGTCTGGTCCAAAAAAGTTTACCAATTCTAAAAACCAAAAAAAATATGCTTCAATGAAAAAATTTAAAAAACTATCACAAAGAGATGAGTTTTTACTTGTTTTAATGCGATTAAGATTAGGTTTTCTAAATCAAGACTTAGCTGATCGTTTTGGCATATCCCCAGCATTGTGTTCTCGTACATTCACAACTTGGATTAAATGTTAAGTCAAGTTTAGGACAAGCATTAGTTGTATGGCTTCCACGTGAATCTATTCGTAACAATCTGCCACCTGTTTTTGTGAAAGCTGGTTATCAAAAATGTAGAGTGATTCTTGATTGTGCAGAATTGTTTGTAGAGCGTTCAAAGTCCCTTGATAAGCAATCAAACACCTGGTCAGAATATAAGCATCATAATACATTTAAATTTTTAATAGGTGTTAGTCCAACTGGATATATTACATTTCTTTCTTCGTGTTATGGTGGAAGAGCAAGTGATAGGTTTATTACAAGAGATAGTGGTATATATAATCTACTAGAGAGAGATGATGAAGTTATGGCTGATCGAGGTTTTCAAATTCAGGAAGATTTAATTTTAAATTTCTGTACTTTAGTTGTTCCACCTGGTGCCCGCTTGAAAAGTCAATTAACCACCAAAGAAGTTCAAAAAACTAAACATGTTGCAAATCTAAGAATACATGTAGAGCGAGCTATTAACCGAATTAAAACATACAGAATTCTAAATGGAAGTATGTCAATTAGCATGCTGCAACATGCAGATGACATTTTACTAACATGTGGTGCACTTTGTAATTTAAAACCAAAACTGATAGCAGACCCTAAACCAAAAATAAGTACTCATTAAGTAAATTTTTTGTTGAGTCTTTTTTTAAAAAAAAAGGTTTTTTGTTTTTGTTTTATTATTACTTGTACATGTATTGTATTTATTAATGTACCTTTGGGTGTTGTTATTCGGTCTTATCTCCTCAATGATGTATAAATGTTCTTAACTTTGCAGGAACTTTTTTTTATTAAAATTTATTAATTCTTTACATTAATATCTTATTTCTATCTTATTTATTATTAAAGTTAGTTATTTGTAAGATATATGGTGTGATATTTTTTAATGTTTTCTCCCCTTCTAATGCATAAAGTATTTTATGATTTTAACTATTTTTACTATAAAACTATTTTTATAGAATCATAAAAGATTCTATTTTTATAAAACTTTTTTGGTATGTAACTTGTAGTTTTCCTATATTTTTAAAGGCAATTAAGGAACTAAAATAATATTTTAAAAAAGAGGAAACAAAGGAACTCAAATATTATAGAGGTTGATTGGTTAATAGGAGGTAGAATAATTTACATATAAATCTCTATCGCTGTATTTAGTGGACACAAAACAAATCTAGTACCTTTTTTTAAAGTTGAAGGATCTTCAAATTTAAAATCAGCTACAGGCAGCATAAATTATAGCAACGACACTGATTTTCGCAATAAGGAAATTAATCTTTTGGCTTAGACAGTAATGACTTTTTTTTAGGGGTTCCATAAGCATATTGCCGATTTAAAAAAAATTGATTTTTTATATTTAAATATACCTAGTCAGAAAATATTTTCTGACTAGGTCAAACCATGTCCATATTTGCCAACTAAAAATCAAGACTGGGGTGGGGAGAGATGTTTCACCTCAGCGGAGGCAGAGCGTTTTTAAAAGTGGGGCAGGGGAGGGGGAAGCATTCCAATTTCGCCCCTCCCTTCTCCGAATGTTTTAGGAGCAGCCGTGGTGCAGTAGTCAGTTCGCTTACTTTAGAGGTTAGAAATAAAGTTAATTTTAAATAATCTTTGTTTCTGTTAATTTAAAAAAGTTCAGGGGGCTAATAACAAGGTTCTTTGACTAAATTTTGAGTTTCATTTCACGAATATTATTGTCATTGTATGACATCAGGGTAAAAATAATCTGAAAAATATCTTTAAAGTTAAGGAGGAGGCAAAAGCTACTTAAATGAATAGTGTGAGGTTGCGCATGGCCCTCTCCACTATCACTTACGCCGCCGCTGTTACGCCCCTATCGCCGGTCCTGACTTCTTCAACTGTTACTACTTCTTTGGGTGTTGAGGGGTAGATGCCTTCACTTACAAAATTCGTTATTTTTTTTCAAAATTTGTTATTTCTTTTCAAAAATTGTTAATTATTGAAACAAAACGTAAAATCTCAAAAAGTAAAAATACGAACCTACAATAGCAGTATTTTACTTATTACCTTTTGACCGTATAAATTTTATGAAAGTATAAAAAAATCGAGTCCCCACAGGAGCAGTGGCTTAAGACCTCTTGAGGCCTGGGGCTATATTTGTTTTTGGAGGTCTTTTTTATGGGCCAGAGCCTAACAATGACTAGAAAAAAAAAAAGGTCCTCTAAAATTTTTTGGGGCCTCTAAATTTACGGGGCCCGGGGATATAGCCCCCCCCTCTTGATTCGGCACTGCACAGGAGGGGTAAGAATAGAAACATCACGTTACTTTGATAAAAATAAACTTGATAAAAATAAACTACAAAATCAAAGCAAAACCTTCTTAATAAAATTTAAATTATAAAAAGACCATAAGAACTTAAACTATATGTAAAGATGGTAAAAGTTAACTTGTATATATTATGGTTGTATAAATAGCACATATAGGTTAAACAAATGGGGGAAAAAATTTTGTAAAGATTTATATTTAAATTGTGTCCCCCAACATTACAACATAAATTTATCCTCAAACAATACAATGTCGCAGTATTATATATTTTATCCTAACATTACAAAATCAATTTCATTAAGAAAAATAATAATATATTATCTACTATCATAATAAAATTAGAGGAAGATCATAATTAGTGGCATTAGAGCAAAAAACTAAGTTTTTAAAAATATGCTAAAAACCTAAATATAAAAGAATTTTTGAAAAGATTTAAATTAGGTGCTAAAAATAGATTTTAAATAGTAATCTTTATAATAATTAATAAATTTTTCCTTTAACAAACTCCACAAAGATACATCAAAATCAATTTTATCTACGACTATGCCATGTGGGGTCCATACAACAAAGTCTGTAACACTAAACTTTGTAACAGCCATTTGCATCATACATTGGGTGTAATAAGTATGGTTAGTTTTGAGTTTTATATCAACACCCTTTTTTATTAAATATGGTAAATTTAATTCTGTTGGTGCAGTAAAATTAATCTTGTAAGGACATTTCACCTCAATACATGCATTAGGACAGCAATCACATGACATTATTCGGTCTGGACTTGCTCCAATGTAAGGATGTTCATAATCAAGGTATAGTCCACATTCATTTAAATCAAGATTTTTATGATGTCCTTTCATTTTTACATAAAATGCATTCACAGCTTCAACTTCCATCGTACGCCCATATTTTAAGGCTGGAATATTAGGGTTAGTAAATGTCAGCCCTGATATTTTTTGGTTAAGTGACCAAAAGTTATGGTAGCCAACAACAACTTTTTTAATTTTATCCATACTCGTTGCTACCTCGTGAGCTTTAGAGGCAGTTATAACACTTTTTCGATAGTGATACCAATTTTCATTTTTATTTTGCCCTCGTGTTACTAATTCTATTTGTTTTATATTTTCGGCTGACATGTTTACTTCTAAACCTGTAAAAAACTCACAACACGAAGAGGTAGAAATTAAGCTGTCAATGCTTGGCAAATCAACTGGTGGCATATCAACTGTTGTCAAAACTTCACGAATAAAGTCTATTTTTGGTTTTGGAACAGCAGTAAACAAAATGCTTGTTGGCACAATTTTCTCAAGAGCAGAAGCTACATCATTGATTTTTAATAATTGTACTGTATTATTTGATAGAGGATTATATTTTTCTTTTTGTGTATCTACTAACTTTCTCTTTTTTTTACCTCTTTTGCCAAAATCTTCACGACTAAAGTCAAGGTCTTTGATTTTAGAAGACGCTACTTCTTTTCTAGATGGCAGCCATTCATTTGACGTGCTTGTACATGCAGGGTTAGTTAATCCATTTCTTACTGCAGCTTCTATTCTATACATTGCTGCAGCAACATGGTTACAAGTTTGACCCATGCCAGCCATGCATGTTCAATGACAGGCTTTAATTCTAGCACTTTTTTCTAATACTAGCCACAGTTTATGATATGTATCATTGATAGACTGTGATCTCCGACATTCTGATTTAAATATACAGTAATTACTACCTGTTAAATTATGATACATAAGTAGGGTTCGACGATTTCGGTAACTTGCAAAACAGTTACTTTTAGTTACCGGTAACTGCGGTAACTTGAGGGTAACTTGAGGTAACTTGAGTTTAACTTAAAGTAACTTGAGTGTAATTTATGGTAACATTGGGTAATTTTGATTCAAAAAAGTAACTTAAAAAAAAATATTATTGATAGAATGTGAGAATTTATAGTTATTATCAATACACTCGCGCAAATTTCATTTAAGCCGTTTGCGTTTATATAATAACAAAATTTGTTGTTATATAAAAATTATTTAGCTATAAATGACTTAATATTTTACTTAAACTTTTTTGTAAAATTGTTGGATTTTTACTTAAAAACTAAATGTATATAAAAATGTTAAACTGCTGAGCATTCTGAGGTGCTATAAACTAAACTTTAATTTAAAGTACGTCACACATTCAGTTGTAAAGTGAAAATAGAACGATCTTATATCAAAAATACTCTAAACTAAAACACTTACTTTTGATATAAATCATTTATATTAATTGTTTATAATAAAACATTGTAACAAAGATATAAAATATAAAAACATGCGATTTTAAGAACATTCAATTAAATAGATTTTTAATATTTAAACGCGTTTGCGTTGATCCGTATGAAAGTGACCGGTAACTAGAATTGAGCTACCGGTAGATTACCAATAACTTACCGGTCAGTAACATTACCGGTAAGTAACTTGCCGAACCCTATACATAAGAGGCTGAAGCCAGGAAGATTTATAGTAGCTGTATGCTTTTGAGTCTTTATAGTCACTTAAGTCATTACTTCCGAGTTCTGAGGGATTAAACATTAAATAATTAAATATATCTGGATATAATAACATTGGCCAGAATGGCATACCCTCCTGTTCGTCCATCCAGCCATCAAAAATTTTGAACGGATCAGGTATCTGCATATCTTCTAATTCCAGTTTCAAATTATATTCTTTTTTTAAATCTGCCTCAACTTCTACTGCTGTTTTTATTGGTAGAACATTGTTTTCTATTGCAGCAAATACACGAGCAACTAGCTCTTCTTTTT
>NC_061159.1:55793803-55853803 GCF_022113875.1 Hydra vulgaris
AACGTGTTAAGAAAGCTATTTAAAAGGGCATTTTTGTTTTTTTTATGGTTATTACAAATGCCTGGTCTAACTTAAAATTTTAATTTATGTCTAAAATATCATTTTTGTGTTGGAGAAGTTTAACATTATTATAAAAGATAGAATAATTTATAAAAACACATCGCAGTGGGCATGCGTTGTCCGGGGGAAGTCGTAGGTATCGTATCATATCGTATCGTAGGTATAGTATCGTTCAACATACATACCCCGGACAATGCATGCCCACTGGGACTGTTAAAAAACTGTTTATTTTTAAGATTTGATTTTTTATTTGCAAAAATTAATACAATGCAAACATTTTATATGCAAATCCAGTTTCAAACTATTGCTATATCCTTCATTGCTATATCTTTCCTTATATTCATTTATTACCAAAGAAAATGCATCAGTTTTTTTTTAAAATCTCTAAAGAGATCAACTTTTTCTTCTATAACAGATGAAGTAAGTAATGTTAAATTTTATAAATCTCTATTTGGGAATTGGAATATGTAAAAAAATATTTGTAAAAACTTAAAAGAAATATATTAGCAATACTTTTATAAAACTATATATATATATATATATATATATATATATATATATATATATATATATATATATATATATATATATATATATATATATATATATATATATATATATATATATATATATATATATATATATATATATATATATATATATATATATATATATATATATATATATATATATATATATATATATATATATATATATATATATATATATATATATATATATATATATATATGTATGTATATATATTCATTTCAAAGTTAAATTTAAAGATTTGCTCAAGAAAGTGTTTTATCATTCTTTATTTTCTTAATGATAAAAAACAATTGAAAATGTTAATGATGACATCTGATGATAATGACAAGATGTGGAAATCTGATAAAGTAGATGAGTATATAGTCATCAAAATAAGAACTCAATATTGAGTTCGTATGTGGGGCTCCTATCGAACATTTTTCGTCTGACATTTAAAGTTGTTTGAAGCATTTTTATCTTTAGTAGCAGTATAAGAACCACCAAAATCAGGGATTGGTTTAAGCATTCGTGGCGTAATGGTTAAAGCACTTGCTTAGCAAGCAAGAGATCCAGGGTTTGATCCGAGCTCTGGGCATATTTTGCATAATCATTTAGAAAACAGAAGTGAACTTCCAAGTTAAATGTTCTTTGGCAGTGCTTTTTGACAAGACCGGAATTTTTTTTTGGAATGCCAAAAGCAAAAAATTTTGAAAAAAAAAAAGAAAGCAATTATGTCGGCGCTCGTCATTTGGAAAATAATAAGTTAAAATAATAAATAAGCACAACTGGCCAGACTATTTGCTTATATGACTGTTTTAAAAAGTTTTTTTTTTTTTCCAAATCAACGTTTGCGTTAAAACCGATTAACAAACATATTCGCTGTTAAAGGTTTTTTTTATTTAATTTTAAATTCAATTTTGTGCTTAATTCAACACTCGCTTGAATAATTTATTATTTTTTAAAAAGATAAACTATTATCATAAGTTATTTACAAGGACTTATGATAAGAATTTTGATCAACTTTGACAAGCTTGCCTTATCGAAATAAACAACTATTTAATCTCGTTAAATAAAAAAAAGAGCTAAATAAATAAAATATTAAAAGTAGACGGTATACTTAAAAATAAAGATTAATATAATATAAAATATATAGAAAGTTTATTTAAAAAAAAAAATACTAATTATAGATAAAACACAAAAAGTAGATAAATAAATTAAAAAAATGAAGCTCAAGAGATTTCAAAAGTTTAAGAAGGTTAAGTCGAAAAAAGTTGCAATATTGATGATTTCAAATCTAATAATTTAGATAACGAAAAAAAAATTTTAAAAAGTTTTATTAAAATTTTAAAACATCATTTTTAATAACTTCTCAAGAATATTGTTTATTAAGCTAAATAATATATACGAAAATAAATTTTTGAACGAGGTCTTGAATATTATTATACTTAAAATTTTCTTATATAACAGGTATTTTGAAATCCTACTACTAATTGCGTGCGATTAAAAATTTCACCAAATCTAAAATTTTTTGCTAGGAGCCGACTGAAGCATTCTTATGATAAATGGTCTTGTTTTTAATTGTCTTTTTTGATAAAATTTGTTGTCTCTGCGTAAAACTGGCAACAGAGACAAAAGAATTTGGTGTTTAATATTGTATCAGAAGAACCGCTTTATAAACAAGTTTAAACTTTTTTGGTATCGCAATAAACGTTATTTAGTGGCTGCAGAATGTGTGATAAACGAGCTGGTAAGGAAAATGATAAAATGTATTTGATATAATTTGATTTTATTGTATTGTATAACAAATGTATTTGATAAAACTATTATACAACTATTCTGCTTAGAGCTTATAACGCTGAGAGTTTCGCGACCATTTTTTAAACAAAGAAAAAATTTACGCGTCCGAGTTTTTATGAGTTAATCAAAACAAAGCATTTATTTTTATTAAAATTTTATATTATTTTATTCAGATAAAATAGTATAAAATTTAAAAAGATTTACTACAACGCGATTGAAAACTATTTGCGAAAAGTTTATTTATTAATTAATTAAGAGTAAAAATATTAACATTGTCAAAACGCAATTTTCGCAATTTCCTTTTTATTCATTTTAGTGCGTTTAATGAATTTAACTTAATAATTGTAAACTAAAAAAGATAAAGAAATTTCTTTTTTTGTGGATTTAGTTTTGAATAATCATGGCGTTAATTTTTGTCCAAAAATCTCCCGATTGCTAAGTTTGCCCGTGTTTGCACAGTCATAGTAAGTGAAATGTGAAAATAGCTATAAAATTTTAATAGACAATCAATATCAAAAGTTTTCTGCAAGTGGTTTCTATCGGTACAGACATTTTGCGCTAAATTTGTATTTTATTTATAAGAAAACAAGCGTATGTATCATATCGTATGTATCAGGTCTACACACCTCATCCTACCATTTATTAATTATATCTTAAATTAGTTATATCTCACTAATTATATAAGTAAAAAAAAATTCTAATTTTAGAATTTAGTAATAAACAAGCATTAAACAATCTCCAATTATAATTTAAATAAATTATAAATTTAATAAATAATTATTAATTAATATTTAAATAAAATATAAGTTTAATATTATAAATAAATTTAATTAATGAAAAAAATAAGAGGCAAATTTTTCTTAGAACTTCAGAAAATAATTTTCTCTGGTGACCAAACCACTGCAGTTTTGCAACTAATATTTTGTAAGCTTCAAGTAGAATGGTAGAAGATTTGAAAAATAACAAGTCATTTTTTCAAAATTTGTTAGATCGTATTAGATAAATTAGTGCTTAAGTGTCTCATTTTGCCCCTCGTTACACTAAGAGGTTTATCAGGTTCTAGGTAAAACTTTATTTGTATTCATCATAAAAATTACTTGCATCTGAAGCTTCATCAGTAAATAGCTATAAAAAAACTTTTAAATTGGCTTGTAGTTGGAGGTTGTTTTAACCTTGTTCCAGGAAGGTAAGTCAAATACAGCCTGCCAATACCTGAAAAAAAATAAATAAATAAAACAAATTACTACTGTCTTATCATTATTCTTGAACTAGAAGGCTGAGACATGTTGAAAGCCTGCTGCAGAAAGATTTTCTTTTGTTGCTTTTTGCGTACAACGATTATTTTCTTGTACGCATAATTCAATGATTTTTTTTATTTGAGCATTTATAGGTCTTTTACCTCGTTTTTTATCAAAAAACGAGGTAATAAACTTAAAAACGAGGTAAAATAAATTATATCTTAATGTAAAACAAATTATATCTTACGGAATTAACCGTGGGCATTCTTAATTGGCTCTGCAGCACTAAAGATTCAGAAACACTTAATTTCGTTAGTAAATCTACCTTAATTGCAAAACAACGAAATATTGACTTTTCACAAGACAGAGAGTTACAAAACTACATTGACAGAGAGTCACAAAATAACATTGACAGAGAGTCACAAAACAACATTGACAGAGAGTTACAAAACTACATTGACAGAGAGTCACAAAACAACATTGACAGAGAGTCACAAAACAACATTGACAGAGAGTCACAAAACAACATTGACTAAATCTGAACAAGCTGAAGGAGTATAAAAGCAAGTTTAGCTCTAATTGCAGATCAATTATTGTCTAATTATCTAATTGCAAGTTTAGCTCTGCAGAATGTCTTATTAACCTGTTAAGTAAACAAACTGCAGCTAGAACCAATGTTTTCACAGTGTAAATATGAATCATCATCAACTAAATTGAAGCTAACAAAATGTTTTTAAACTCGGCAACTATTCCATTACATATCACCACATTTTTTTTTTCAATTTTTAATTTTTAAGCAATCTTGCATTTTTTGAACAAGCAGATGCAAATTTACAGTGTGGTGCTTTTAGTTATTTTTTAAAAATACGTTGAAATTGCTTGTCCTGCCTAATACTCATTGTCTCTAATTGAAAATTTAATGAGTTACAATGTGTGTTAAAATCCTCGTTTTTTGAATTTAAATCAGTAATTTGCTAGAAAGGCTTGTCGCTCGCTAACTTTGAAAAAAAAAAGTTTAAAAGTTAATATTTATGAGACACAAATTGATGCCTATTTATTATAAGATGAAAGTAAAAAAATATTTTTTGATTTTGATGAGATCTTGAGGTTCCTCTTTCGATTCCAAAATTCTAAAATAATGAATTTTTTTTTCTAAACTTTATTAAACTTTAACAAAACCAGGCTTTTGGGTATATTTATTTTTAAATATTTTTTTTCATCCAAAAAATTTTTTTAACGAAATTATTATTTATAAAGCAGCCATCTTTTTTTTTTTTTTGAGTCCAAGGTTGATACGGTTTAGAAAAAAAAATTCATTATTTTAGAATTTTAGAATCGAAAGAGGAACCTCAAGATCTCATCAAAATCAAAAAATATTTTTTTACTTTCATCTTATTATAAATAGGCATCAATTTGTGTGTCATAAATATTAACTTTTAAACTTTTTTTTTCAAAGTTAAAAAAAGTCAAAAAAAAAAATTAAAAAATAGAGTCGGTTTTTTTTTATAAAAAAAAAACCCTTCTTTAACTTAAAGACGGGTTTTAACTTAAAGACGGGTTTTTTTTTTTAATAAAAAAAAACCGACTCTATTTTTTAATTTTTTTTTTGTTTAAATAAAAACAAAGATTATTTTCAAAATTAGCAAATTATTCTGCTTTTGAGTACCAGGTTGATATAGTTCAGAAGAAAAAATCTTTCAACATTATTAGGATCCGTCATAAATTTGGAATACAGAGAGACTCATCTAAATTAAAAATAAAGTAAGGTTCTCTTTTGACCAAAAGATATTGATTCGCAGGCAAATAAAATTTATAAAGTTTTTAAAAGCGCTCCATTCAACGAGCTAGCTTTATAGCGATTTTTTTCTTATTTTAATTTTTCCTAATGTTTTTAACAATTTTAAAAATTCGATTTTCAGTGTTGAGTCTATAATAATTATGAGAATAATTGAACTTTAACATTGCAATTTTTTAACAATGTGTCGCTATCTGCATCTCGTAGCTTTGTAGCTAGTTACAAATTTACATAAATATACTACAAATCTACAGCTGGTTGATAGCTACGTATCAAAAATTTTTAGACAGCGTTTTTATCACAATATGACGCTAGCTACAATAGCCAGTGGGTCTTTAGCTTATTAAGCTAGCTGTCCTCGTGACCAAATTGCTGTCTTTATTGTTACGATTATAGATAGTTATTTCCTAGCCGATTTCCCACTAAACATGCTAAGTTTAAAAATATATTGAATGTGTATATATTGACATGGCTAGAGGTACAAAAAAAAAATGTTTTTTCTAACATATGCATAAAACGTTAAAGTTTCGATAACTTAAGTTACTGATCAAAAATGTTAAGTTTTACATCTACAAATAGTAAAATTTAATATATAAATGCAATAAAAACTACATTTTTTTCTAAAAAAGAGTAACTTAAAAAATAATAGAATAGACACTCATATATCAAAATTACCTCGATTTTTTTTTCTCTCTTTATTATTTATAAAGAAATTAAAAATAAAGTTGTGACTGAAGTCAAAAAAAAACACAATTCTGATTTGTTATACATGTGAAATTCAATGTTTTAAAAAAAATTAAATTAAATTTAGGAGAGATAGTCAAACCGCGTACGTACTCACTGTCTTTAACACCCCTTCCCCTTTGTATGGGTTTATACGGTTTTGGAAACCCCCTCCCCCTTACATGTACATGCGTACATACTTTATGGATAGCCCCAAAGTGATCCTAATCATTCGCAATTATTTTAACATTTTAATCCACCTAATGTCAACATTTATTTAACGAAGAAAGGTTTATGTTTTATATTTGTTTTATTTGAAGATGAAAACTTTCATAAAAAAAAATACTATTATCTTAAAGTAAATGAATTTTTTTACTTTTTATGCTGAAATAATTTTTTTTTGATAAACTCAAGATATCAAGCTCGCTTTTATATTGAGTGAAACACCCGTGATAAAAGTAGTTAAGAAGTTTTCAAAATGTTTCAATCTAAGTATAAATTCAAGAGTGTTTTAATTAAATTTTTAAATATGCGAGCAGAAAAAAAACCCCCTTGGAAAAAAACCCCGAAATAACTATCCCGAGAAACCTCCCCCCCTCCAAAAAAAAAAAAAAAAAAACACCTTCCAAGAGCAAACGCTCTTACATAGAGCGCTTAGCTAGGGCTTCACCAGTAGTCTGGTCTGCATATTAACTGCGTATTGAGTACTCTTCTTACACATTTATAGATCTATTCACATTTACTGTAACGCAACATTACTACAATAAAATTCTATTACCAAGATAAACTTGATTGAAAATTTGACATTTTTGAGAGTGAGAGAGAGTGATTTTTGAGAATTTGACATTTTTGAGAGTGAATTCCTTTGATAAAGTAGATTTTGATACCTAAAAAATAAAATAGATCTATATATTTTTTTTGTTATTATATATATTTCTCGTTGTTTTGATATTTCAACGTAGTTTTAATATTTCGACGTTGTTTTGATATTTCGAGGTTTGTGTCTCTATTAAATTTTCTGCGGTTACGGAAGTGTTCATAAAATTAAAAATGAAACTTAAATAGATTACTATAAACCTATTAATATATCTGCAACGTCTCCCATATTTCGTCAACGCTCCAAAGAAATTGATTTAAAAAACTGAGAAATACAAAAAATTATCTAAGTAATACAAAAAATTATCTAAGTAATTACCAGGTTCCTTGAAAAAAAGAAAAAAAGAAACGTCACAGGTTGGAGGGTTTTTTTTTATTTCAAAGGGCCTGCGCTTAAAGCCTCATTAGCCTCCGCTTTAATACGGTTTTGGTCTCACTCAGTCAAAAAAGCCTCATTAGCAGATTTGAGAAAAAGCAACAATGAACTCACAAAATCACGTGTCTCACGTGTCACGGTGTCACAAAATAACGCTAGAATATGCAACGAAGAACATAGACTGTTTTTTAAGTTTGAAGACTTATTATAAAATTTACAAAGTTTTAAAGCATCTTTTATACTGTGACCATTTTATTCTTTTCACTTCATATTAATTTTTGAATTTTTTCTAGTAATAAATACGTACGCAATACAGTAAAAAAATCGCTTTTTGCTATAAATATTGCGTGGTCGGCCATAACTGATTATATATTTACAAATATAATGTTAATAATACTGTTATTACCCTTTTATTATCAAATACAACTACAGCTAGCTAGAATGGAAAACGAAGTTAACAATTTATATTTTTAAAGAATAGAATTTCATACCTTTTATTTATGCATAATTTTATTTATACATAATTTTATTTATGCATAATTTTATCTATGCATAATTTTATTTATGTATGATTTTGTTTATGCATAATTTTACTTATGCATGATTTAATTTATGTATAATTTCAGGAATTCGTTGTAGGGTTGTAAGAATTGCTCTGTTTAATTATTTTCCATTTTAAATTTTAAATTTGCATCTTTTAGTTTCCAAAATATTTTTAAGCGCTCAGTGTCACTTTGGTACTTAAGAATAATAAATGATTTTATATGGTGGGCATACTTAATTTTAAATGGTATTATTATTATTATTTTATTATTATTATCTTTATGAATAAATACAATATATAGATATTTATGAGAATTTATAAAAACCCGCAAAAGATTTTATTGAGTTGATTTTGCAGAAGTTGCAACTTACCTGAATTCCTATTATTCTGGTTAGGTTCATTGTAACTTACATTAGCTTAGTAGGCAGCTGCAGTTGGATTTAGGTGAAAATTTTGTTGTTATTTACAGAGGTGGAAAAATTAAAAAAAATGTTGTTATTAAAAAAATAATTATATGAAAATTTGCACAAGTACAAGTAAACATTACCGGTCGAATGGTTTACTCAAATTAAAGTAAAAAGTAAACGTTACCGGTCAAATTGTTTACTCAAGTTAAAGTAAACAGCAGCTTATTAAAAATAAATTAACATAAAGAGTTATCGCATTACTTTTTTAAAAACCATTTTTAGGTAACACACGTGTCGAATAACAAAACATATCAATGAAGCCTTTTTTTTTCTTTCTTTTCAATAATTAAGTTTAACTGATATTTTTAAGCGTGCGTTTATTAATACAAACAATACTATATTAAAATATGTCATCATTTAACGCTTATATTATGAATTTTTTTCTTCGTTCATTTGCATGTTTTTTTCTTCGTTCTTTCAAAATTTGCAGAAGCATATAGAACAGGCGAACCTATCATTATATTTTGCAAAGACATGCGCGTTATGCATATACGAAAAAAAAAAAGAGGAAATAAATAATACCAATAATTGCGTAACTAGGATATATTATTACTTAAAGAAACAAGTTGTTTTTCACGTTTTTTCATAGTACTTTGTATAAAATGTAAACATAGGACCCAGTAGGCAGGGTCAGTTTTTTAAAAGTATTTTGGACGTTTTTATTCGGTTTAAACTTAATAGAAACGTCCGAAAAACGTTTAATTAATGCAACGTTAGGTGTATGAGGTTTAAACCTTTAAAAAACGTCCAAAAACAAGAAAACATTTAAAAAATACACTGTGGAAATTGGTAAATCTTCGTTTTGAACTTTCTTTTAAAATTTTTAAAAAAAATTTACTTTAAAAATTCAAAACGTAACAAATTACTAAATTGCAATATTGCAAAATTTGTTATAAATTATTACATTACTGAATACATACCATGATATTTTGCAGCGGCATTTAAGCAAATTGAATAACCGCATTTTTTTTTAGTTTTTATGTGGTTCTAAGAAGATCGGTCAGTCTTATCACAAAGCACGGCGTAGAAGCGTTTAACCAGGAAGGTCACGCCTCCTTCCTTCCCTCAATAAAGTTTAAAAAACATTAATACTAATAATGTAACCAAAATGAAAACAGATCTTATATCAATATTTTGTTTTACTCAGCTAAAGCGTTTAAAATTAATGTAAATTACAACGATCTGAGTGTTTTTTTGGTTTAAGTTATAATATTTATTTGTTATTAATTTTTCTTATTAGTTTTTGGTCTAATGCTGTAATGTTTATTAAGTAAGATTTATAAAAAAAAAATTGTGATACGAAGTACATAATTTTTTTTTCAAAGTAGGTTGAAGAAGCCGCTACAATGATTTTAATGAGAGACTGAATGATCCAATGACGATTATATATATATATATATATATATATATATATATATATATATATATATATATATATATATATATATATATATATATATATATATATATATATATATATATATATATATATGTATATATATATATATATATATATATATATATATATATATATATATATATATATATATATATATATATATATATATATATATATATATATATATATATATACATATACATATATATAACCATATTAAATACGATATTTGTAATTATCAATAAGGTATGAATCAGACGAAACCTCGTCAATTAATTTAACCGTTGTTTATTGTATATGTTTTGAAGCTTATAATCAATTTAAGTATTTTTAAATTTTTGTTTAATTCATAATACATAATTCAATATATTTTGCTTCACAATATTGAAACGATAATTGCAACTGTAATTGCAGGAAACGTTTTAATAATGTATAGTTGTATGAATAATAAATATTTATTTTTTATGATTTTTTTTATTATGATTTAAAGCCAGTTTATTTAAATCCGTCCTCTATTTTTTTATATTAATTTTTTTGTTTCGTTTTTGAATTTAGTTAAATTAATAGAGAGCTCAAAAAAGAAAAAGTGGAACTAAAAAAATATATTCCGGAAAAAGTTAAAAAGCAGTAAACCACAATTTATAAGCTGTCAAAAATTGAAGATGAGATATTAGATCATCCTCAAATGAATATAAATTATTTGAAGCGTAAAATTCTGATAAAAAAATTTAAGAAATTGATTAAAACAAAAATTGAAACAAGTGGTTGGTAAAAAAATAATGGAGTCATCAAGCGAATCGAAGGCTGAAAGTGTTTTAAGGAATTTACACTTAATTGAATGTTATGCAAACACTTTGAGTAATCTTATCTCTCAATCTATACAAGAAAATGTAAAAGTGATTGCGTCTAAAAGTCCAAAATCAAACGTATCAAAATTTGATAGATTGGATGCTAACAACAAAAACCTTTACACATACTCTGCAAAAGATTTCGCAGTCAAAGATAATAATTTCGCAATCAAAGATCATAACAATGGATTCAACAGTATTCGAGATGATTCTAAAAGACTTGAGCAAAAGATTCAAAGTGATCAACATGATTCCGTTGATTTAAGTTTCAGAATATATGAAGATAAAAATGGCAAGGGTAACGTTAAAATTCGATCGAATCCTAAAAGATACAAAGAAATAATACATAATTTTTCAAGCGAGCTAGCCTCAGTTATTATAAATAACTTGTTTTTCAAATTGACGTTGTAACTGAAGTATATATTTTTTAAATTATTTTAATATGTAAAAACTATAAACTATTATTCTTAAATATATGAGATATAGACGTCAAGTTTGTAAAACGATAATTTTAATAGATGCAGGCTGGAAAGAAGCGCTTATAGGTCCATTTTTTGTTTTCATTTATTTGGGATATAAAATTTTTTTCTAAAAGCTCTTTTTTTTTTTTTTTTTTTTTTTTTTAAAGAAATTTTTAGATACAGAGGACATTTTTTAGAAATTGATGATTGAGCCACTCCACTTTGAAACCCGTGCAGTCGGCCCTGGGGTAAACCAAGCACAAACCGAATGCACTTCAAAAAACTTTTAAGGCATTACATAAAATTTATTTTATTTACGTTAGCATCTTACAAAGAAATAAAACACAAATGTAAACAACCTTTTAAATATTAGAAAAGAAAACATTTTTTTAAATATTAGAAAAAATTCTATAATTTCAAACTCAAATATTTTTTTCGTAATTGATATTTTTTTAAAAATCCTAAAACTTATAAAAAGTTAGTAGAACTCAGCTTTTTTTATGTTTTTTGTAAAAAATATGCCCAATACACAACATTAAAGCAAAGAAAACCAAACGGAAACAAAAACCGGCTAGCTATATCTAAAGATGCTGGTTTTCCTGTCACCATCATGGGTTCAAAATAATAAGGGCGTTTTTTTGGAAGATCACTTTTCCACATACTTAAATATTCTTCTTTCAGTTTCAATTTTTGCTCTTGTTTAGACATTTTGCGGATATTCGCTTTTCCGAGATTGTTATATAAGTCCACGCCTTCGGGATGTGTTGCTTTAGTATCAGAACTTTCCAGATAAAACAATGGTTGTTTATTTTTCAAGCTATTCTAAAATAAATTAATTCTATATTAAATAATTATTTTTTCTGTTGGCATTTACGAATTAAAAATAAATTTTTTAATTATTATATTAGATATAATGAGATATTGGTAGTTATAACGATATGTTAATAGAATTAAAATGTCTCATAGATATGATGATGTTTTTGTAAAAAAAAACTTTTAAAAAACATATAATAAAGTCATTTAAAGGAAGTGAAATATATCTCGTTATGAAATATCAAACATCGTTAAAAACATATAATAAAGTCATTTAAAGGAAGTTATGAAATATCAAAGGAAGTTATGAAATATCAAACATCATGAACTGAAGATAGAAATTAAGAGAATTAAATAATGGCAATATGAAATTAATATAAAATTTATAGTCGAGTATGAAGGATTACGCAGGTCAACAAAAAAGTTTTTTTTCTGCTGCCGAGCAAAGAGCTTGCTTTTCGTACAGCATTTCTTTTTTTAATTTCAAATATGCAACTCATTTTTTACCATCATGTCAAGTTATGAAAATATTTGGGTTCAAATCTTTAGTATTTGGGGTTAAATCCCTAGTATTGTCAAAAGAAATAAAAAGTATTGTCAACCTGGATCTCAAAGAAGCGTATTTTTAATAGAGAGTTTAGAAAATACAAATAGGTGCTACTTTTTCATGTTGTACATGTTGTAATTGTAGTTTAATTGTAAGTTGTAAATGTTAAATTTTACAATTGTCGAAGTTCATAAAACATTAGTAATAATACTATTTGTCTACAATGAATCAGGTTTAAAAAGCATTCTAAAAAATGAAATTAATAAAATATAAACTTATTAAACTAACAAAGTGAAGTAATAATGCAAAACTCTACTTACCGAAAATGACACTCTTAAATCAACTTGGTTTAATGTTTCACGACGTTTGTTTAAGCTATTCAACAAATGAGTTGATCGTTTTTTTTTCCAACGAGAAAAATGAAAATTTGTCGCTAGACCATACTCCAACAACGAAAAACAAATAAAAGTTATACACCCCAACATGTAAATATCAAGTGCAGTTGTATAATTTATTTTTGGCGTACTTTTTATAACAACTTCCCACAGCCTATATGTTGTAAGCAGACTAACGATTCCAAAACCTGTCCAAAATATACATACATACATACAAAATATGTACATTTTATAAAAAAGAAAATAGCATTAAAATACACACTCATTCTTGCTACTGCACAATTTGTATGAAACCAAAATGATATCCAAGACACTACAACAAGGGAAGCAGAAGGAAAGTATGCTTGAAGTATGTAGGCTTGAACTCTTCTTATAAATACAGCATCGAATTTCAAAAATGTGTATTCACCTTAAGTTTATAAACATATAAATAATTTAAGTCAACTTTAAATCATGAATAAAAACATTGTTATTTAGGGTGGTAGCCCTAAAAAAAATGAAAAAATAAATTTTTTTTTAGAATTTTTTTTTTTTAAATAAAACAGCATCTTGTATACCACTACTTTCATTCCCGAAAAAATTAAATCACCTACCATACCTTTTTTTTCAGTTTTGATAACTTTTTAGGCTATCCATTTTCGGAAATTTACATAGCAACGCCTATAGTTACCGTTTAAAATGATTATGGTCCTATATAATCTCTTTAAGTAGTTCTTTTTTTGTTTAACAATGTTCCAAAATCTAATCAATATAAAGATCATAATGTAACACTAATCAAGCTCGAGTGTGTTGGTCACGTACAGAAGCGACTTAGGACTCGTTTGCACAATCTTTTCAAATCTTATAAGAACACTAAAACAAAATTTATCTGGTATAGATAAGTTTGCCAATAAGTGCATTGGCTCTATTCTAAATTATTATGGCCTAGCCATTTGTAATAGTGTTTGAAATAAAGAAGGCAATATTATCGATCTTTTTCATTTCAATGACCTACCAGATCCATTCGACTGTCATAAATTTTGCCCACGAAATGCTGGATATTGGTGCAAGTGTTGGTCAAAAGGAAATAAAATATATAGGTCACTAAATTTAATTCCTCTGTAGATAAAAAATCTTGTCTTTTCAACTTTTAAAACTTTAATGGAGGATGAGCTATTGGAAAAGTGTTTGCATGGCAAAACACGAAATGTAAACGAGGCTTTCAATGCACTTACATGGTCTCGTGTATCAATATATATATTTTTTGGAAAAGAAACCATAGAAATAGGTACCTATTCAACTGTAACACATTTTAACAATGACAGAAAAGGAATCCTTAGCAATAGTTTCGCACCAATTGCAAAAAAAAACTGAATATATCTCGTGTAAAATGCATAACCAAAAAAGTTACTGACAATGTAAAAAAAGCGAAGAAAATCATCAGAGCAAAATGATAACTATGACATTTTATTTCATAGACTCTTATGCTACATTTTAACTCATAGACTCTTATGCTACATTTTAACTCATAGACTCTTATGCTACATTTTAACTCATAGACTCTTATGCTACTTTTTAACTCATAGACTCTTATGCTACATTTTAACTCATAGACTCTTATGCTACATTTTAACTCATAGACTCTTATGCTACATTTTAACTCATAGACTCTTATGCTACATTTTAACTCATAGACTCTTATGCTACATTTTAACTCATAGACTCTTATGCTACATTTTAACTCATAGACTCTTATGCTACATTTTAACTCATAGACTCTTATGCTACATTTTAACTCATAGACTCTTATGCTACATTTTAACTCATAGACTCTTATGCTACATTTTAACTCATAGACTCTTATGCTACATTTTAACTCATAGACTCTTATGCTACATTTTAACTCATAGACTCTTATGCTACATTTTAACTCATAGACTCTTATGCTACATTTTAACTCATAGACTCTTATGCTACATTTTAACTCATAGACTCTTATGCTACATTTTAACTCATAGACTCTTATGCTACATTTTAACTCATAGACTCTTATGCTACATTTTAACTCATAAACTCTTATGCTACATTTTAACTCATAGACTCTTATGCTACATTTTAACTCATAGACTCTTATGCTACATTTTAACTCATAGACTCTTATGCTACATTTTAACTCATAGACTCTTATGCTACATTTTAACTCATAGACTCTTATGCTACATTTTAACTCATAGACTCTTATGCTACATTTTAACTCATAGACTCTTATGCTTCATTTTAACTCATAGACTCTTATGCTACATTTTAACTCATAGACTCTTATGCTACATTTTAACTCATAGACTCTTATGCTACATTTTAACTCATAGACTCTTATGCTACATTTTAACTCATAGACTCTTATGCTACATTTTAACTCATAGACTCTTATGCTACATTTTAACTCATAGACTCTTATGCTACATTTTAACTCATAGACTCTTATGCTACATTTTAACTCATAGACTCTTATGCTACATTTTAACTCATAGACTCTTATGCTTCATTTTAACTCATAGACTCTTATGCTACATTTTAACTCATAGACTCTTATGCTACAGGAAATTATTAGAATTTAAAAAAATATTTTTACTTTTTAAACCTTTTTTTTGCATTTTTCACAGCTTTGCATTTTGAGCATTTCTTGGAAACTTAAAATATAATTGGATAGAGTATTTAATTTGAAATTTTCAGGATATGCTCACAACATAAATGCACTCCATTTAACCGTCAGAATTTTTATGAATTACTCTTAACATTGATTTATAGACCTAAACGTTTCAAAACATATCACAAAATTATGGAAAATTGATAGGTTCATTCAAAAAAGTTACTAACTTTTTTACCATTTTGATTTAGGAAAAATCTGAGAGTAAAATGGAGTATCTGGGTGTACTGTAGAATGTCCTAAAGTTTAATTAAAAACAGAAAAAGACAAACTGACTGACAGCATTTTAAAATGTGATCAATTAAAATGTGATTTTATGGCACTTTTTCCCCATTATGGATCAACCAAATGTATTTTTTTATTTTTTTTTATTTTCCTAATTCTCTCTAATAAACATTATAAACACTTAAATATGGTAGATTTCTTTTTATTTCTCAAAATCACCTTTTATATAGGGCCATTTATAGGACCTTAAATAAATATTAAAATTTGTGAATGAAAATTAGTAACAAAAGTATAAAATAAGTAACAAAAAAAAAAACACTATAATAAATTCCCTTAAATATTTGAAAAGGCTGTAATGATTTCAGGATAATAAATACCGATCACCAAAAGATTATTGGATTATAAATACCAATCACCAAAAGGTTATTGGAGTATAAATACCGATCACCAATATATTATTGAATAAAAATGTATACTAACACATAAAACTACTTTTTAAAAGTAAAAAGAAAAAAAATAACGCATCGCACAGTATTTAATTAAAAAAAAAAAAAATGAATTTGAACGCATTGCACACTGTTAACCTTTTTACAGGAAATAATTGTAATTAAAAAGAAATAAGGAAAATTCTTAGTATATATATCTACTAATACTTTAACTAACACTTCTGCTATAATATTTAAAATATAAAATACATTAATAATATTAAAAATAAAACATATACATATATATATCTACTTATTAAATAATTTTGAATCTCAGACAATTAGTGTAAGCTCTTGATTTTTTGCTAAATTAAATATTAAAATATTATCATATAAAATATATTAAAAATATTGAACATAAAACATATACAATAAACAACGAAATAAATAAAATGAATCAGTTGCAAGTGGCAATGAAAACAGAAGCATTTAATTAAATAAAGTTATAATTCCATTATGTTTTTAAAAAAATTTGAAAAAAAAGCGCACAAAAAAAAAAAAAAAAAAGTGAAAAAATGAAAATGAATAAAAATCAGAAGAAAAAGTAAAACAAAAAAATACAATTAGTGTGTCAACAACATTAGGCTTCTGCCATCAAAAAAGCCTCTAATGCAAAAAAATCAAGGGGTAAGCAGAAAACTTTTGTCAACCTGTGTTACAATATTTTCTGTCTGGGATGATAAACTGTCTGGGATGATAAATCTTTTTGTCTCTACACATGGGTTTTTGCTTATTTGGTAATGACAATAAAACTTCTGTTACCTCTATATGATTTCTTTACCTATCTTTTTATAATTATGATAAGCGCTAAAAGACCAATATAAAAGAGTTAAAAAACCAAAACAATATAATATGGCCGCCACAAAAAAAAAATGGCCGTCAAAAAAAAAAAGGACCATTAATTAGCCACAATATATTGAAAAGCTATCGGTTAGCCATTGCCCCTGAGCGGCTAGCGAATGCCTCTGAGCGAAATAATGCAAGATCAAAACTCTTATAAACCGCTCAAAATGCCTTTATGGTACACTGCGAATCCAAAACATAAATTTTTGCTGTTGTTCAATAATTCAATAATGATTTTAGCGTGAGGTGATGATGACAAAAAAACTTCCCAGCAAACACTATTTTAATGGATTTTCATTGGACCCATATAAGCATTTTGAGCGGTTAGTTGTTTTTTTGCTCATTGATTACTTAGTGGGCCATCAGTAACAGCCTCTAAAAATAATCTGCCAATAACTTTCCAATATGTTAATAGTGGCTTGTAATTGCCCAGCCACTTTTAGCGCTTGCTGCTAATAGTTCACTAAGTAAGCAATGAGCTACGAAACTATAGTAAACCGCTCAAAGTGTCTATATAGGTCAACTAAAATTCCGCTATAGAATGTTTGCTGGGTCTGCATCAAAATATTAGTATTGTACTTCAAAACTTTACAGTTTTCCGAGTGTTGTTTTCGAGGTCGCCTAAAGACTTTTATGTTATGATTTTTGAATTATCAGCCAGAACAGGGCAACATTATAAAGTTACATTTTTGAAAAGAAATAAGTTTATCTTGGAATATTCACTTCAAGAATATTTTTGAAGATTTTCCTCTGCTCCAATGAGTTCCAGAACTCAATTGCATAGCTTAACCTTTTAAGATCTTTTTTTAATAATTTTATTTTTTAACACAATAATACTTTTACTTTTTGTGTTTTGCATTATGTTCTCTTAATTTAGTTCATTTCATTTGCATAAATCTATGACATCATTTAAAAAGGGTGCCTTGCGGTTTGGTTTTTGAACTGCAAATTTATAACACCTAAGATTGTTTTATCGTCAATATGCGAATAAATAAGTTTAAATTGTTTTGCTGTACAATTGTTGATACATCTTGGATGTAAAACAAAGAGTGAATTTAATTTTTGCTATGTTTTGAATTATTAAAGAGTGACTTAAGTGCATTCCTTCCTACTATTTCAAGCTTTTGCATTAATACGTCTTTATAATTGCAAAGTTCAAGACCATGAGTAAGTATCGGAACCGCCAATGTTTTTTATAACTGGATAACAGAGCTTGGATGAGCAAAGCGGATTCCAGACTAAATAAATGTTTGGATAACTTTTGATATTCAATAAGCAATATTTGAACAATTAAATGAGGCATAAGAAAATCTTTTAATATCCTATTTAAATCCTAGATTATTAAGTTTATTATCCACTTTTATTTGTTAGTGGTCGACTGTTGTCATGTATCATGCAGCTTGCAATTTGTTTTTTTCCGGTGAATAAGAACTGAGTCTTAACAGCATTCAACTACATACAACTTGCATTAGTGTATATATTACAAGCTGCAATAAACTTTTTAATTCCAGACAGGGTAGAACTAAGAAGTATGATGTCATCAGCGTATGCTACAACACCTGTATAGTTTCCATAAATTGATGTCCTTACAATACTTTCATTTTGTATGGTTTCAGGTAGGCTTCGATTATATATATCATACATTTAAGGAGACAAAATCGATTCTTGTCCCACTCCTTGTGTTTGATAAAATGGATATGATTTGCATCCTAGATAAGTGACAAAAGCACTGCTTTCATGTTACAATGACGATATCAATGATAAAAAGCGGTGGTTTTTTACTGACGAATATAGAATGTCCCATCTACAGCTGTCAAAAGCTTTTTCAGCATGTAGGAAACAGAGATAGACAGGTGAGTTTTTTTTGTTGCAATGTTTTATTGTTTCATTTATAAAAAATTCGGCATGTAAAGTTAAGCTATTTTTTGTAAAACCGAATTGAAGAGGATGAGTTTCTTTTAATGCAAAAAAAAAAAAAAAATGCTGATGTTTTGAGTCTCTCTGTCAAAATCTTGGCTTTATAATTTCATTGATTTAGGCAGTTATGGAAGTTTTATTTTGTCATCAAGTCATGATTTTATAGATTTAGATATTCTTAGATTACTTAACCTTAGTATTGATTTGGTCCTAATCTAATGAACTAAATCGCAATAAACTCAAACTTTGTTTATCATAGATAAAAAAAGTTTTTGCCGTTTTTAATTGTAAAAAAGTTCAATTTAGTCCGTCAAGGTTATATATATTCGAATATTGAAACTACTTCGAATTTGAAAGAAGTTTTAAGAATTAAGAAGATAAATTAAGGAAGAATTAAGAGGAAGTTTAAAAGTAAAATGTAAAAGTTTAAAAAAATTGTATACAAAATGAAAATGCTGACTCACATTAGATCTAAATGATTGTAATTCAAACTTTCAAAGTATAATTATTATCCAGTGCATGTACTTTGTTTCATAAAAATAATAGATGTAATGAAGCAGCCATAAAAACATCTCAAATGTCAAAAAAACTCCAAAAATTTGGCTAAGATGGTAGAGATAATTACAGATCAGTGTAATAACACATTCACCTTATACAAAAAATTTGAACGCACTTATTTTTTAAGAGTTAAGTTGAGAGTGGTACATAGAGAAAACATGGAGCAGGGTCCAGATTTTTTTTTTAATCAAAATATATTATTACGGACCCCCACTATTTTTAATACATGCTTGTATTCGTCATGACATTGGTTTAATTAAGCTTTCATACGCATCTAAACATATTTCACGAACGGACGTGTTTTTTACAGCGTGGTTGTTTTGAAAATTTTTTTGTTGGAATTTTTTTCTAAAAAAAAAATTGTTTTTTGATTGTTTTGAATTATTTAAATAAACAAATACGTAAATTTATATTTTGAAATAAAAATATATTGAGTAACTATGGCTATCACAATTGATCAGGTAAAAAAAACAATACAAAAAATGTTTAAAGAATTTAAAAACGAAATCGACGAAATGATGAAACAACAGGAAAAAAACGTGTTAAACATATTAAGCGCCAACACAAAGATTATATACGATAGGCTGGATAAAGTAGATTCAAAGGTTAATGATTATGCAAAACAAATAAAGATACTAGAAAAAGGCGTTGAAGTAATCAAACGAAGCTTAAATTTTCACGAACACCTTTTTGAAGAAAAAATTAAGACAGCTATTGCTTCTCAAGAAAAAACAACAACATCTTGTATCGATAAGCGAAATAATAATACCGACTATGTTAAAATAAAAAGTAAATTAAGAGAGATGGAGGATAGATCTCGCAGAAACAATTTAAGAGTTGACGGGTTAAAAGAAAACAAAGGCGAAACGTGGATTGACAGCGAATTGAAAGTCAGTAAGGTTTTTGAGGAGCATTTGGGGTTAACAAATATTAGATTTGAAAGAGCTCATAGAACTGGTCAGAGAGATTTGAGCAAACCAAGAACAATTGTATTAAAACTGTTAGACTATAAAGATAAAGTGGAAATTCTAAAAAAAACATCTCAATTAAAAGGTAAAAATATTTATATTAATGAAGATTTTTGTGCCGAAACTGTCACAATTAGGAAATCTCTACGAACAATTAGGAAATCTTCTACGAGAGCAGATAAAGGTTGAACGAGCGGCTGGTAAATATGCATACATCTCTTACGATAAGTTGATCATTCGGGAATGGGCTTTAAATAAAAGCAACGTTTATGCAAGTTTAAGCGATACGACGGTTAAAAAAGATAAGTAAAACTGATTCATTTGTATTTATTTTATTATCTATTTTTTATTCTTTTCATCATATTTAAATTATTTAATGATCAAACGAAAAAATGAGTTCGAATACCATACATAATGTATCAAATAATTTTTTAAACTTTGAATCCCCAATTTTACAATCTTTGAAAACTAGTAAAAATAAATATAATTTTTTGAGTGATATTAATATAAGTTGTCTCGACAACTCCTACTATAAATCTGACAAATTTAATATAGAAAAAAACAACAAAGATTTGAGCATCTTAAGTATAAACATAAGATCAATGAATAAAAACTTTGAAGCTTTTAAACATTTTTATTACTCTATAAACTATCTTTTTGATGTTATATGTATCTCAGAAACTTGGGAAGATCCAAAACTGCCTTTGTCAGAAAATTCCTTGTATAATTTATCATCGTATAAAACTATAAGCCAACCACGTGTTAGAAGCCAGGGAGGCGGCGTTGCAATCTATATTCTTGACAAATTCATATTTAAACCAAAAAATATTTTCTGTAAAGTAAATAAACATATTGAAACTTTGTGTATAGAAATTTTAAACAAAACTGGTAAACCTTTTTTAATCTCCTCGTTTTATCGACCGCCATGCGGTAAGCAAATTAACTTTCATAATAGCCTTAGAAGCATTATATCAAAAATGAGTATACAAAACAAGCATATTTTTTTTGCCGGTGATTTAAACTTGGATGCCATATTTTACGAAAAGTTTGTAAATACAAAAAACTTTTTTAATTCATTATTTGAATTTAATATTATACCAACCATATTTAAGCCTACGCGTATTGCAAAAACTACTTTGTCAGCAATTGATAATATTTTAACTAATAGCGTTTTAGGTACAAGTTTTGAATCCGGTATTTTTATTGCAGATTTTTCAGATCATTTTCCTATCTTTCATGTTGCGCACGGAATTTTGTATAATAACGACAATAAAAAAATATCAGTTACTAAAACAAATTTCTGTTTTAAAAATCTAGATAAACTTAAAAAGAAGCTGCACGAAGAGAAATGGGAGAATGTCTATTCCTCTGCAGACCCCATTAGCGCGTTTGATAATTTCGCGAATATTTTTCAAAATATTTATGACAATGTCTGCCCAAAATTAGTCAGTGAAATAAAAAACAAACAACTTAAAAATCCATGGATGACCAATAATTTGGTTAAATCATCAAAAAGAAAACAAAATATGTCAAGAATTCAACAAATACTTTGTTAATGTAGGCGCCTCTCTTGCACCTAACATTGTTCAGTCAACTAGAAAGTTTGATAAATACTTGGGAGAGAAACCCAGGACCAGCATATGTAATGAAAAAATAAATAAACTTGAATTTAACAAAGCGCTATTCGAACTAAAGCGTATCAAATCATGTGGATATGATGACATTACCAGTAATGTAGCTATCTATGTTATGGATAGTATAAGGAAACCATTATTATATTTAATAGCATTTTCATTTGAGAATAGTATATTTCCTGATAAATTAAAATCAGCCAAAATTCGCCCAGTTTTTAAAAAAGGCGACAGTTCTTCTATTTGCAACTACCGTCCTATATCACTACTCCCAGTCTTTTCAAAAATCTTTGAAAGAATTATTTATAATAGAATTTATAATTACATGACAATAAATACGCTTTTATGCAAAAATCAATTTGGATTTCAGAAATACTGCTCTACTGAACATGCTATTATTGAACTAGCTAATAAAATATCTATGTCTTTTGATAAAGGTGAACTTGTATTAGGAGTCTTCATCGATCTCTCTAAGGCATTTGACACTGTGGATCACGTAATATTACTTTCAAATTTAAATTATTACGGCATTAAAGGCTTAATGTATAAGTGGGTAAAAAATTATCTTTTTAATAGAAAACAGTATGTTGTCCTGGAGGAGTCAGAAGTCAATTATGTATGCGGACGATACAAATTTATTCTTTAACCACTCCGATGTAAAAATATTATTCGATACAATGAACACTGAATTGGAAAGTTTTAACCAATGGTTTAAAGCTAACAAATTATCATTAAATTGTGAAAAGACAAGTTTTAGTCTCTTCCATAAAATAAGACAATCGATTAATCTTTCGTTAAGGCTTCCAAAACTGGAAATTAATAAAAATAAAATGAATCGAGTAAATCATACAACGTTTTTGGGAGTTTTATTCGATGAGAACCTGTCATGGAAAAACCATATTAGTCTCGTTGAAACAAAAATATCCTCTGCTATTAGTGCGATATATAAATCTAGAGCCTTTCTTGATTATAAATCGCTTAAAATGCTTTATTTCAGTCTTGTTCATTGTCATCTCTCCTACGCTAATATTGTTTGGGCAAACACACACAAAACTAAATTAATAAGTAGTTTTGTATACAGAGTATACAAAACCATACATGTAGGGCAATTAACTATTTAAACAGATTAGAAAATCCTTCCCCTATAATGAAATACATTAGTGTACTAAATATATCAAAACTTAATTCCCTTAAAATATTAATTTTTATGTATAAATATAAGAATAACCTGCTGCCAAAAGTATTTTCTAATATTTTTACATCGGCTGTTTCCCAAAAATACAATCTCCGGTCAAATACTAATCATAGCTATCACTTGAGTAGAGTAAAATCACAACTGTCAAAATTTTCAATTATAATCAAAGGCCCGTCATTATGGAATCAATTAGAAAATAACAGTTTAAAAAACCTGAAAAGCACTTTCTCTTTTAAACGACAAATAAAATTGCATCTCCTAAATCTCTGAAACACATGTATATATATTTATTTACTTATTTATCTTATATATATTAACTATATATATTTGACATGCTTCTGCCTGTTTATTTTTAATCTTCGTTTGGCTGAAATTTTTTATCGCTTATATTTGTAACGGAGTTTTTAATTTATGTTTTTTACGTAATATATCTTATTGTAAACTTTTTAAAGATATTTGGCTTTAAATATTATTGTTAAAGGGGCTCTATGAAAAGATTGTGGTGACACCAGTCATCCAGATTTTCTTTGAGCCCCTGTCTGTTTATATATATATATACACTTTGTTTAACGTAAAATTTTCTTTGTAATTTGATTATTTGATTATTATATGAACAGCGAAATATATATTAAAAAAAAAAAAAATAAAAAAAAAGCTTTCAATCATCTTGATAAGTATTTCAAGCGACAGTTTGGTTCTTGTTTTAACACTTTGTGACTAGTTTTTTGCTTTTTTGTTAATTGAAAATCCATCCAGCTCCATAATTTTTCAAAATGTCACGAAACTCATATAGTTTAATGCTCTTTCTTATATTTTATGACAAGCCAACGCCTGAGCTTGATATACCGACTTGTTTGTCTACACGCAAAATATTTATTTTTGCACTTAAAGCTGATACTCCTGCTTTTGTTTTTCGTCTGCTTAACGTTTAAAGCATGTTTTCATTGCATGCTGTTTTTTCGGACGCCCAATACAAAGTTATCATTGACACTACCAGTTGATAAGTAATTGTTTGTTGTAAAAACGCTGAATTCAGAAATATCTAAGCGTCTGCCAATTTATCTATTGCTCATTTTCATTTGATGCATTCCGATGACCTTGCCATTTTGTTTCCGACAAAATAAAACAAAAATAAATATCCAAATGAAATATCTTAAAGCTAACAGACTTTTGAGAGATAAAAATGCAAAAGTCTTTAATAAAAAATTTCTTAAAAAACGAGTTTAACGAGTTTAACTTTTTATATTTTCCTTTTTAAACTTCATTTCAAAAAATTAAAAGGATTTAATTGCTCTGTTATTTTTCCGGAAAAGATCCCCCCCAAAAGAAAAATTTATACAATTTATACAAGCCTGCTGCTATAAGGAGGTGCTGCTACATCAACTATCTTATAGACTGCTGCTACAAGGAAGTGCATCTGCTGAGGGTTTAGCTAGGGCAGGCAGTCTGCATACATCTGCTGAAGGTTTGGCTAGGGCAGGCAGTCTGCATACATCTGCTGAGGGTTTGGCTAGGGCAGGGAGTCATTTTATTAAAAAAAAAATTACGGTTTTGTTTATTATTATTTTTTTTAATTTGATACTTAAAAAAAATTTTTATAATTGTTAAAGGGTTTTTTCTTGTATAAAAAGTATATTTTTGCCATGATTTTGTTGGATTTTTTCCAGGGAGAATTTTTTCCTAAAACCAAAAAAACAAGCGCGTTTAAACTTTCTAGTTAAATGCTCTAACGCGGCGTTTTGTAATAGGTTTATAATAAGAAATTATTTGCATTAGTAATATTTTTAAAAGTTGACATTAGTAAATTCAGTTTTATTTCATTATTTTTACATTAAATGATTTTTATAATACTAAAAACTCTCAAAGAATTTTTGGAGTTTAGGTAACCTTAGCAACAATAAAAAAAAAAAAAAATCAATAGAAATGTTTTCAGCATCATTTTTTTAAATAAAAAATTCATTATGGCTATATTATTTAATGTTATAGTTATATTTAATGTTACTATTTATATTTAATGTTACAGTTATATTTAATGTTACTATTTATATTTAATGTTACAGTTATATTTAATGTTACTATTTATATTTAATGTTACAGTTATATTTAATGTTACTATTTATATTTAATGTTACAGTTATATTTAATGTTACTATTTATATTTAATGTTACAGTTATATTTAATGTTACTATTTATATTTAATGTTACAGTTATATTTAATGTTACTATTTATATTTAATGTTACAGTTATATTTAATGTTACTATTTATATTTAAAGTTACAGTTATATTTAATGTTACTATTTATATTTAATGTTACAGTTATATTTAATGTTACTATTTATATTTAATGTTACAGTTATATTTAATGTTACTATTTATATTTAATGTTACAGTTATATTTAATGTTACTATTTATATTTAATGTTACAGTTATATTTAATGTTACTATTTATATTTAATGTTACAGTTATATTTAATGTTACTATTTATATTTAATGTTACAGTTATATTTAATGTTACTATTTATATTTAATGTTACAGTTATATTTAATGTTACTATTTATATTTAATGTTATAGTTATATTTAATGTTACTATTTATATTTAATGTTACAGTTATATTTAATGTTACTATTTATATTTAATGTTACAGTTATATTTAATGTTACTATTTATATTTAATGTTACAGTTATATTTAATGTTACTATTTATATTTAATGTTACAGTTATATTTAATGTTACTATTTATATTTAATGTTACAGTTATATTTAATGTTACTATTTATATTTAATGTTACAGTTATATTTAATGTTACTATTTATATTTAATGTTACAGTTATATTTAATGTTACTATTTATATTTAAAGTTACAGTTATATTTAATGTTACTATTTATATTTAATGTTACAGTTATATTTAATGTTACTATTTATATTTAATGTTACAGTTATATTTAATGTTACTATTTATATTTAATGTTACAGTTATATTTAATGTTACTATTTATATTTAATGTTACAGTTATATTTAATGTTACTATTTATATTTAATGTTACAGTTATATTTAATGTTACTATTTATATTTAATGTTACAGTTATATTTAATGTTACTATTCATATTTAATGTTACAGTTATATTTAATGTTACTATTTATATTTAATGTTACAGTTATATTTAATGTTACTATTTATATTTAATGTTACAGTTATATTTAATGTTACTATTTATATTTAATGTTACAGTTATATTTAATGTTACTATTTATATTTAATGTTACAGTTATATTTAATGTTACTATTTATATTTAATGTTACAGTTATATTTAATGTTACTATTTATATTTAATGTTACAGTTATATTTAATGTTACTATTTATATTTAATGTTACAGTTATATTTAATGTTACTATTTATATTTAATGTTACAGTTATATTTAATGTTACTATTTATATTTAATGTTACAGTTATATTTAATGTTACTATTTATATTTAATGTTACAGTTATATTTAATGTTACTATTTATATTTAATGTTACAGTTATATTTAATGTTACTATTTATATTTAATGTTACAGTTATATTTAATGTTACTATTTATATTTAATGTTACAGTTATATTTAATGTTACTATTTATATTTAATGTTACAGTTATATTTAATGTTACTATTTATATTTAATGTTACAGTTATATTTAATGTTACTATTTATATTTAATGTTACAGTTATATTTAATGTTACTATTTATATTTAATGTTACAGTTATATTTAATGTTACTATTTATATTTAATGTTACAGTTATATTTAATGTTACTATTTATATTTAATGTTACAGTTATATTTAATGTTACTATTTATATTTAATGTTACAGTTATATTTAATGTTACTATTTATATTTAATGTTACAGTTATATTTAATGTTACTATTTATATTTAATGTTACAGTTATATTTAATGTTACTATTTATATTTAATGTTACAGTTATATTTAATGTTACTATTTATATTTAATGTTACAGTTATATTTAATGTTACTATTTATATTTAATGTTACAGTTATATTTAATGTTACTATTTATATTTAATGTTACAGTTATATTTAATGTTACTATTTATATTTAATGTTACAGTTATATTTAATGTTACTATTTATATTTAATGTTACAGTTATATTTAATGTTACTATTTATATTTAATGTTACAGTTATATTTAATGTTACTATTTATATTTAATGTTACAGTTATATTTAATGTTACTATTTATATTTAATGTTACAGTTATATTTAATGTTACTATTTATATTTAATGTTACAGTTATATTTAATGTTACTATTTATATTTAATGTTACAGTTATATTTAATGTTACTATTTATATTTAATGTTACAGTTATATTTAATGTTACTATTTATATTTAATGTTACAGTTATATTTAATGTTACTATTTATATTTAATGTTACAGTTATATTTAATGTTACTATTTATATTTAATGTTACAGTTATATTTAATGTTACTATTTATATTTAATGTTACAGTTATATTTAATGTTACTATTTATATTTAATGTTACAGTTATATTTAATGTTACTATTTATATTTAATGTTACAGTTATATTTAATGTTACAGTTATATTTAATGTTACTATTTATATTTAATGTTACAGTTATATTTAATGTTACTATTTATATTTAATGTTACAGTTATATTTAATGTTATTATTTATATTTAATGTTACAGTTATATTTAATGTTACTATTTATATTTAATGTTACAGTTATATTTAATGTTACTATTTATATTTAATGTTACAGTTATATTTAATGTTACTATTTATATTTAATGTTACAGTTATATTTAATGTTACAGTTATATTTAATTTTACAGTTATATTTAATGTTACTATTTATATTTAATGTTACAGTTATATTTAATGTTACTATTTATATTTAATGTTACAGTTATATTTAATGTTACAGTTATATTTAATGTTACAGTTATATTTAATGTTACAGTTATATTTAATTTTACAGTTATATTTAATGTTACTATTTATATTTAATGTTACAGTTATATTTAATGTTACAGTTATATTTAATGTTACAGTTATATTTAATGTTACAGTTATATTTAATGTTACAGTTATATTTAATGTTATTTGTATTTTATACTTTCATTGCTCATTCTCTGAAGAGTTTTTTTTTTTACTTTGGAAGGTTTTTGCATTATAATAACCGTTTGTTATAAAAACATTTAAAAGATGTAAAAGTTAGTTATACCTTCTTTGTTTGATGAAAAACTGTAGTATTTCAAATACCTTGATGTATTTTCTACTTGCACAGTGTGTTGGGGAAGTTCAAGAAGATGTAGTATAACAGGATGGTTTTTGTCCCAAATGTAATTTATATGGCGGTTGTCATAAGCATCTTATAATAATGAAAATGCTAAGTTAAAATATTATTATCAACATATATATATATATGTGTGTGTTTATGTGTGTGTGTTTGTTGTGCTTTGAATGCTTGTTAAGTTAAAAAATAGTAAAATTAAAAAAAATAGTTAAAATTAAAACATTAATCACTTACAGCTTTCTATTCCTACTTCACATCGTTGTGTATCCATAGGATAATTACGCAAATTAAACAAACAGTATGATTTAAGTGTAATTCTATAAAAAATTTTAGTTTTATATCTCATTGATTTAGAGTTTACTTGAGAATTTTAGAAAATGCACTTGATAAGAAAACTTTTACTTTTTTATATGTTTAGTCTAATTTATTACCCCGACTTATAATGAAGGCCGTTTGATATATGGAAAATACAAATCAAATGTGGAAAAGAACTTGCTGATCACGTGTGAAAAAATTTACATGAAAATTGATCAATTTTCAAAAGAACATGTTTACTTCTGATTACCAACAATAAAAAAATCTAATTTATAATAATATAAATACTTTAAATAAAAATTGTTAAATTATTTCAAAGCATTCAAAGTTATGCATTCAAAGAGTTTGATATCTATGTTAAGCATTCAAAGATGCAAAGTGCATCTAGCATAATAACACATAATAAAAAAAAACAAATAATCTTATGGCATGAAATATTACCTACATCCCCAAAAAATGGTGCCATTCGGATATATATCAAGTTTATGGTTTCCAACTGTCATTGTATGTATATGCCCACCTAGCATACCACTAAAAACTGTGTCCGGTACCCATATATAAGAGGATGGATGCTTTTTTCCAATTACTGGTATTAGAACAGTACTTAGATTGTGAGCAGCTCTATAGTCAACCCATAGTTGACGTAGGTACATATCCGTCTTGAAGCTCTTATGAAAAATACTTAATTATATATATATATATATATATATATATATATATATATATATATATATATATATATATATATATATATATATATATATATATATATATATATATATATATATATATATATAATATATATATATATATATATATATATATATATATATAAATATATATATATATAGAAATATATATATATAGAAATATATATATATATATATATATATATATAAATATATATATATATACAAACACTGTTATTGGCATATAGGGAAAAGTTGGGTAACCCCGGACAGCGGGTAACTCCGGACACTTAGTGTACAGCTTAACTAAAGAAGTAATGTCATTTTAAATGCTGATGTACAGCTAAACTAAAGAAGCTATGTGATTTTAAATACTATAAAAAACATTATTTGAGTGAAAATATGGCAAATGCAAATTATCTATTATAATATGCCAAAGCTGGGAACGCAAGATATTGTTTTCCACCCCCAGAAGAGCGGATTTATCATCATGTTTGATTCAAATATTGATACACATAATTTTTATGTAAAATAATAACTTTTTATTAATCAAAGATACATTTTTATCTAAAATCCTTATAAAAAAAAAAAAGTTTAATAATTTAATTTACTGGCTATAAAAATTGTATTTATGAATGATGTATAGTCGGGTGGTTTCAGACGCATATTTAGAGGATGGTTCCGAACAATTTAATTTATATACGTATTAAAAATAAGCAACTTTTTTGTATAAATAATAATACATTTAACATAGTACACAAACCCATAATAGTAATTCATTTATTTCTAATAAACAGACCTAAGACAGATTAAAAAATTCTAATAAACAGATTTGAAAAAAGTGTTTTTAAAGTGTTTTATTTAATTTCATTAGTAAAAAGTTAACGACAAATGAAAGTTTGGCAAAACTATTTTATTCAATAAATAAGGACTGCGATAAGAAATAAAATTAGTTTCTCTGGAAGCTAAATTGATTATTATATAAAAGTTTAGTATCAACAAAATAATTGTAGACTCTGTTATACATTATTCTTTCTAGTATTTTAAAGAAAAATGGACGTACTGAAATAGGACGATAATTTGTAATGTTACAATGGTCACCTGATTTATAAATAGGAGTAATTTTTGCTACTTTTAGAGAGTCTGGAATAGATCCTTGAGCAATAGAGGCTTTTCAAATTTTAAAGAGTATATCTTTCAAAACGTCAAAGGAGAAAGGATTATTTCCATCGATGCAATCAGTCCCAGTTTCCTTATTCCGTTTTAATAATTTAAACGCTGCCTCAAATTCGCTGTATGTTAGCTTTGAAAAATTTAAAGTTAAATTAAGTGATGTTATAAACTCATCAATTGATTTGTCAATAAGATAAGAAATTTTATTTGATAAACTTGTTCCAAGTGAAGAAGAAAATTTATTAAATTCAAATGCAATTTTATAAGGGTCATTAAACAATTTAATTTTAATTTTTATTGCGTTTGGTAATATTGCACTTTTCTTATTTTTTCCCGTAATATCTTTCCTTAGTTGCCAAATACGCTTTGGATTATGTTTATGCTTTGTAAACAAGTCGGAATAGTAATTAGTATTCTTTTTTAATGATTTAAATGCTACTTCAAATTTTCTGTCTGTTAGGTTGGAAAAATTTAAAGTTAAATTAGATGATATTATAAACTCATCAATTGGTTTGTCATTAAGATAAGAAATTTTATTTGATAAGCTTATTCAGATTGAAGAAAAAAAATTCAGAAGCAATTTTATGAGGGTCATTAAATAATTTGTTTTTAATTTTTATTGCATTCGGTAATATTGTACTTTACTTATTTTTCCCCGTGATCTCTTTCATTAGTTGTCAAATACGCTTTGAATTATGTTTATACTTTGCGAACAAGTCGGAGAAGTAATTTCTTTTTGCATTTTCGCGGAGTTTTTCGAAATAATTTTTATAAATTAAGTAGTTATTTTTATGATTGACCGATTTATATTTTAGATATTTAATATACAGTTTTTGTTTTACTTTCGATGATTTTTTAAGTCCTTTAGTTATCCAAAGACATGATACGTCCTTGGCGTTAAGAATTATTTCACGAATAGGGAAGTTTGCGTCATAGATGGATTTAAATGTTTAAAAAAAACAACCGTAGATCAGGTTTATATCATCATTGAAGTTAATATTGCTCCAGTTTTGATTCGAAATTTGTTCCTTGAAAGATTTGAAATTATTTTTATTGTATACTCGCTTTTTTATAGTTGTTTTACTCAGGAGATTTAATTTATAGTTTGCATTTATACAAAAAAAAAAAAATTGGAAAGTGATTTGAGACATCAGTTTTAACAATACATTTTTTAAGCAGCTTGTTGAAAAAAATCATATTTAAAATTTTATCTATTAAGAAAGATAAATTATTTGTTATTCTTGTAGGTTTATATATTACAGGTATTGTTCCCGTTTCAAATAAGTCGTTGTAAAATTTTTTTATGTTTTGGTTTTTATTATACTCAAAAAAGTCCAAATTAAAGTCCTTTATTATGTAATATTTTTTCTTTCTTGAAACACCTCCACGTTTATTAACTTTATGTTCTATAAAAACTGAATTAAAACCTAGGAGATGAAGATTAAAAATAGAATCAAAAAATTATTTAGAGCACCATGTTTCCCTTAAACAAATTCTGTTAAAGAAATTTTCTGTTTCGCATAATAAATTTAAAAAAACTTTCAAAATTTTTTTTTAGACTTTGAATATTTACATGGATGACAATAAAATAATCACTATTTTGTTCCATATAAAAATAATTCCTTATTTTATTTGGATATAAACAAGAGCATTCAACCATGAACTATTTTAACGAAATTAGTGCATACTAATTTCGTTAAAATAGTTCATATCTGGATTAGATTCATCGTCTAAGTTAAAATAGATACTTTACTAAAAACTAAAAAATACTAAAAAAATTAAAAAGTTTTTTCAAAGTTATTGTTAATAGGTTTAGTCATTTTCGTAGTCAATTATTTTGAAAAACAATAAATAAATAAGTAGTATATTCTTTTATTTATATTTCTAAACGATGACATTTTCGTTCTCATTCCAAATATATCATAGGCAATTTTTAAATGCAATTTTTTTTAATGTGTTGAGAACAGTCCAATGATAATTAATTATATATTATATTTGTGTCACATGGGTTGAAAGAAGGTAAAGCCTTGTGTCTGGGGCTACCCTCTTGTTTTAAAACATGCCTTTTTTCTAACATTTTTTCTTTTATGTTTTGTATATTTTTAAACAAGATTAAATTTTTTGCTTCAAATTTAATAGATAAATGTTTATACTTTTAAAAAAGCCTATTGACACTTTGGTTCGGGGCTACCCAACTTTCCCCAAACAAACATATATAAATCTAAAATAAAAATACAAACAAATAAAAGTTTTAATGGTAGCATAAACAAATAAAAACATTGGTCAATTGTATTTTATGCAAAAGTGCACTATCATACTACATATAAATATCACGGCCACTGCAAACAGGGCTTGAGTAGTACTTTGGTACTCAAAAATGTTGGTCAAAGTTCTAATGACTTTTTTTTGCTGTTTCTATGCAAAGCTAACAATATCTTCTCATATAGAACTATGACCACATACTATGCAAAGCTAACAATATCTTCTCAAATAGAACTGTATAGAAAATCATAGCATAAAATTTTAATAAAATTTAATAAAACAAAAAGGTATAATGATAAATTAATAAACATAAAAAGTAAATAAATATAAAAAAAATATACAAATCACGATTCTCATTTTTTTTTTTAAATTTGCTTGCCAAAAATCTTTAAAATAAAACAACCGAACCGAAATTTTTTATGAATATTTTTAATCATTGAGGGGAAAGACGCCTATGATGGTATACTTAATTTAGAAGCTTCATTATTTAGTATTCTAAAGACCAAGAACAAAAGTTTTGATATGGATAAATTCTTTGTAAAATGTAGAACAATATTAACCCTAGAAGCTTTCATCAGTTTTATTTTTTTATTTTTTATTTTTATTTAAAAAAAAAGCACAAGTATGCCATCATAGGCAACTACTGTTCCTATGATGACATAGGGGAGGATGGGGCTGGTTAGCATCAAGGGTAACTGTACGATTTCATTTGACCTCAGAGTCTTCCCTCAGAAATGTCAGAAATTACGCCTAATCATCATAATTAACCCTTTCGTACTACACAGCAGCAAAAATTTCGCGCATGTGCATAAGAGATTTACAATTTAAGTTTCTAATAAAATTTTTTAGCATTAGTTTTTTTTTTGTTTTCATATTTTAAATGTTACATTGCATCTTATAGTTTGTTTACTAAATGGTTTGCAGTTGATTAATTTGAAACAATTCATATCACAGAAACACATATATGGTAAGAAATTTCTGTACAAAGCTCGAAAATAATGCTTTCAGGCCATAGACTCTTATTTTGTTTTCTATTGTAGGTGATTTTATGTGTGTATGTGTTTGCAGTTGTGGTTACACTTAGAAGATCTTTAGAGATGACATTCTGTTAAAAGTTTTAATTTTAAATGAGCGGGACTTTTCAATACATTATTATGAAATGTAATTAAAATAAAATGATATAAGCGGTAAACATATTACAATATATATATATATATATATATAATATATATATATATATATATATATATATATATATATATATATATATATATATATATATATATATATATATATATATATATATATATATATATATACATATATATATATATATATATATATATATATATATATATATATATATATATATATATATATATATATATATATATATATATTATATTATACTTCTTTCCATACTTGCCTAAATAAATTAGGAAAAAGTTTTTCTAGTTGCTTTCACTTATTAAATTGCTCAACGGTTTTATATTATACAAGGTACTAAAGTTAATTCTGCTTAGGCAACACGATCTAACTGGTTTATGCAAGCAACTGTACAGTTATTTTCAATATAAGTTATCTGTTTATAATAATTGAATTAGTCCTTTCAAAAAGGATACAAGTCCATTAAAATTTTATAAAATTAAAAACATGTTTTTTAAATAAAAAGAAATGAAAATGGTGCTAAAGATAGTATACATAGATAATCATAACACGAGTCGATCATTATAAAATTCGTATTTGTATATGTAAAGTAACTGATGATTATTTCGGAACCTTTGAAATTGTTTTAAAAAAACTCTTAATTAAGATAAATATGGATATCAACTTTTGCATCTGATAACTGATTTTTGTAACTAGTGGGAATTTTTATTTTAATGTTTAAAAAAAAAAAATGTTGGTTTAAAAAGTTTATCATGTCTTATCCTCTTTATAATTAATAATATATAGTATATTATAGATTTTATATTACAATTTTTAAAATTTGGAAGATACAATTACAAAAATTATTATTTGCAGCTTGTTTATCATATATAAAATACAATACTTGCAATTAAAATTAAGTACCACTTAACTGTAGAGTTTATATAGAGTTTTACTATAAACTTCAGATTTATTATTAAGGCTTTAAGGCTATTAAATAATTTATATATTCATATAAGTTTAATTTATTTGTTTCAAAATTTAATTTTCAAAAAACTAATTATGTTTATTATCCCTAGCGTAAGAACAGAGGAAGGGGGGGGGGCGAAAGGGGTAATAAGCCCTCCCCACCTAAAACACTACGGATGTGGGGAGGGGCGGACACTGCATTGAGCTCCCCCCTCCCATTTCCTAAACCGTTTTAAAAAAACGCTTATCATAGCAACAGCGGAATTATCGTTTTCCAGTCTGTAATGACTCAATCACAATTAAATATCACCATGGAAAAGTATATCCATAAGATTATTTAAGATACTATCGCATACTAACTATTTTTTCAATAAATGTGTGCTGGTTAAAGATACTAATCACGTTAAAAAGATGATTAATCACGTTGCGTTTCATAAAAAATTAAATAAATAGATCGTTTTCATCTATTTTGCTGTATCATACAAAATTGGGACTTTTTCAATTTTAATATATGTTTTCAGTCCCCCCTCCCCCCTCCTTAACTCCACTGTTTATTAATATTGAAATTTGTCACCATTACCTTTAGTTTTTATCAAACGGAAAACTTTTTTTTCTCTAAAGTGCGCTGAGTTAAAGTTCGTTTTGTTCTATAAAATGTTGAAGTATTTTAGAGAATTTATAAGGTATATATTTAATATTTATAAGATATATATTTAATAGACAACTTTCAATAAAAGTTTTCATATAAAACACTCCTATTAATCAAAGTTCCTTTTTTGATAAGTTTTAGGTAAAAAGTTCAAAGTGAATTATTTTTTTCATAAGTTGCTTTTATATGATCATAAGTCTTGTGGATAGGTTTAAATATTAAATTAACGTTTTTGTGTTTTTTATTTATAAGTAACAAGTTAAAATAAATACAGAGAATTTCTGGTCGAGAATTTCTCAGGAGAATCATTCAGTTTCCAGTAACGAATGTTGGAAAAATGTGCTTATTTTTTCTTCAAATCCTAAAATATTTTCAAATTTAAATATAAAGGATGCAAGTAGAAATTAAAAAACAGTAGAATATTTAGTTTATTTCTGTGGCAGATTTAAAATTTAATAATACTAAAAAAAATAAAGATATAAAAAAGTTTAACATTGCTTTAACATTTGCATTTAACATTTATCATGTTAATATCTCATTAAAACATCTCATTATATTAGATTTTTGAAGTATTCTGATTTAGGGGAAAGCGGGGCAACATGGCGAACGTGTTGAAAGCCCTGAGTTATTGCAAAACTATCAGCCGTGAAGCAATAATACTTTCTCAGTATGTTTATGTTATCAAAATCTTTCAATGCCCGCATGAATTTTTAGTTTGCAAATATTACAATTTGAAATAAATATTAAAATAAAAAGTTCATAAATTTGTTATCTGATCACGTGACTGGATGACTTATTATGCAATTTTTACCTCCAATTTTATAAAATTTTAAAAACTACTAATAAATCTAACTAAAGTAACACAAAATAAACACAAATCGCAAAAAACTACTTCTAAAGAAGTTAAACTTGAAGGACACCATAATTATGAGAAACCGAAAGTGAGGAATTTTTTTTTAAGCGCAAAAAATAAACTTATGCGTATAAAATTGCGTTGATAATATTTCAAAACACCAATTGGTGTTTTAAAATACAAGATGCAAATACAGTTTCGTTTTCAACCAATTTTAAGATTTTTTGTTGATTTGTTATATGAAAACCCATCTTGCCCCATTCGCCATGTTGCCCCGCTTTCCCCTATAATAAGTTATTTTTAACAGTTTTAATAATTGTAATGCGATGTTATTGTTTAATGCATTTAACTTCGTCCATTGCATAATAAATGACAAAAAAATATTAAATTCACGCAACCTATTGAAGACCTGCAAGCTAATGTTGAGTCACTATTGAAAAAAACGTTTTAAATTTAGAATTTGAAATAAAAGAGTCTTTGAAAAATTTGATGGATGAGGATGATCCAAGAAGTCATATTTAATAATTTGCGGAAAACACACCGCCTGGTTACTAGCATTTAATGCTAACAACTGTGAGAGCCGTGAGAAACGTGTCGTTTTAGCTGAATTTTATTGGGATTATTTTATTATGATTTATTTTACCTGTAATTAATTGCCGGCTAATAAAGAAAAAAAAAAAAATTATAAATGCCTGTAAATAAATCGATCAGTAAACAAGTTTTTTCAAAATACAAGTTTTTACTAATTATTTTAGAATTTTAATTAAATTTGAACATAGAAAATTAAATTATTTTCTCACTTAAACATATCATATATAAACATAACAATATGCAGTTTAATTGTAACTGTTTGTAATGAAATTGTTGTTGTTTTTAAGTATGACTTTTAGGAACTTTGTAAAAATGAGAAATAACAATTTTTGCTCAGTTTTAAAAGCTTAAAAAGCATTTTAAAAATATACCTTTTCGTCATCATTAAGACTGTCAAACTGAAGAATTGTTAAAGACATGACTACGCTGGTGACGTTGCCTAAAATATAAACATACTAACTTTAAAATATAGAGAAAAATAATCAAAAAATTAATAAAAACTACAATATTAAAAACTAAAATAAAATTAATAATAATAATATTAAAATATTAAAAACTAAAACAAGTATAATAATAATAAGAACAGAAAAAAAAAAAAAAAAAAAAAAAAATTAAAACGATAAAATGTTTTGATCAACTAAATGATAAAATCAAAAACATTTTTTAACCAAGCTGCGTTAGAAAAAATTTGTTTCCAATCGCAATACTGAGTTTCAACCGCTATAACTGGCACAGTTTGTGAGTCAGCTCATATGGTTATTCCGTGCAATACATAAAAATATGTTTTTAAAGTTAGTAAACGCCCTTATATAAGTTTTACGCACTCTGACGAGCGTGCTTCACACATCACGACTTTTAGGGTCAACTTACATGATATACTTTTTTGTTTGGTATGGTTCAATAAAAAAAAAATTTAAACACGATCGCAAGTGTCCCTGTAAAAAGAAATAAAAAAAAAATATCTACAAAACGGATTTGTTTACAGCAAAAGCAAAGGATATAAAGAATGGCATAATATTTTAGAGAAAACAAACATATATATATATATATATATATATATATATATATATATATATATATATATATATATATATATATATATATATATATATATGCATATATATATATATATATATATATATATATATATATATATATATATATATATATATATATATATATATATATATATATATATATATATATATATATATATATATATATATATATATATACAATAGATGCCATAAAAAAGCCATCAAACAAGCTACTGGCATTTGCTGGCATTTTTAAGGCACAAGTTAAACCATCCCATTATAAAACAACAGCACTTTTTAAAAAATACGTATATTGTTAAAACGTTAAGTTGAATTGTGCATTTGATGTGGAAACAAGGACTAGGATTTAGTCAAATATAGAATAGTGATCTTCCAAAATAAAAAATTGCACATCAAGAGTTATTGTTTTTAAAAAGAAAATGTTTGATTTTTAAACCTGAAGATATACCCTGGTTAAAACCATAAAAACTGCATAGAAAATCAACATCCATTTATTGATTTTTCATTATGATTATAAAATAATTACATTCACATGCTCAGCTCCTAAGGATTAGATGCATACTGCCAGTAACTTCTTCAGAATGTAATGCGAAATATGAAAATTAAAAAACATGGTTTAGTGCCAGTATGATTGCAAAAAGTCTTGGTTCAATAGCATTTAAAAATATCTACAAAAACAAAATAGTTGATTATACGCTCTCAAAATTATCTTTTCTTTACATCCTAGAAAATTGTGTGAAAATAGCTTAGTTTTTGATTAAAATGTTTCCGCCAATTTTTCAAAAAGTATTACTTTATCTACCCATATCCATTTTTTAACAATGCAAAGCATAAATATAACATAAAATATTGAAATAAATTATTAATTATTTTTAAACAAAATTGGATTTATTACAATTTATAAATCGCGCAAATTTAACTATGCCTTTATGCAAATTTTATGATGCCAATCTAGCATGATATTTGTTTAGTATTTTTAAAATGCCTTTGTTATTAAAAAAGGACAACCCCCCTAAAAGTTTCTGCGAGTCTGTTACCTTTTATTTAAATTTAGATTATAAAAAACTTTGAATATAATATTTTGGCAAAAAAGTTGTGTAGAAAACTTAGCTCAGATGTTTTAAATTAAATATAAGTAGCTTAATATAAATAAAGATACAATATTTAAATTATTTGAAATTTGAAAACACAGTTAAAATCATTTTGTAAAAATTAAAATGGTTTGAAACGGAAATGACTTAAACGAGATCCATAGCTTAGGTCCTCTATATTTTATTCAATATGCTGCCTAATATTCATTTTACATATGGTTGGCAACTCAGCAAAATAATATTTGCATAGAAATGCTTGTTTTTTTTTTAATCCATCAAACATTTATTTTAATATATAGTTAATATATAGATGCTGTGCACTCTGCAACTTTAAATGTTCTTTTAAAGTAAGCTCAATCGAATACAAACAGGTTTATTCATATCTATAAATTTAAATTGACGATGTTAAAAATTCATCTGTGATTATGTCAACTATGAACATGTTTATTATTATTATTTTTTTATTCAAGAGTATTTATTTATATACTTCTTAAACTTTTTAAAGCATATCTTAATTATTTCTTTTTTCTCTTTTTCGTAATTTTCTATTTCATTTCTAATTTATGTTAAAATATCTAATTTATGTTAATTTATGTTAAAATATTTTTTCATTAATTATTGAAGATCTTCAGATCCAATTCTTTTTGAAATTTTATTTTCTAACTTTTAAAACTTATTTGCTCACAGATTAAAAGCCTAAAAGTTTAAGGAGTTTTAAGGACAAGGTGTCAGATTTAGAAGATTTAGAAAAGAGAGTACAATTGCTTTTAATTGTGTTCAGAGAGAGTTTTTGGCTTTAAACCATTCATTGAGGTTGTCAAGTTCACGATTTTTAGTGGTAAAGGTTGTCCTTAGTGTTAAAGAGGGTATAAAAAACTTGAGTGTCGTCAACAAAAAGAATCAAGGCACTTGAAAACATATGACTAGCTAATCCTATAATATGACGAGTCAATAGATATATAAGACACCAAAATATCAAAAAACTAAAATACAGTGTTTATTATCATTAATTTAAAAACTAAAAATGTTTGCTCATACAATTAATCAAAAAAAAAAAAAAATTTGCTCTGATGAATTTAAATAGTTTGTTCAATAAATGTTCTTTACATTTTTCGTGTCACAAAAATCGACGCAGCAATATCGTGTTTTTTCAATAAACTTAAAAGGTTGCATAACATTAATTTTTCGTTAATCAAAATTATATTAGCATTATCAGCGAAATAAATAAAGGTTAAAAGTTAACTACACAGGCCAGTAATATAGCAAAAGTTTAACAAGTATAAAATAAAACCATTTAGGGTTACTCTTTTTGAAACACGTTAATGAATTATATTTTTGAGACTCAGCGAAGACATATTAATGAATAATATGTCTTCGCTGAGTCTCAGTAAGACTTGCAATAATCATGTTTTTGCTGAAAAACACATTAAAAAATAGAATAACTTCACTAAGTTTTATATTTTTTATCATTTTTTGAACATTATATTTTGCCGTTAAAGAAATGTTACAACCTACATAAATTTACAAATAAAGTAAATGGCCGTAGCAAGAAGAAAACATTATTTTGTTTAAAAAATATATTTTTACAAAATATTTTTTAAGAGTATAAAGTATAATGTAAGAAATAATATAAATGTTTACGAAAATATTACCATTAAAATCAGATCATCTTAATAATTTGGTAATACCATAAATAATTTAGATAAAACAAACAAACAAAAAAACAACAACAAAGAAAAAAAAAACAAAACAAAAACAAAACAAAGAAAAATAAAAAGCAAAAAAAGAAAGAAAAAGAAAGAACTAAAAAGTTAAAAAAAAACAAAATATTGCGATTAATGATAATGATTTATGTCAGTATTTATTTAATTTAGTTTTAAACTTGCTGGGTCATTGAATTAACTTAAATTAACTTAAATTAACTACATTGTTTTTTAGTTAAGATCAAGGCTACCGAGAGCTGTCACGCCGCCTGGGACAGCAATCCTGATTGGCGCCCCTATTTATCAAATTTTTTCTATATTTTATATCAAAGACCTTTTTTTTTTTTTTTAGATACCTACATTTCATTTGGCGCCCCTTGGATATATGCCGCCCGGGAAAAACTGTCCCTCGCGACCCTCATTCACGGCGACACTTGTTGATGTAGCATTTTAAATGATTTTATTTTAAGTTTACTAAGTCACAAAGAAAATTTTGTCATCAAACAAATTAAACATTCCAAAATACAGGTGCGTTTAGCTTAATAAGTTAAACCATCAACAAATTCATTTAAAATAGTTAATTACAATAATAAAAACTGTGTCCAGAAAGGATTAAAGAAATTATTCTCATATTCCCCGCTTTCTCATAATACCTTACTTGTTTTATTAACTAGCATGCAAGCGGATGCACAGAAGATGTTTTTGTTTATTTACTAGCTTGCAAACACATGCAAAGATAATATTTTTGATGCAAAGATGATATTTTTGATGCGATAATGTTATTGTATAAAAATATTTTGTATATTATTGCCCGAAACATCATGGAAATTTATTAAATAATATGTTGCATGCATTAATGTGTTTGCTTGCATAAGCAAGCAAAGAAATTTATTTCATATGAGCAACTAAAGTTGATCAGTTTTTATTCTGGTTATGCTTTTTTTCTTATAATATTTTAGCGTATACCAAATTATAAAAGTGTAAACACTAGACACCCCCTTTATTTTTCACCCATGCTCACTCCTAACTCTAATCATTTCTCGCAACAAACAATAGTGACAGTTTAATACTGCCAACATAAAGTGGCGAACAATTATAATAATATACAATTTTTAATAAATGATTTTTTTCAGCAGTTCGTAAGAATTATTAAAAATTATTTTACCTGTAAAATTTGGTCGCAAAAATGGGTTGTACGCTTGTCTTATTCTTGACCAAGTTTTAGAATATTCCAAATCAGAAGTACTGAAATAAACACTAATTAATTAAAAATTAATTAGTGATTAATTAATTAGTGATTAATTAAAAAAAACTAATTAAAAAAATAAATTCAATATTGAATTTCAGACATCCAACAGCAAGTAAAATATTCTTAGGCTTGTCTGAACCTAAGAATATTTTACTTGCTGTTTTACTCTGAATCTAACAGCAAGTAACATGTATTACTTTAAAACTTGTGACTAGAAAACATGTTTTTCAAAATCTAGGGTGTATATTGGCTGTGATAAACAGTTTGTTGTAAAGGTTCCTAAGTTCAAGCGAGACTTCTAAAAGATACAATTTGCCTAAACTACCTGTTCAAAACCGGTTTTAGCAAATTGGGTATTTGGTATTTGGATGCGGAATCAGCTAATAATTAAACTTTTTTTTTATTTTTAAAATTTTTAACATTAAATGGTAGTTTTGATGCAGCAATCACTTTTAAAAATCTTTTTTTTGTTTTAACCTTTTGTTGATGTTCTATTTTGATCATAATTAAAAGAGATCTTCACTTTTGATCGTGATTAAAAGAGATGTTCCCTTTCAATCATAATCAAAGGAGATGTTCACCTTTCAATCATAATCAAAGGAGATGTTCACCTTTGATCATATTCTCGATTTCATTATAAAGATTCATTAAAAAAAGTGAAAAATGTTTTTTTTTAAATAGTTATGTAGAAAATTAAGTAAAAAGTTTATACGCAACACAAAAGCTTTATCCATTACTGTCACTTTTAAATTTCTGATTCATTAATAAGTTTGAACTAGTGTTTGTCTGCTACTTATTTGGGTGTGAAGAATTTAAAACTCAAAGAAAAAAATCACTGAAAATTTCTTATTTGCTTTTCAGCAACCACTTCTCTTCTCTAAAAAGTAAAATACCATTGTTTTAGAGCTATTTTAAAAAACTTAGTAAAAAATATTGAATAACCAAAATTTAAATACTATACTATATTTTGATATTTTTATAAATACCTCTCAAATCTGGATGCGTTTGTAAAGCGTGCACATAGAATAATTAAAACCATACAACTATTATACGTCCATTTAAAAGCTCTAAAAACATATAAAAACGTTTACTCGTAGATGCTTTAATATAAAAACACACATTTACACTTAGTTTCCCCTAAATTGCTTAGCTAATATATGTATACTTAAAAACGCCTAAAAAATGAAAACCTTAATTTTCCATAAAAATAATACAAAAAAAAATGAAGGGTTTTTTTAAATAATTTTATTTTTGAAAAATTTACAAAATTCACAAAAATTAAAGTTAATATATTTAAACAATTAAAAATAGTTATATTTAAATATTTAAACAATTAATTAATCTTTTTCAGAAATTTTTCAAACGAAATTGTTGAAACAAAACTATACCCATAAAAAACCCAGAAATCAATAGACGTGTTTATTAAACACGTCTATTGACTGCTAGATGCTTTATGGACTTCAGTTATGCGGTTTTTTATGGACTTCAGTCCGTTAAGAACCGCATAACTAAAGTTCATAAGGCATCCAAATGTCTTTAGACGTGTTTAATAAACACGTCTACTGACTACTGGACGTTTTTATTAAACACGTTTTAAACGACGTGTTTATTAAACACGTCTATTGACTACTGGACGTGTTAAACACGTGTTAAACACGTCTTTAACGACGTGTTTAAGACTACTTATGTACTTAAAAACGTGATAAAACCTTTTTTGCCCTCTGAGAACAAAGGGATTAATTTATATTGATGTTGCTGTCAACAACAGTCATAAATTTATATTTAAATCAAGCAAGAAAGAATCTTAAAAGTCGATAGCACGACTGCAGTATTGACAAACGATAGGAAAAGGTCTTAATATACTAACTGTATTTAAGAGGTCTTAACCAGTGAGCACAAAACAGTTTTTAGACGTCTAAAACAGTTTTCAGACGTCTAAAGCGTTTTAACAATTTAAAGCGTATTAAGACATACTTTAGACGTTTAAAACACATCTTGAGCACACTATAATTCAATACAAACAAACAAAAAATGTTCCATCATTTATGCGATTTTTAAAATGGAAAATTACCCTTTAAAAATAACGCCATTTGTGTCAAGACAAAATTACGCGACTGCTAAGCGGTGTATCACAACGCTGTGAAATAAAAGGAATGACATCTCCTTGATGGAATTTTACTTGGCAGACTTTAATTAAAAATTACTTTGATTTAAAAGCACAATTTTTCAACAAGTTTCTTTGTTTAATTAAAAGCTTGTTATATTTGCACTAAATTGAACAGTCCGCTTCACTAAATTTCCTAATGTATTCTAATAATATTTCAACTTTTGTATATTTTTAGATTAGGTATTTTAACAGTATTTCAATTTTTGTATTCTTTACATAATAAAAAATTAAATTTTGAATAAAAATATTTGTTTATGCGTTGAGCAAATTATTTATTTGATTTTTTGTAGTGGTTTGGTAAATTTTGGTACAAAATGAGTTAAGAAAAAGTTTTTAAAAAAGTACATATTTTTTATTGATTTTGTTTAGTTCTAGGCATAACCTTGGTCTATTTTAACAAAATATGGTTTTATTATCACAGCACTTGCTACTTTCAGTTTTGTTATTAATTGGCCTTAACGTAAGGCAAAAATTGAAGTCTTTGGTCTTGAAAATGTTTACATAGGCCTTGGCTTTGAAACTCCTAATCTAAGCCTTGACCTTAAAAGTCTTGGCCTTATCCTTAGCCTTGTATCTTTTGGACTTGATCTTTTCCTAGGCCTTGTAACTTTTGGTCTTGGTCTTGCTATTTTTGGCCTCGTTAACAACTCTGGCACCATGAATAAAATTTTAGGTTTTAGATTTTATTTTTCCTACTTTAGTTTAAAAAAATTGTATTTAATTTCATTAACTATCACTCATTTTTCAAATTATTATCATTACATTAATGTAATAATATTACATTAATTATATAAAATTATTTAAAAATATTATTTAAATTATCATTAAAAATTATCATTATATAAACAATTATTATTATACATAATGTTCCTTTGCTCCAATGAAAATTCAGCACTCAATGAGTTCCAGCACTCAATTGCATAGTTTTACTTTTGAAGTTCATTTTTAGGAATTATGTTTTTTTACGACAATAGTTTTTACTTATTTTGTTTTACATTAAATTATCTAGATTAAGGTCTTTAGATTTAGTTTATTTCGATTGTAAAAATCAATGACATCACCTGAAAAAGAGTGCCTGACGGTTAAGTTTTTTATTTATTGCTCAATATGCAAATAAATAAGTTTAATTTGTTTTGCTGTACAATTGTTTATACATTTCGGATAAAAAACTAAGAATGAATATAGTTTTTTTCTGTTTGGAAACATTAAAGAGTGACTTAGGTGCATTCATTCCTACTACGTCAAACTTTTGTCAGTTCTAGATAGGTGTAGCAGAGTGTACATAAATCGACTGAGGGTTTAGGTGTGGGCATTCTTAAAACAAAAGAAAAGTATTTTAATATCTATTTAAATTGGGTTTATAAATTATTTCAATTTAATTAAAAAAATTATTAGGTTAATTTAAGCAAGAATTTCAACTGAAATCATCGAAATATTTAATAATAACTTAAATACGCGCGTACAACTAAGAAAAAAATAATTGTACGCGCGCACAAATAAGGAAAAAATAATTGCACGCGCATACCTACCAAAAAAACTCATTTTTTCAAATTTTTTTAAATTTAAAGTGTTTCAATTATTAATGATATTACTTTTAATTTGAGACTAAAATTTTTCATACCATTGAACTTTAGCACTTTTATTATCAATTAACAGTTTTTTAATAAAAATAAATACCACATATAACAATGTAAAAATACAAGTAAACATATTAAAACGACTGTTATATCATAAATTCGAAGCGATTTTTTCCAAATTTATTATAACGATAGAGGTTTATGAAGTAAAAACAATTTATTGTAAAAGAAATTTTCGAAACACTGAACGATTTAAAGTTTTAAATATACTTGTTAAATTAGATGTTTCATAAAACTACTTCTTAGAAATCTTTAATAGCCACGATATAAATTTAGAAACATTTTGCAGACAAAACTACTTTAGTATTGGAGACATAATTAGGATAATCCTTAGCATGATATTACATAATTAGAATGATTTTAAAATTAAAATTAATTTAGTTTAAAAATTCGTTACAGAAACATTTTTTAAAACTTAGTAAAGTGAAAAACCTGCAAACTTATAAATTCAACTTTTAAATCAGTTTATCAATATATGACTTTTCCATTTTGTAATATCAATACAAAAAAATTCTTAATCAAGATGTGATATCAACTAAAAGTATTATGGATCCTGATATCAATGCATAATAGTTACATATCATGTTTAAATATCACTATGTCATAATATCAATATATGATAAAACAAAACATAAACTTTAATTTGAAAAATAACTTTATAAAATAAAAATTTACAAATACAAAAAAAAACCTTTGATAATCCATTAGTTAAAAAATTGTAAGATAAACAATTATAAGCTCCTTTAAAGTAAACAACTAATTCAAAAAAAAATAAAAAAAATACGTATAATAATTGCAATATAAAACTGCGTTTAAATTTAAAAACAGTTTTCAACTATAAACATCATTAAATAATAAATAATATATAAAATCTATATATAAAATACAATGATTTGGCGAGTGAAAAATGACGGCAATGTATGAATTATAAAAAATTTAAGCAAGAACATTTTTAATTATTTAACAAAAACTAAAATATGAATTCATAATGTATTTGCCTTTTAATATAAAGATTTTACTAACTGTTTACGTGCACAGTTGTTTAGATATTTTATTAAAATTTGTTAATGAACTCTTCTTACGCAGAAAAGTTATATAAATTAAGATATTAACACACACACACTCACACACACACACACACACACACACACACACACACACACACACACGCACACACACACACACACACACACATATATATATATGTGTGTGTGTGTGTGTGTGTGTGTGTGCCAAATATTATTTATAATATTTATAAATATTATTTATTAGCCAAAGCACATAAAATAGTAAGCCATTTTAAGGATTCATTGAAGTAATAAGGTTAAGTTTTTGCAAAAGCAACAAAATGAAATACCAATATTTTAAGAGGAAGAAGTTCCCACTTGTTGCAAATATAAGCACTTAATTTTAGAAAGACATCAGAAACTTAAGAAAACAGTTTAAATATATTTAGCTGATCACAACGAGCTTCCAACAATTACATTTAATGGATAAATAATCATTGAAAATATCTAACATGTTTTTAAAATCTTTTGCAACTTTTTAAGTTCCGAAAATTGTAGTTAGTCGATATTCAAGTTTATATACTTTACAAAATTTTTTATTGAAATCAATTAAAAAGATGATAAAGCTCAAACAATAAAACAACTTTCAGCATCTTTAAACAAGAGATTCATTTTTCAAGAGAATCTGAAAATTATAAATAATGAAAGGTACCTGCTCCCCACCATTATTCATCTTCGCTACATTTTCAAATTTTTTCCTATTGATAAGAGGGAGCTAGCAAGACCAAGGTATTAGAGGCAGAAGTAAAATTTTAAAAAATCATAATGAACAAATAATAATCAAAATTGGAAGTTATCAATATTGCTTAAATCTTTTAACATCAAAAAACGCAAAAAAAGAAATTTGACAGAGAAAGGTTTTTATTCTTAGGTTTTAGAAATTGCAGAAACAGAAAAAAATTTTAGAAACAGAAAAAAATAGACGGGAAATCTTTATATGAAAGCATTTTTATTATAACTAAAATTCATTTAGTTATTATTCAATTATAAAATACTACTTTATCTCATCGATAGTTGTTTTATGTTTTTTTATTTAATTGTTTATATTTAATATTTTATTATTAACTATTTATTATTAAAATTAATCTATATTTATATTTAATTCTTGTAAATGTTTTTAAGATGTTTTTAAAAATTGCTTTAGTTTTAACTTTTTTTCATATTATTAATTTTTAACATATATAGTATTATTATTATTATTAAAATATAAATTATTAAAAAAAACATCTGTAGCAAACTAAATTGTTTATGTGACGCAATTTATGAGATTGAAAAAGTGACCAAGAGAGCCGTCTAATTGCATGTGTAACTGGACGGCTCCCTTGGTCACTTTTTGGTTTATAAAGACCCAAGGTGTATATAGACCTTGGAGATATGATAATAGAATCAGCTTGTATATAGTGTCATTAGGTAAGAATTAGAAATAACTGTCAAGGTTATTTAGTAGGAGAAAGAAAATTTTACGACACAAGCAGAGGGGAAATTATAACTCACGCTCTAGACATACGGAGCAAATAATAAAACAATCTTATACTGGCTTCCATAACTAAAAACATCGCACAATATACAGCAATAAAATAAAACAATCAGATAGGAAAATTGTAAAAAAATGATAATAAATGATAGTTAGAAAATATGTGTATGCAAAAAGAGCGCACCCTTCAAGATTTGAACTCTGAAACTTAACATGCTAATCCAGCATGCTATAGTGCCGATATGCAATCTAAAAATAAATATATGTAATACAATTCATAGTCTAAGCACTAGACAATAAATTGAAAACTTGTAACCACCTTTGTAACAACAAGATATATAAATATTGTAAAGTAACAAATATAATATACAGCTCATAAAGCGCTAAAGTTCATAAGTGTAAGAGGTAAAAAATGTTGGTGCTATGTTAACCATTAATAAAGCAACAATAAGCTGTTTTTATTTTTTTGAATAAGATGATCATATAAATTCAAATCGATTTGTACTATGTACTTGCTGCTCAAGAAAACGTTTTTTTTTTTAATCACTCAGTTATAAGTAAAATAAATGATGGTTGAAATTATTGGAAACATGAAGAATGGTTACCACTACTAAAAGAATTATCTCACCTCTAAAGAAATTATCCCACTGCTAAATATACTATCCTACTGTTAAAAGAATTATACCACTGCTAAAAAAATTATTTTTTGAGTTATTAGCGATGCTGTATTTTTTAAAAGATTATTTTTTGAATTGGAAATATTTGAATTTGAAAATACTTCTAAGAAAAAGCAAACGAGTTTGTTACCGGTGCAACACGCATTTAAACATTTGTCGTTTTTTTAGGCTTTGTTATATTTGTCAATCATTTTTGATTTTTTTAAATTTATATTATTTCAGACCATCTCTAACATTCACACGCAGCTGAAGTGATTTGACAGTATTTTTGGTGCTTTTTTGTCGACTACATCCTTTAACTTGACTTTTTTGATAGACCCTGTTCTCCAGCACCATAATTGTTTATAATCATGTTTTACATTGATTTTGTTAAATTTTTAATATGATTTTGTATGCTCATTATAGAATTTTATTATTTTTCATTGCAGGAAAAAGATGAAACAGGTACAATATCTATTCAAACACAGACAAAAGTGTGAAGGAGAAAGTGTCTTTTTGCAATATTTCCAAATTTGAATTAGATCATAATAAAAATTATTATCATGAATGCAATTATTATTCTAAATTAAATAAGAGACTCGTTATTTATTATATATTTGCTGCATATATATGTATACATCTAGTACGTCATTTCCGTTGTTGTTAATATAAGAACTTTTACAGCCTTGGACTTGTTGCCATTATGAGGCGGATCAAATAAAATAGTCTTATTTACTTACACAATTAGTCTGTTTTAATTTCAAAATAAACTTCAAAGAAAATGGTGAAAAGGTATTCATTGATTTCTGAGTCAGCAAAACCAATTGATAAGTATAATTAATTTTGTTATAATTGATAACAACAAAACCATCGATAACTATAAAACAGCGAATAACAACAAGAAAATAATTTAGTTTTTAATACTAAAGGAAACTAAACTTTTGATAAATTTTTTGAGTAGTCAAGCTACACACAAGCTCCATAAATAATTTTTAATACCGTTACAAGGTGCTGTGTCTGTAATTATTAAGTCATAGGAAAGTTCTTTCCCAGCAAACATTTGGTCTAAAAAGAAATGTTTGCTGGGTTAATGATCAGAAATAAAGACCTTAATGATTTGAATAACTTTGGGAGTGTGGTGAATCTCAGGTTTACTCAGTTTGATGTTCAAAAGAATTATGCTTTGCGCTTTAAGAGAGCAACCCAGTATAAAATAGACACGACCCAGTATGAATGGAGTTAAAATACACTTATGTAAATATAAAATTTGAAAAGATATAATAAACATAACCTTGCTCAGCAAACTGCACATTCTAACATCTAGTGCAATATCTATCCGTTTTTCTCTATGTTATCTTTCTAATACGACTACTTCTTGCTTTTTATTATTATTACTTCAGTACTTCAAAAAAATCACATACTCTTTGTCTGTGGAGACACTCTGTAAAAGCTAAATTTGTTTTCAGGCATCTTAGATATTGTGGCCTTCATATGACATTTACAATATCGATTTAATTGGCATGTTTTAAATATCATGTTATTTCATCATGCATTTTGTAGCATAGATGCTAACAACTTTATATTTTATTGGCTTGTGTTTATCTTTGTAGCTAACTCGCTTTCTTTATCTGACTTTCCTGATTCATGTAATAATAATAATAAATTATACAAAATGAAATGTTGTAAAAAATATTTTTTATTTACTTTATTTCTTGGGGTTTCTCTTTTTTAAAGAATTAAATCGGTGTTAGGTAGATTAATAAAACATGTGCATTAAACCTAAAGGATTAAAAGATAAAAAAAGTTTGAATAATATTTATTATAAATATAAACCCCTTCATTATAGCATATCAGGAAACTACTATAATTAAAGCGTGTAAAAGAAAAAAACGTAGTTTCAAATAATTGCAACTGGAAAATTAAATTTTCAATTTGCGTAAATTACGATTTTAGGAGAGTAAAATCTCAAAATGGCAGCAAAAGTTTTTCAGATTTTTTGTTGGGGAGGAAAAATCTCATACAACATCTTATTTTCAGGTGAAGCAAAAAAAGTGACCAACAGTTAAACTCCACTAACTAAAATTACATAAACTAATAGGAAAACAAGTCAGATAAACTATGGCTTTTAAATTCAATAAATTAATTATTGTTGGAATGATTTTAAATCTTGTTTGACTTCGGATAAGTCTTTAAGCCAATTAGTAAACGACGATTCATTCATTTTACTATGTAATGTCGTTTTTCAAAGCGTTTTGCGTTGTTTTATTTTGTTACATGTAGTCACTTTTTTATGTTTTTATTTCACGCTATTTTCAACATTAAAGGCTTCATTTAAATACATTTCGTAGCCGTGACAAAACTTCAATAATAGCAAAAAGATTTTGTAAAATAGTTGACGTACTTTAGTCATAATGCATCTTAAATAATACGTCATATAACCTAATACGTCATATAACCTATTACGTCATATAACCTAATACGTCATATAACCTAATACGTCATATAACCTAATACGTCATATAACCTAATACGTCATATAACCTAATTACAATATTTATTTATTTTTAGAAACGTTAAATGCAAAACGTAAGAAAATCGTAATACATCTCATAAACGCAATAAATATCGGTAACTAAAGCAAAACTATTGTATTAAGATTTAATTTTTTTACTGATTGCGTGTAAATTTAATTTTTTTGTGATTGCGTCACGCAAATCCTGATTTTACACACCACGCAATTTGCGTGGTTAGTAAAATCAGGATTAAATTTCAATTGAAGTATAAATAAAAGTAATATTATACATAACAAAAACGATTAAGTTACTAGATTAAAAGTTCAAAGAGAAGTGTTATTTTGTGTTTGTTTTTTATACATCTACAAAGTCTTTTAGATGTACAAAATACGTCTAATACGTTTAAAAGACATATTTAAAACATCTTTTTAAGACTAAATGCTGGGGCATAATTAATCTTTTTTAAAGAAGCTCTAATCAAGTTAAAAGGAAATAAAAAAAAAAGAATTTAAAAGTAGAATTAAAGATGCAAAAAGACATAAAAAACAAACCACTAAAGGAGTCAGGAAAATAAGATGACGGGAAAGTTATTACTTTTAAAAAAAGTCCAAGCATGTTAAATTAAGCTGGAAATTAAGTAGGCAAGTATGATGACTGGAAAGAATTTCCATACTTTTAAAGAAAAGGAGTTGCGCGATAAAAAGATATTACTTTTAAAAAAAGTCCAAGCATGTTAAATTAAGCTGTAAATTAAGCAGGAAAATATGATGACTGGAAAGAATTTCCATACTTTTAAAGAAAAGGAGTTGCGCGATGAAAAGATATTCAAACAGAAAATAAAGTAACGTAGTTGGCAAAACACGTTATATGTGACAAATACAAGGACGGAGTTGCTAAGTACTGATGTTTAATAAAAATTAATGGAGACTTTATGAATTTAATTAAACATTTACTGTTAAATTGACAAAAGTTTGCAGAAAGACGAGTCACAAAAGTTTTAGCTCTTTTTATATCTGTACCTACATACACACAGATATAAAAACCAACAATAGCTAAACTTAAAACTATATTATAAACTATAATAATAAATTTATGAAATGAAATATTATAAATAAATTATTAACGAATACTCATTTGTTAATCATTATATATCATTTGCGATATAAGTATTTCGTTTTATAAAAAAAACTTTTTATTTATGTTTAGAAATGTAAGTAAATATATAGATAAGTATATATATTAATGTTTTATATGCATACCGTAGAACGGGGTGACTTTGTTAGGATTTTGAGCATTTTTGCAAAATAAATCTGGTTCATTACAATTTTTTCTGATTTTTTTTTCCCGTTATAACATTATACCTTTCCTTTATATAATTCCATTAAATATTTTTAATTTCTTTTTGTTTTAATATATATATTTTTAATCCAAAATGTTATCAATCTCACCCCGTCGTTTGGGGTGACTTTGATAGTCTATTATTTCTTAATGGCTTATTGATTTAACCCTCTTTACAGTGTCGCTAATACTTTCTTTTTGACTTTTACTAAATTAGAACACAACACATTAATAAACTTATAAGATTTACTGGTAAAATTATAAATTTAGACAACAAGTTTGGTTATCGAATATATCTACAGAATGGACAAAGAAAAAACAAAAATAAATTTGATGTTAATAAGCTAAACACAGAAAAATAATATATCAATAATATTGTTATAGTAATTAGCAGTTATAAAATAACACTAACAAAAAAATAATACTAATTGCATATAAATATTAAGTACTGATTTACCCTGATTTACACTGATTTTTCTGCAAATGTGATTGAGAGTAACCAAAAACGAGAGGTATATTCCAGTGGTATTATAACTGGAAAATACCACTTGAACATCTAAGTATAGATTTTTAGAAAAAAAAAATTTCAAAAAAATTAAAATCACAAGATTTTTTGGCATTTTTTGGTACGTGTAAAAATCGTTATTTTTTTGTTATAGTCATGTTATTCCTAACACATTTGCACAATTTAGAATCACTTCACAATCATTAAAATTTCAAAAATATTAGCAGAATATAATTATGTACAAGAATATAAAAAAAAATAATCTCTAATTGTGCAATTTCACATTCAAATCATTATTTTTGTAACTAACATACGAAATTATCAAAGTCACCCCGCGTATCAAAGTCACCCCGTTCTACGGTAATTTATATCTCGTTTTTAGGGTAAGTTTGAATTTTATAAATGAATAAAATAAGTTTTGTTAAAAACTTATTGACACACAAAAGAAAAAAAGAAGCAGTAAATTTTCCATCAGTAACTTTCAAACTCACAATGAATGGAGTGGCTGTGAAACCACCCAGATATAAACCCGAATACATTTCAATTCACGATGTTTTAAACAAATGCAATATTGTTACAGGTTTAAAAGGTGAGCTTTTAATGTCAACAGAACCACCAACAAGATCAGTTAATGCATCATTAGGAAACAGTTTAATCGGAGCCTTATATGACGCTTACAACCAACGCTACGCTATTTCTATTCGTCCTGATGATGTCTGGTTAACAATTTTTATTGAACTAGCAGACTACGTTGACAATCACGCCGAAGAGATGCGGCATCTTTTTGTAACCCATAACGGAAAAAAAAACTGACTGTTGTTGGTCAATCTTGTGAACATACCGTTATCAATTGGGCTGGTTTAATTAAAAATACGTCAGATCTAATTGAAAAAAATACTCTAGACGACGTGCGCAAGTTTATTGAACCTCAGTTTACGACCACGACGCCCAACGACAGCCATTGGTCGAATTGCACTTATGGCCACTTTGAAAAACTATTTTGATTATGACTTTTGTATGTTATGTGGCATACCTTAGGTAACTTTAATGGGAACCATAAGCGACTGGGAAAATCTGAAGGAAAAAATTGTTGAACTCGGTAATAGGTTTGCTGAAAATCAACCGCAGTTAAAATTAATCTTACCTGGTCATAGGTCTATCCGGCTGAACGAAAAAAAACTCGATTTTGATGTGCATGGAGTTAGTTCATTTATATTATGAATTATCTAAGCAACATTTAAAAAATCTATGAACAACAACATCAAAAGTAAGTAGAAATACAATATTTGTAGAATATAAAAAGTAATTTACACTTTGTAGGTTTATTAAAAAAATTTACATTATTGTAGTTTTTATCAAAACATGAGGGTTTAATCAGCATTTTTTGCAAAAGTTATAAAAAATTATTAAAACGTCAACGTTGCATTTAGTAGATTAGTAACCCAATGCCTCGTTAACAGTTCCCCGAAAAATTTATGCAGCTTTCTAAATTGTTATCGAAACGTCAACTGCAGTCTAATAATCCATGGTTTATAAATAATTTATTTAAAAACAGTTTATAAACCATTATCAAAACGTCAGCAGAAAGTCTAGAAAGTTGTTTCTTCAAATATGTTAGTTATTAGTTAGAACATTCATTACAAGTCACTTTCATCAATATCCTTAAACTTACTACCCCTGTATTTTCAAGTCCGGGTATCGGCTACTTTATTCAATGTTGATATTGAATAAAGTAGCCGATACCCGGATTTTGTACCAGTTGAATTGGTACCAGCTCACACGAAATTACGAACTTTTTTTTTTTTTGATTTGTATTTTATTTTTTGCAATTTGTTGGAAAAATAAAAATTATAGAAATTGTATAATTATCACTTGTGTATTTTTCTGAAGTATTGAAATTTTTTTGTAATTACATTTATTAGACTTTTTTTTTGCATTATTTACATGTCGTAATTTACATGTAATTTAAACATATAAATTTGGAATCTGTAAGAAGATTATATCGATCTTGTCGCCAGAACTATATAAAAATAACAACATAAATATAATATAAAATAATACGGTTTATAACAAAATAAAAATCCAAAAATATTTGAAATAATAAATCGTTAAAATAATATCTCAAAAATATTTCAATATATTATCTGTTGAAAAAATAATATTCTTTAAATTGTTTTTAAAAACAAAAAAAGAGATAGTTGAGTCTAAGTTAGGCTGTACAATTTTATTCCAGAGATAAGGTAGTCGATAATCTAAACAAAATTGTTTGAACTTTGTATGACAAAAGGGTGCTTTTAAATAGTTATTATTTTGCAAACTATATTTATTCTTTACTTTAAAGGTAAATAGATCTTTAAGAACATTTAAAAAAGGTTCATACAACAAAACGTAAAACATAAAGCATTATACAAATTAAGTTCATAAACGTTTAATACATTCATATCTTTGAATAAGATATGATTGTATTAAAGTTTTGTGTTCGAAAAACGATTTAAAAAATATGTTATTTGCATTGCATGTTTCTGATGACGGTAAAGATGTTGAAATTTACTTTTACCTGTACTTCCCCACGCAATATTTGCATATTTTATATAGCTATGAATAAATGAGTAGTATAGTTATTTTAAGTCGTTTCTATTTAAATAATTTCTGGCCTTATAGAGGATCCCAATATTTTTTGCAACTTTTTTGATATATAATCAATATGAGTTTTACATTTCATATTTTCGTCAAGATCTAGGAATTTTAAAGCGGAATCATTTTTTTTTCCTACTTCATCAATATAAAATTTAGGTAAATCATTAGAAAAAAAACGTTTTTTTGTTAAGCAGTGGAAAAGGATCTACATTGTTTTGTCAATATTTAAAGGTAATTTATTGCATTTAAACCAAGTAGAAATTTATATAAGTTCTTTTTTCATGTTTAAAAAAGTTTGTTAATGTTTCTGTTTGATAAAAATAAATTAATATTGTCTGCAGAAAAGATGCTCATAAGTTTCGAGGCTTTATTTAGATTGTTGATGTATACTAAAATAAGAAGTGGACCAAGGATAGAACCCTGCGGAACAACATATTTTATTTCAATTAATGTTTTATTTTGAAGATCAATAGTAAGCAATTCTTTTCCGTGGACGATTTGCATTTTATTTGACAAATAGCTTTTATACCATTTGATCAATTTTTACCATGTATTTCGTAGAACTCAAGTTTTTTAAGAAAGATATCATGATTGACTGTATCAAAAACCTTTGATAAATTGACAAAAATACCAAGTGTATATTGTAATATACACTTTTAATATATATTTGAAATATTTTTTTTAAAAACAAAATTGATTCTTATAAAGTAAATTATTTGAAATCAGGTAGTTGTATTTCTTTTTAAAGATGTTTTTTTCTAATATTTTTGAAAACGTAGGAAGGATAGAAATATGGCGATAATTATTAAAGTTTGATTTTTCTCCGTCTTATAATATAAATATTTGGCGGACAAGGCCGCTGAGCAGTGAAACAAGTTAAGCGAATATCAGAAATGTAAAAGGGATCAAACTCCGAACTTCTCACTTATGAAGCAAGCGTCTTGTTTCTACACCATTACCACATAGGGGAGTGGCGTCTATGATTGCATAGCGCCAATGATGGCATACCGGTCATATTTTTATTAATATTGATTATGGCAAAAAAATGATTAGACCAACATGTTTATACTGAATTTACATTAGTTTTAATCAAAATACGTCCCTTTTGCACAAATATTACTTTTATGATCAACAAAAATTGGTTTTGGGATAAGCTGTTGTACTTTAAATCCATTTAAATATTTAAGATTGTGATTTTATTATTAACTGCGCAAAAATGAAATTTTCATGCTTTTTGTTTCCAAATTTCGTGCAGTTAATGGAATACTTATTTTAATTTTATCTTTTAAACAAGGCAGACAGCTTGTTTAAATTAAAATGATGACTTATTTCTATGATGGCATACTGACGAGTTAGGTGTGTTGCAATATTGACGAGTTGAGAAAACCTTTTTTTTTCCTTCATAAAAACGACATATTTATTAGTGAGGTAAAAAATATTACTTCAGTAAAAAATTTTTTGTTTAAAAAACACAAAAAACGCAATATCTCTTATGCGCATGCGCAAAATCCTACACTGCTGCTGTGTAGCACGAAAGGGCCAGTTAGGATGATTACGCGTAATTTATGGCATTTGTGAGGCGAGACTCTAAGGTCAAATGAAATCATCGAGTTACTCTTGATGCTAACCAGCCCCATCCTCCCTTATGCCATCATAGAAGAAGTAGTTGCCTATGATGACACACTTGTGCTTTTTTTTTTAAATAAAAATACCTAATAAAAAAATAAAACTGATGAAAACTCCTAAAGTTATTATTGTTCTACATGTAACAAAAAATGTGTTCATGTCAATATTTTTGTTCTTGGTTTTCCGGATAATGAATAATTAAGCTTTAAAGTTAAGTATGCCATCATAGGCACCTTTCCTCGTAATCCTTTTGTTTTTTTAACGTATAAGACGCTTGCTTCATAAATTAAAATAATTTATTATTAGTTATTTTTTTCAATGCGTTTTTTCAGCACTTGGCAGTTCAAGGGATTTTATCTAAAACAAAAAGTTAAATATGATTTTTGGAAAAGAATAACATTAACTACAGAAACAGCAACAAAATACCTAAATTTTACAACAGAACTTATCAAAATTTTAATTTGAAGTAATCACATACTCAGTCAGTATTTAGTATTTGAAATGAATCACTATCTCATATTTTCTATATTTCAGACTTGGAGCAAAGAGGTAATTTTTTCCTATCTAATTACAATTGAAAATAACTTTTTTTAAATTAATTATACAATTTAATAAAATACATGCAATGTTAAAACACATTTTTGTTGAATGCTGTAATTTTTCGTATTTTTTTTGAGTGCAGAATTTTAGTACAAAGTTATCAAGTTGTGTCAAATCAAAGAAAGCCCAAGGCCGTCTTGAAGAGATTTTAAAAGAGGAGTAAGGGAGTAAGGTCTATAAAAAAATTTCTGACGACTAAAACTTATATAAATAAAAAGGTCCTCGTTAGCTAACATTAGCCGACTGCCAATTACAGATCCAATTTTTCAAACATTAGTGTCGAAATTTACCAACTAATTAATTTCCTAGCGGGTTTATACACCCCTTCGACCCCTCGGGACGGCTCTGAACAAATCAACCCAAAAAAACATGATCACATCATTTAAGTTTTAACTTCAACTTAGTTACTAAATAATAGAAGATTTAAATGAATTTACACAAAGAATGGGCAACAAAAGTTTTGATTTAAAGTTTAATTCGTTTAATATGATTTTGTGAACAAAAGCTGAACAGTAAAATGACTATAATTTGTTTGCTGCTAAAAAATATGTCATCCTATTTATCGCCTTATAACTATTTTCAAACGTTTTAGTTTGGTTGCCGCATAAATAATTGTTATAAACATAAAAACTGTTTTAAAATTTTATTTTCATTTAAATATTTAGTGAATAAATATATTTTTATATTTATGGTTTTGCCATTATTCAATCATAAATTCAATTTTATAGTTTTCAATTTGTTTGCAGATAAGCAATGCAATAAGCTTCGGTTTTTTTAAAATTGTTTTAAAATTTCCATTTTAAAATAATTAACTGGTATCTATGCCAACTTTGGATAGAATTTTTAAACAAATAACTGGTATCCAAGCAACTTTGGTAAATCCATTAAAAAAAAAAAAAATACACATGTGAATAAGATCTTATGTGTAAAACATTTCAATGAACCTTATATAGTATTTTATTTTTTAGGTCAACTCTCACGTGTTGGTGGCAAGTCACCGAAACATATGGTAAGGACTTAATTTAGAGGTAACTTTTGTATTTCTTCAATTATATTTTTGTTAAATGTAAATGTGTTACATTTACATTCAGAGCATTACAGGCATTTTGACCATCTGCAAAAACTTTGTTAGCTATTACTTTAATATTATATTTTATAAATATACATGTTTCATGTGAATATTTTTTTAAAGTAATATTAATATAATATAAATGCCACAAAAAAAAAATGATATCAATTAATAAATAATGCTACAAAATAATTTTTAATTTAGAAATACAAATAAGCATTGTTATGATAAA
>NC_061159.1:55858803-55981303 GCF_022113875.1 Hydra vulgaris
ACGAGGATGAACTTTGTCAACACCAATTGTTTTATTAACATTAAGGTTTACCAACTAATATTCAACATCATTGTCATTAAAACTTGGATCGCTACAATAAAAATTACATTTTGAAGGAAAAGTTACATGGTCTAATACCTCATCTTTTAAAAATACAGAAACAAAATACTCGTTTAAACAATTTGTAACATCTACTTCTTTTGTTACAATTGTACCATCAAAGGTTTTGAGTGCTTTGATTGAATCTTTTATAACTATTTTACTATTTAAATAAACGTATACACTTTTAGGTTTTTTTTTCGAGTTTTTAGCCAGATTTAATTCAAAAGCTCTTATATCTTTTTTAACTGTTTTTTGAACATTTTTGTTTAATATTTTATTGTTGTTTACCATTTCAGTTTTTTTTAATCTTGAATGCCAGCATTTATACCATAACTTTTCCTTTAACTTAACCATTTTTTGAAACTCTTTAGTCATCCATGGAGCATATTTTTTACTTGTATCATAATTTATAATTGGAATAAATTTACTGCATCTAGTATGATTTTTTAGCCATTTTTTGCTTGACTAGCATTTAAATCTTTAAACACATTTTTCCAATCAAAACTTGAAAAACATTTTTTACACTAATTATGTTTACACGTTAGCATTAATGTTTTTTTTCCATTATTAGTCCTTTCATTGTTGTTAGCATATTTTTAATTTGTTGAATGGTTTTTTGTTTTACAAATTGTTGACTGGTTATGTATTTCTTGTATATTTTAGTTCATATTGGTATTTATAAAACAATTTTTATATATATATATATATATATATATATATATATATATATATATATATATATATATATATATATATATATATATATATATATATATTTTATTATTATTATTTTTTTTTTTATTGTTATTATGGTTGAGTACTGTTTTGGTTGTATAGCTTGTCTTACTTATTTTTAAATATTCCTCTATTAATCTTTATTTTTGTCTTGACAACTGTCAAAATATGCTTTGTCTAATAAATAATTCTCCTTTATTCTAATGTACTTCATTTCTTCCCTCAGGCGTTCACTGCTCGTGTGTGACCATTCGGCGAATTTTATATGCCAAAGTTTTTAAATAATATATATTTTTAGCCATTTTTTGCTTGACTAGCATTTAAATCTTTAAACACATTTTTCCAATCAAAACATTTTGAAAGTTCTTTATAATTTCCTTAAATATTATAGTTTTGTTTTTATCTTTGGTTTTTGATCAATATTGTTGTTTTTATAACAATATTTGAAATTCAATATATGGTGTCCATGTTCAATTCCACCTAGGGGAGGTAACTGATTCAATAAAAAAACCCGATTTCTATTTTCTGTTAGGACCAAGTATAATAAATTTGTGTCAAACCCAAAGCTGACTTGAAATGTTGGCAACAAAACATTTTGGTCTAATAAGCAATCATTTAGAAATTCTATAAATTTTAAGGAGGTCAAATCTGAATCATATTCAAGTTTACATGAACCATCGTTGAACCATTTTATATTTGAAAAATTGAAATCTCAACAAATTAGAACTCCTGTGTATTTACCATTTTCCCAAGCTTTATAAGCATGTCGAAAAGATTTAGTTATTTTCTGGCAAATGATATATCACCAGCACCTGTTCTATATATACATCCACATAAAAAATTTTCCAAGCCAATCTCAACTGAACACCATATTTGTTCAATGGCATTGTCAAATAAACAATTTTCTGTCACAGGGTAAAATTTTATTGTATTTTTTATGTATATACAGACTCCTCCACCTCTAATATGTCCACGATCTTTTCTAAACAAATTAAAACCTTCAATATTTGTTGCTGAGTTATCATTCCACTAGGTTTCACAAAGCGTAATAATTTGCATCTGATTATAAGCTATTTCTTCAATTAACCCATCAAATATATTATTCAGTAATATTGCATTTGTATAAAAACAGTTTAAAAAACTTCTACTCAAATGAACTTTTTTACTATTAATATTTGAATCAGCAAGCATTGTTTTAATGTTCAAAGAATTATACGGTTGGCAAACAGAAATAATATCATTTGAGTTCATATGTTGATTTAAGTTATTCTTATCTTTTTGATTTATTTTTTGGCTAATTTGTTCTGATTTTTTTGACTTCATTATTCCTGATTCCGAATCGAAAGAGATTATTTAACTGGCCTTTCAAATTTAGCTCTTCATTTAGTTTATTTCTTTTGAAGATCAAGCTCTTTGTAAATTTTCTTTCTAATTCATTCTGATCTGGATAAATAGATACTTTTTTAAAACTTTCAGAATCTTTTAGTTGCTTGGCAGTTTTTAATATTGCAAATTTATCTGAACTATCAGGTAATTCGACCGACAAAGGTGTACTTGTTTCCACTTTTGTGTTATTTTCATTTGTGTTTTTGAAGCGATTAATTTTATTTAGTTTGTCAGGGTTGACTTTTATTTCAGAAAAAAGATTTTTAAGAATATTTTCATCAAATGTTTTCCTATTTCCAGCATCCGAATCGGTTGAATTTGGTATTCCAAAAACAATGACATTTTTATCTCTTTTACTTACGTCTTTACTTAAATCTATAATACCTTGTGCTACTTTTATTTCTTTTGTAGATTTATCGCACTTATTATTATTAAATAATTTACTCCAATTTAAAATGCTGTTTATTTGTTTTTCTTCTAATATTTCAAGTTGTCCTGTTAATAAAACATTTTCACTCATCAGTTTATCAATTTTTGACAAGTTTTCAATGTCTTTATGCTCTAATTCTGACACTCTGGTAAATGAATCTTCAAGCTGTTTTCAAGAAACATAATCAACTTTTGGTGCCATATCAATATATTAAGTTTATAAAGTAAATATCAATATATTAAGTTTATAAATATAATGTATATACAATGTACTTTTTTTTGTATTTAAACAAGATTGTCGCGTTTTTATTAAAAACACGTTAAAATTAGTATAGGTTTAAAAATACCTTTCGTTTGCATTTTATGCTTGCAAATGCTGATTTTAGGTATATGGAATTCAATAACCGGTTTTCTATTTGAATTAAAGAATAATTTCAAAGACGCTCCTGAAAAAAGCTCCAAAAGGAAGAAATTCGTTCAATAAGTGAAAGTTAAGATCAGTAGGATATCGGTCAACAATTTGTTGTGCACTGCAAGTCATCTCCAAAATATGTATGCTCCGGAGATTCACAAGAAAACCAAACAGAGAGTTCAATTCAGGATATACTCTTTTTTTCATCTATATCACTCATTAGTTTGTCCGTGATCTCATTAACGTCGGCATTCATTTAAAATTGCGCATAAAACACTGAAATTTCCCCACTGTTAATTTTATCAACGTAATGCTTTTTGTGTGCTCTTGGAAGCCTTTGAACATAGACCTATTTATCCGTGTTGACCACGGATTGAATAGGTCTATGAATAGGTCTAATTGCTTGAAATTAGAGCGAATTCGCTGGACGTAATGCTTTAGGGAGTTGTAAAGTTCTTCAGCCACACCTAAACCAAGTTTTACGAACTACAGTTTATTGTTAATTTTGTTAACCATTCCATGATTCTATTCCAAATAATTAATAAAATAGCTGTCTCAACAGGTTTCATTTTGGTCAAAAGTCTAAAGGCCTTTGCTCTTGATTTTGATTTCTGATTGTCGTTTATATCAAGAAAAACCGCCTATATAGAAAATATTTGTTTATAAGTGTGCACAACTACAAATAAAAGATGTTTTTATTCAATTTTCTAAAATATTTTTAATCACGTTGTAAAAAGAATAACCCTTTTTAATTGCTTAATAAGCATCAGCATGAGCTAACGAACGAGTTTGTGAGAGAGTCTAGGCAACCTTAAAACGTATTCCAGCAATGAACTTTGACTTTAAGATACGTTGATGTGTTAAATCAAAGAACTTTGACTTTAAGACATATATGCGTTGATGCAGAAAGGAAATTATACATTTTTTAAAAAAAGTTAAAGAGTTCAATAGCATCTCCGTTGGATTCCGCGGCACGCACTCCTACAAGGTTCAAATAGTGAGGAGCACACGGAATCTATTCGACGAGAACGTTGATCTCTTTAATTCTTGCTTGAAAACCAAGTAGATACCAGACATATTACTAACATTGTCGTATGACTGGGCACAGCCATTTTGAATGTTGATCGTATACTAATCTAACTTTTTCAGAACGATTTCAAGCATGGTAGTTGAAAAATGATTATTTAAGGATGATCGTATTAACTATAAATTTTTTTTTTTAAGATTCTTTTTTCTTGAATTAAATTAACATCTTTTGTATTACTATTTTCTAACATTTGAATGAGGTCATCAAATTTCGTTTATAAAATTTTATACACAATCTTTTTGTTTAAGTTTTGAATATTTTTTTGTTTTATTTTTCTGTTTCAATGCAGAAAATCTTTTTTTCCTAGAGTTGACAGGCTTTTATTCGTTGTTGTTTATATTTCTTTACGCTCAGTGGCTTATCTTAAAAATTCTAGTTTCTCTTGATTTCTGGTCATTATAGTTAATTTGTTTTTTTTATTTACACTTTCAAGACTATAAAGCTGTTTATAGCTTCTAAATTTTTTTTTTATAAAAAATTTAATTTAATTTAAATTTGAGCATTATAAGCGATTTGTAACTTTTTTAATAAGCATTTCGTGTAACGAATTTAATTCTTATATTCTTATTATAAAATTTTTTATAAAATTTCAACATCTTCAACTTTGCGCTTTGGAGCTTTATTTTCTATTTTAAGTTGGTTTAAGTCTAATCTAAGACCTTTTTATTTTTCAGATGATATTGATTGTAAAGAAGGTTAAATATTTCTTTTAAACAGTGGTGGTATAAAATTTGAAAGTATAAATTCTTTTTCCTTTTTTTTAGTCAGCAAATTACCTTTCTGAATTACTCCCTTTATTTTCAAAAACATATTTAGGCCATTATCAGCAATTTGAAAATCGGAAGAAAATAGTCGTCTCAAACTGTGCACTCATCAGCCAACCATTTTTCTTCTAAACTTTGCTACCATAAGCACAAATCTCTATTTGCATTTTAAACAGCTAGGTATAAAAAAGTAATTTAACATAAAAGTTGGTTAAATAAACGCTTTTCTGAGGCAACAGAAATTTAAACTGTTGTCGAGTTGTTTTGGACTTACTCCATTTTTTCAAACCTTTTTTTAAATTCTAGACCATTTCCAATATAACTTATAACTTTACATTTTGTGGTTGGAACAAATGTCGTTAGAAGGTAATGCGTCTAAAATTATTTGTTCATTGAAGAGTTTTTAATTGATCAGAACAATAGACTAGAATTAAATTAGATTTAATTTTAGCAGTTTTAAACCTTGTCAGATATGTTGTTCAAAAGATTTATGTTTTGCGCTTAAGAGTGCAACTTATTTTATAAGAGACACGACCCAGTATGAAAAAAGTGAAAATGCACTTATGTAAAAACAAAATGCATAAAGATGCAACATAAAGAACTTAACCTTGGTCAGTTAGTTTTACATTCTAAAAGCTAATGAAAGATTACTTCCGTTTTTCAAACAATTAACTGTGTCTGTGGAGGTGAATGTTGTTCTATAGAGAGCTAAATTTGTATTTTGGGGACTTAGATGTAGTGACTTTCATATGGCATATAGTCGGACAAAAAAATACCAAAAAACCGCTTTAATTGGCTTGGTTTTAAAATATGGTAAAATCTTTTTATGTAACAACATCATATCTAATTAACATGTGTTTATCTTTATCGCTAACTATAATAAAAAAACTGTTTTAAAAAAGTATTTTTTATAATCTTTTCTTTCACTTAAAATGAACTCTGGTATTGTGGTTTAACCTCCTCCGGCTAATCGCCATATAGAGGTCACTTTACCAGAAGTCCGCAATGACTAGTTGAGCTCCCGAAGGAGCGTCATACCCGCTCTACGGACTGAGAGTAAGGTGATTTTGGGAAGAACGAAGATATGTTAGAGTGAAAGATAGAAGTAGTCGAGTTAAAAAGATAGCATAGAATAAGTGGACAGGATTGCACACGATGTTAGAGAGTTCAATGTATACTGTTAGTTAGGTCACCTAACTAATGCACGCCGTCGGAGTTCACATTACCTGAGCTCTTCCTCCACTTTCTTTGTCATTGATGATAACATCCTTAACATACAGGGTTGGAAAAAACCCAGGGTTTTTTAAAAAAACCCAACCCAAATGGGTTTTTTTGGGTTTTATGGGTTTTTTGGGTTTTTTTAAAAATCGATCAAAATACCAAATTTTTATAATTGTATGAGTACAATAATTTTTTTTTTAATTTCATAAATTCACCATCCTATTGCTCTAATGACCACTTCAGTCAAGGGAGCAACTCATTTTTTAAAAATATTTTGTCTCAATCCTTAACATTACCATTTTTACTAACAAACAACATTAACAGCTAAAATTTTTAAACAAAGGCGCTGTGTGGAGAAATAGATTGAGACAGTAATTTCAGCAGAGGTAATTTGAACCCCAACCTTCTGGTTGCGAGCCAAATGTTTTGCTACTAGTCTACTAGCACATTTTTCCTATAGTGCAAAAAGGGACTCCATCAACTATAAATGATGTTAATTAATTGCTCTAAATTAAAAACATGTTCAGAATATTTTTGACTAAAAAAACATCAGTGTAAAAATTATGACAGTTGAGTTATTCAAAGTTGGTAAGACAATATAAATGTTGCAAACTAGTTTTTTTTACTAACATGTTCAACATATCATTTCAAAAACTATTTTGCACAAGTTTACAACATGTAATCAACAAGTTTTCAACATGATGTTGCATCAACATGTATTTTGTAACAAAAGCTGTTCAACATGTATTTTGTAACAAAAGCTGTTTAAGTAAACTGAGTAGACATAGTTGAATTCTTTAGAAAATCAAAATTATTTATTTTTACAACACTGTACTTAGTTTTCACGCTGCAGTTATTCGCAAATCAGCTGGTAGCAAATGTAAGTTAAATTAATTAAAATGTTGCTAGCACCTATTCTACGAAATATAAGCTAGAATGCATGCATGACGTCAAATGTTGCTCGCATGCCTTCGACATAATATCAACGATACGAAATGAATGAGTTTGAACTCGATCAAAATTCATTGACAAGTTATATTAAAAAATACTTGTTTAAAAAATACATAATTTAGAAGTTAAATAAAATGCAAATTTTACAACCCCTCATTTTGGCAGGTTAAAACTTAACATGTTCATAACGTTGAGCACAAATAGATTATTTGAGAAAATTTTAAATCTGTCCATGAAAACCAAAAAACCTTAGATTTATCTCTTCATTACAGTCAACCATATTAAAAATGACGCTTTTAAGATACAAAAAAGTTGACAAATATAAGAACTATAAAAGTTGAAAAATGTACCTTATCTTATCATTTAATACAATACTATAATAAATGATAAAATATCTGAAATCCTTTTCTATGTTAATCCGAAAGTATTTTCATAGGCAATAATTACTTTCTTAAAGTTTAGTTTACTTAATTGAAGTTTTCTTAAAGTTGTAGGAAGTAATACTTGTATAAAAATAGTTTTAATAAAAGATAAAAATTTTTTTTTTTTTTTTTTTTGTACTTTATTATTTACAATCTTTAAAACAAAAAAAAAATATGAAATTGAAAAAAAAAGAAAATTAAAAATAAGGTTTTCGTTAAAAAATTAGAAATAAAAAAAAAGAAAAAAAACGGGAACTCGAAAACCATAAGGTCTTGTCATCCAGAACCGCTAAAATAAACCGCGTTGAACATTAGCGGTTCTCGGCGAACAACATAAATAACTGCTCATTGGTAAAAAAAAATTTTGATTGCATAAACATGCATTTATGTGCTTCGATATATAAAGTAATAGTGTTTTTTGATACAAAAAATTAAACCCGTTTCAATACATTATGTTTTGATGAACAAAAGTTGTATTTAACCTTTCTTTTGGTGGGAGTGTTTATGGAAGTAAAATAATTGAGATATTTTGAGAGGTTGATTCCAAACATTATTGCCTATAGTTTTCTAAATAGATGTCATATCTCTTGTTTTTACGATCATAAGTAAAATCAGCTCATCGTTAATATTGAAAACGAGAATATCCTTTAAATAATCTCCTCCTTCTTGTTGTTTTTCTTCATCAATAAATAATTTTAAGCTTTAAGTTTCTTCATTCTTAAGAAAGTTTATGTTTTCAAGTTTGGTTAATAATTTTTGCCCATAATACCCAAAAAACATTGTTACTAAGGGCGTTGCTAAGGGAACAAACTAACTAATTTCATTATAGGAAGTAAATTTTTTTTTTAAATCCAATTAAAAAAGATGTGTAAAAGTATATATTTTCAGAAAGAGCAAAAATTTCTCTTTTGAAATAAACACCAATAACAAAAATTTAATTTTTTACATATTTTTTACTAGACGACCACGTTAAAGGAAATCAAAAAAATTAATTTTAAAAATAAGAATCCATACCCCTAAGTTTGGGGCGAATACATCAAAAACGAGCCTCAAAAAGTTTGAGCGCTGTCGGATCACTTTTGACCCCCTCAAACCATTAATTTAGGGAAAAAATGACCGAAAAGTGATCATGTAACTAACCAAACCATATAATAACCCTAATTGTATAAATAAGCCCTGTGTATTTAAACAAAAAAGAACCCCTCTTTTATTTTTATTGAAAAGAATAAACAGAAAGATAAATGTATATTCCAAATATTAGAAAAGATAAAAACACATTTGACTATCATTAATTATACTTATCTCTTTATCTTTTTCTGCATCACACCAAGCTTAATTTAATCTTCGAAAGTTTGTTTGATTTTTGTTCTGGTGATCTGAATACAGAACTTTGTCTACAATGAGCAATCTATTTTGTTTTTCAGTTTCATTCGAATATCTTTGAATATACTATAATAAACTTTGGGTATACGCCATCATACCTATAGACCGAATGGTCATTTACAAATATTAAAACTTCAGCATATTTTTGAAAACTTTTAAAACATGATTGGGTATGCCAATAGTTTGGTGGAAGTCAGAGGCAGTCTTTAACTCGTTGCTTATTAAGATCAATCATGTCAAAAATCAGATAAGAAAGTCATCAACTAAAACAGACACGGGTGGTGGTGTTTTTCCCCAATATTTATTTTCATTTTATATATTTTTTTGTTATCTTATTTTACTTTGTTGTCAGGCTTATAATAGACAGAGCGAGGCATGTAATTATTAGAAAAATTATATATATATATATATATATATATATATATATATATATATATATATATATATATATATATATATATATATATATATATATATATATATATATATATATATATATACACCTACAAATACACATTAGGGGTGTTCAAAAAATATAATTTTTGAAAACGCGAATACACATCAAGCTAAATTTAAGGCAAAAAAAAAATGTGATTGCAAAAAAAAATTCAAAAAATATTGAGGTTTAAGGGGCAAGTTTTCCCCTAAAAATGTTCCAAATAGTACCCAAATAATAAGGCTTTGAGCACAAAGCAAATCTCTAACTTTTAAATTTTTTTCTTTAATGTACTTTTATAAATTGATGTTTATCCTGGATTTATCGTAATAATGGTGTAAACCTTTTTTATAAATTGATGTTTATCCTGGATTTATCGTAACAGGATAAACATCAATTTATAAAAGTACATTAAAGAAAAAAATTTAAAAATTAGAGATTTGCTTTGTGCTCAAAGCCTTTTTATTTGGGTACTATTTGGAACATTTTTAATATTTGTTTAAATCAAAAAGGATTTTATAGAAAAATATGCAAAAAATGCGCATTTAAAAAATCAATGTATAATAATTTTACATCTTTTTTTAAAATGGTGATGGAAAAACTAGTCAAGCTAACAGCGCATTCATATATTTCTAAATGTCAATTTAAATATTTGAAAAATCTTAAAGAAGAACTGCCATCAAATAGCGCAATAATTCTAGGAGATTTTGCAGAAAACTACAGTTTTGTTGTGCAGGATAAAGTACAAGGTTTGAAATAATGGAATAATCTTCAGTGCACACTTCATTCAGTAGTTGTGTACTATAAAGAAAATCAAGTTTTGCTTTTCACTTCATATTGCATTATATCAGATGATAACAATCATGATGTGCCAATGGTTCACGAGGTACAAAAATCAATTATCAATAATCTGAAGCAAAAGATACCCAGCATTGTAAACGTGATCTACTTTTCTGATGGCTGTTCATCTCAATATAAAAACAGCAAAAATATTTTTAACTTATGTCAGCATAAATCAGACTTTGAAATAGATGCAAAATAGGTTTTCTTTGCAACCAGCCATGGAAAGCAACCTTGTGATGGTATAGGAGGAACAGTTAAACGGTTTGTAGCTAGTTTGCAGAGAATTTCTACAAATCAAATATTAAACTCCGTGATATGTTTACATATTGCACTAACAACATCAAAGGTAAAAACTTTATTTTAATTTCAAGTGAAAGTTTAATAGAAACAAGATTATTAAAATCTGAACGATTAAAAAATGTAAAAACAATACCAGGAACAAGAGACTTTCATGAATTTATCCCTGTATGTCAAAATGAAGTTAAGATGAAATACTGTAGTGATGACACTATCCCTATCTTGACTTACAAGTTTAAAAATTGTGAGATGCAAGGTGATGTGCAAAGTTGATGTGGAATTTAAATTTATGCACCAACATGGCCCTTGAATCTTAAAAGATATTTGCTTGCTTCCTTTTATCAATTATTACTTAGAATCGACAGTTTGTGTATGTCTATGATTTGTATATGACAGTATTTTGCATTTGTTAAAAAATATTACCAAATTTTGTTTTGTTTTACAGTCAAAAGAAAAACAAAGAAATATTTGAAGTTCAATAATTTGTATAAAAATTTTTCAATTCATAAAAACACGGAATCCAAAGAATTAATGCGTTTTAAAATTTAAAATTGAGTTTATTTATGAACATGCATGTCATGGATAAAGCAATTTTAAAAAATAAGAGGTATTTTAAGTAAAAATACCTCTTATTTTTTGACTAGCTCTGAGTGAAAATACCTGTTTTTAATATTTAAATATTTTTAATTGAGTTTATTAAATATGCATATTGTAGTTTTACACATAAGTAAGAATTCATACTTTCTAGTTGTGCCTAAACATAAATACCAATCAATCTTCTGTCTCAATCTCAATATACTTTCAATCAAAAATAAAAATTAAACTTTTTAGATTAGTAAGTCAAAAAACAGCTCAGTTTTTTTTTGTTTTTTTGTTTAGATATTTATATATACTTTAAGAATATGAAGTTTGGAAATATATAGATCATAACCTTTTCTGTAATTCAATTTATAGTAAGCATGTTTACTTTTAAATTTTATTAAAAACGCCGGTTTTCTCTTATTGATTTATTAATGAATATAAAAATTTATAATTTCTTAGTATAATTTTATGATTTAGCATCTAATAATATGTGGAAAATTTTAATTTATGAAATAATATAGTTAAAGTAACAACGTATGTATCGACATTTACTTGTTACTAAGGACGTTGCTAGAGGAGCATGTTAAATAAAAATGTTACTAAGTTTTGAATTTTAAACGAGCATAACTTCTAAAATATTCCGATTTGTTTAAAACAACTTTGGGGAATTCTTTTTAGCCTAGTTAAGTATCATTGCTGCAAAAATTAAGTCATTTAGAGATAGTGGGTTATTTTTTTGAATTTTTGTTGTTGTTTTGACACGGAATTACCCTATAAACGTCCGACGTTTTGACACGGAATTACCCTATAAACGTCCGCCGAGAATCAATATTGAACGATTGTGAATCATAAGTTACGCAACTCTACATTTTACTAATAAACAAAATAAACAAAATTCCTTCGCAGAGCCTTAAGTTAAATAAAAAATTAAAACAGCCTATTAAGAATTATAAATATCACTGCGTGAAAAAGTTTGATTTTTTTTTGAAATATATATTTAGCGTTGCGTAATTTATAGGCGATTTCTAAACTATAAGATTATGTATTTAATAATAAAAGTAGAAATGAGCTGTAATAAAACAAAGCAAGTAAATATATAAACATTACTCATTAAAATAAACTGAAAAAACAACAATAAAATAAACATATCTATTTACTTTAAAAAAAATCCTCTAAACTTTTTGAAAACTATTTTTAAATATTTTTATAAGTACATGTGTTCTTTTTTTATAAGTACATATGTACTTACATCCATACATATGCAACATAAATTGAATACAAGTCTAAACTTAAAGTATTCTAAGCTTATATCATTTTTATAAATTGTTTATTTTTTATTATATAATTTTTCATCTTTTTAAAAAAAACTTTTATCTACTACTTTCTATACTTTTATAATCATATATGTAGTTTATTATTCTGTTTTTTTAGCTCAGCAAAACTTTCCTAAAAAATGAACAAACTGTCATACTTTGTTAACAATTTGTTGAAACGAAAAAAAAAAGAGAAAGCTAACGAAAATATTCAATCAGTAACTTTTAAACTCAAACTAAATGGTTTTGCTGTTAAACCACCTGTGAAAGTACCAGAATTCATTTCGATTCGTGATGTATTAAACAACTGCAACATTGTTCATGATCTTAAAGGTAAGCTTGTTATGTCTACAAAACCACCGGAACAATCAATTATTGCAGCATTAGGAAACAGTTTAATCGGAGCCTTGTATGACGCTTATAAGAATCACTATGCTATTTCAATTCGCCCTGATGATGTCTGGTTAACAATTATCATAGAACTAGCAGACTACATTGATAAACACGCCGAAGAGATGCGTTATCTTTTTGTAAACCACGAGGGGAAAAAGAAGTTAACAGTTATTAGCAATGCTGCTGGCGATTTTTCCCGTTTAACCAAAATAATGTCAGATCTTATTGGTGAAAATACTAAAGACAACTTGCGCGATTTTATTGAGCCTCAGTTTACTACCACTACGCCCAACGACAGTTTAATTGCGCGAGTAGCGCTAATGGGAACTGTGAAAAACTATTTTAAATATGAATTTTTATTGGTATGTGGGATACCTCAGGTAACTTTAATGGGAACAATTGGCGACTGGATAAAACTAAAAGAAAAAATTATTGAACTTGGTAAGAGATTTGCTGAAAATCAACCAGAGCTAGGTTGGTGGAGTAATATTTTAGTTCCTATTGCCGATAAATTTATTAAAAGTTATAATGGAAATCCTAATGATAATTTTTGGCAAAGTTGCATTGATTTTCATGCTGCTCGAGGTTTACCATCATGCATTAATCCAAACAACAAAAGGAAGCCAAGTTACTTAACTGGATGGGCATTAGCATTTTCGCCTTTTTTTGAAGGTCAATGGCGTTTAAATAAACCAGAAAAAATTTTAAAATCGGGTTCTTATGGAAAAGTTCCTTCACATCAATCAAAACTCAGCGTTGTTAAAGTTGATATTGAATTAAATGGAAAGAATGCTTGTTTTTATGCAGGTAGCATCGTCAACACATACCAGAATGATACAAACACTATTCGACCCAACTTTGATTTTGCTATGTTTATGATCCCATAATTAAATTACATAAAAAGAACTATTTAAAAACCATCCATAAGACTTTTATATTGTGAACTTATGTTTAACATATATTTTGTTTAACATACTTTGTGCTTAAAACATTTTATGGTTAACATAATTGAAGTTTAATATAGTTTGTGTCTTATATAAGTGATGTTAAATTTAATTTATCTCAATGAAGTAACGCCTAACATAGTTTATTTTTAATATTAATGTTTAACACAATTGAATAGGTGAAAAGAAGAACAGCACTAGTCCATTTTTTGCCCTTTTTTTCATAATTTCATTTAACTTATGTTAACTTATGTTAACTTATGTTAACTTATGTTAACTTATGTTAACTTATGTTAACTTATGTTAACTTATGTTAACTTATGTTAACTTATGTTAACTTTTGTTAACTTAGGTGAACTTATGTTAACTTATCTTGATCATTCTACGTACTGCAAAAATAATACTAGTCTTTTTTTCATTTTTTTTGCCATAAAGTAGATTTAAACTAATCGAAGAACCATACTTAAACATTGATTACCTCGAAATGAAAATGTCGGACTAGTAATGTTTTTCTTTTCACCGATTCAAATAATCATTAAGGTAATTTATGCTTTACATAGTTAGTTTAATATTACAGGGTTATTCATTCTTATATGCGCGTTTATTCATTTTTATATGCGTGTTTATTCCTTCTTATATGCATATTTATTCATTCTTATATGCGTTTTAAAAAAGCATACTTAAGCAATTTGTTTTTAAAAAATAATTTGTTTTTTCAAAAGAAATTTTTCTTGTTTCCTAGAAAACGAGGTTAAATATACTTAAAACGAAGACTTTTTACATTCATTGATGGTTAATTTAATTTAGTATTAGGTCTTTGTTTTTTTTTTATTATTAAATTTCTTGATTGATTAAATTATTGTAATTTATCTAAATATTTTTTTATCTAGATTTAAATTTAATTACTTATAACTATTATTAATATCAAATATTTACCCTATGGATGGAAGAGAAAATAGCAGTGCCAACCGTAAAACAAGGAAAAATGTTACAAAAGAGCATATTAAAATATATCTATATAAAAACATAAAAGCCGATTTATTAATTGAATTGTGGGGAATTATTAAACGTTTCCCAGTGACGCTAATGAAGTCACTCGTTTGTTTATAGTTGGGTATTGTGGTTTATCTTCCTCCGGCTAATTGCCATATAAAGGCCACATACCCGAGGTCAGCGGAGGCAACTTCAGCTTACTAAAGGGCATCATCACCCGCTCCGCTGACCAGGAGTAAGTGAGTTTAGAAGGACGAAGAAAGTCAGAGTGAAAGTCAAAAGAATTAGAAAGATAGTGTAGAGAAAGCGGACAGATTATTGCACCAGATGATAAAAGAAAGATAGAGAGAGAGAGAGAGTAGGGGCGAAGATAAAGATATATATATATATATATATATATATATATATATATATATATATATATATATATATATATATATATATATATATATATATATATATTATATATATATGTTATCTGCGCCCCTACTCTCTCTTTCACTTTCTTTATATATATATACATATATATATATATATATATATATATATATATATATATATATATATATATATATATATATATATATATATATATATATATATATATATATATATATATATGTATATATATATATATATATATATATATATATATATATATATATATATATATATATATATATATATATATATGTATATATATATATATATATATATATATATATATATATATATATATATATATATATATATATATATATATATATATATATATATATATATATATATATATATATATATATATATATATATATATATATATACTCTTGCATGTCTCTTGCATGGCATCAAAAAAAGTTTCCCATAAACTGTAGTTTTAAAGAGCGCGTTAATAAACCAGACCAGAAAAAGTTTTAAAAATTATATATTTTTTTTTAATTGATAGACTGCCTGGCCGAACCAAACCCTCAGTCGATGTAGCAGCACTCCCTTGCGAGTCAGGCTATTTGTCAGTCGTTGTAGCAGCACTCCCTTGCGAGTCATGCTATTTGTCAGTCGAAAATTGATCTGTCGAGTGCGTATTTTGCAATCTGTCGAGTGTAAAATACGCACTCGACAGATCAAATGGTGGTGGTCGGCGCGTAAAAGGCGCTTCACCCGATGTATAACATCATACTTTTTCCTAGTTGTTCTGGAACTATTGATAATAGTTATTATTGATAAATTGATAAATTTATTACTGATAAATAAAACTTTTTTTTCAAACATTTTATTTTATTTGCATTGCATATAAAGTCTGTTGAAGCAATTTAGTTGTATTTGATTAATTTACGTGAAATATAATATCCTCTGCGCAAATTATTGCTTTTTTATTGTGTCATTTTATTGCAATTAAAGTTGAGATTTAACTAAAATAAAAAACAAAAATCAACGTTGAATTTACGTTGTTTCAACGTTGTTCTAACGTCTTATCAACTACGTATCAATTGAATATATCACCTATTCAAAGTTGAAATATGGTTGATATGTAGTCGATAAGACGTTAGATCAACGTTGAAACGACGCAATCATCGACGTTGCTTCAACGTCGTAGTTTTCGACGTCGGATTTTATTTCCAATTTTCAACGTTGTTTCAACGTTTACAACCAAATTTCAACGTTGTTTCAACGTGGTATATGGTCGATTTGATACGTCGTTTCAACGTTATTTCAAGGTCATTGTGCCTGCTGGGCTATGAGGAATTTGAGGCAGCTTTTTCCTCGTTAAAAAAAAAAAAGGCTCCGGGATTTGATGAATTATCTAGTAATATAGTTATTGCAAACAAACACAGTCTTAAAAGACCTCTAATACATATACTAAAGCTTTAGTTAAATTCTGGGATATTTCCGGATGTACTTAAATTAGCAAAAGTTACTCCAATGTACAAATGTAATGATCATTCTGATATTACAAACTACAGGCCTATATCAGTACTTTCTGTATTATCAAAACTATTCGAACGTGTAGTTTATAATAAAATCTATGATTACTTCATTAAAAACAATTTTTTTTACCCAAATCAGTTTGGTTTTGAAAAAAATCTCTCTACTGAGCATGCAATCATTGAAATAGTAAATCAAATAACTAATGGTTTTGAAAATAACAAATTTACTTTAGGAGTATTTCTTGATTTATCAAAAGCATTTGATACGGTGGACCACTGTATTCTATTAGATAAATTAAGACATTACGGAATAGTTAATAAAACTTATTATTGGATTAAAAGCTACCTTACAAACAGAAAACAATATGTAAATAATGCCCAATCTGGAGTGTTAAATGTCGTATGTGGAGTTCCGCAAGGATCGATTTTTGGTCCACTTCTTTTTTTAATATATATAAATGACTTCTGTAATGCATCCTTAAAACTTAATTCAGTCATGTTTGCAGATAACACGAATTTATTTCTTACCAACAACGATATCAAGAAATCATATGCGGACATGAATATTGAACTAAATAAAGTAAATAACTGGTTTAAGGCTAACAAACTCTCACTTAATACCGAGAAAACAAACTATATACTTTTTCATAAAAAAAAACAAGAAGAAAATCATCCTTTTAAGTTGCCGAACCTATTTATAAATAATAAATTAATTAAAAAGCAATCCAATATAAGATTCTTGGGAATCGTTGTTGATGAAAAATTATCCTGGCTTCCTCATATAATGTATATCCAGTCAAAAATTACCAAAATCATAGGTTTAATGTATCGAGTTCGCTCGTACATTAATACAAATAGTCTTAAATTAATCTACTTTAGGCTAATTCACAGCCTCATCAGCTATGCAAACATTTTATGGGCAAGTACTCAAACAGCAAAGCTTAAGAAACTTTATAGTTTTCAGAAACATGCCTGTAGAATCATTTACTTTAAAAATAGGCGGGAACACGCTAATCCCTTGATAAAAGATATGAAAATGATGAGTGTATTTGAAATAAATATCTACCAGCTTTTAATTTTCATGTATCGTTACAATCACAATATCTCTCCTATAAGCTTTAATAGTTAGTTTGAGTTAAATAAAAATGATAACTATAATCTTAGAGCGAATATGTTGAACACATATTAACTGCCAAGGATAATAATTAAATATTAAGGATAATAAATAAATATTCAAAATACAGCATTTTATATAGAGGTCCAAAGGTATGGAATATTTTTCAGAAAGAGTTCAAAGGTACGGTGAGTTTGGTAAGTTCATTCAAGTTTTTAACAAAAAAAGAAATCTTTAAAACCGGTGAAACATTTTTTGTTAATAATGCTTTGCATAAATTCTCTTAAATAAGTTTTTGTTTTGTTTCTACTTTTGTTTGTTGCTTGACAATTTTTATTAGCGGATTACGCATTTTGTTATGATATTTTATTGAAATTTTTATTTTGTATGTCATATTACGATATTTTAATTAAATCTTGTTAAAGGGGTTCTATGAAAAGATTGCGATGATCTTATGTTATGTAAACAGAGAAAAAAAAAAAAGAAAAAAAAAAAAGGGTAAGATTAGAACTTCAGTCATGTGACTTTTTTCGTGCGACAAGTTTAGAATATAAACAGTAGCGAATTTTTCGGGAACTTTTTTGGGAATTTTTTTATAGTACCTAATTTCAAACCCATTTGTCAGTTATATTTCATTGACAAAAATTTGAAAAAAATGTTGATCTGTGGAGAATATTCTTTAAAGTTTCTTGAAAAAGATGCTAGATGATTTTTCAAGTCGTTTTCTTGATAGATAATTTTATTTACACTTTTTGACAAATAAATAAACTGTTATAATTTGCTTTTTTTGGGTTCTAGCACATCAAAAAAGATTATTTAGCCTATTACTTGATTTATACTAATTTGTTTTTTATATCTGGACTTAACAATTAAAAAGAAAAACACTTTTTATTATTTTTTTCGATTTTTTTTTGACGCCATTATGGTATTACCATATTAAAACTTAAGAATAAAAAAAACAGAATTCGAAATTTAAACAAGAAAATTATGTATCGAGATATAAAGCTAGAAAAACGAGAAAAAGAAATGAATGCATGAAAAGCCCAATTTAAAAGCCAATCTCAAACTTTGAATAAGGAATTTGATGACCTTAATCAAATGATAGAAAGTAGTAATACAAAAGTTTATATTTTATCTCAACAAAAAATAAATCTTCAAAAAAAATTATGTAGTTTAAAAAAAAATTTAAATAAAAAAAAGCAAACAATTTTAGCTTCTTCAGTTAAAAATCTTACTTTCTTGTAGTCAGAAGTTAAAAAACTAGGTGCAAAAGTTGAATTATTAAACTAAGAAAAAATAGATTTAAATCTTTTGAAGTTGTTGGAAGGTGAGGAAATTGTAACTTTTGAAAGAGGGCGTTATTCAAATGATATTCGTGAAGTAATTATGGAACTGTTATCATTAAATGTCAGTATGAACAAAATCAATAATATCATCAAAATTGTTTTAAAGAAACTTGCAAAAAAAGAAGTTTCAAAACTTCCCTCTGTAGGTACAAGATCTAGATTTATATCAGAGGCTTTAATTCTTGCACAGAATCAAGTATCAGAAGAAATGTTAGATAGTGTTGAGAAAGACACAGGAAACTGTTTGCATGGGGATGAAACAACCAAACATCACAGACATTATCAAAAATTTCAGTTGACTTCCAAAAGTGGTAGAATGCTATCATTTGGGCTATCAAAATTGGCTTCTGGTGATGCTGGATCTACTTTGAGTTCTTTAACAGAGACATTGGATGATATTTGTGATGTTCTGGACACAAAAGACAAGGAAAAAGACTTTGCAAAGTTAATTTGTTCATTTAAGACAACTATGTCATATTTAGGTTATGTCAATCCACTTTTTAATAGTAAATTCAAAGATATGAGGGAGCTATTGTTACCAAAAGTAGTAGTAGGGATTATTTAACAATTAAACAAAAAAATTAATTAAAGATATGTCAAATTTTTTTTGCAAGTTACACCTTTTAACAAGCTTTGCAACTGAGACAGATAAAGTACTGAACTCATTTGAAAAAATAACTATGATTGATGATCATAAAGACATTTTTGCATATAAAACTTTTGAATCTGGGGCTGCAAGACTGATACGTACTGCATGTAAAACATTTCATAAGCGAGGTAGTAATGAAGCTGGTGTTATAGGATATTTTAATTCTTTTCTCATTGGAAAAGGCGAAGACAAATGTATGTTTGCTCTTTTTATAGGCAATAAGCTCAACATTTTATTTTAAAAAGGGGCTGCACTGTATTATCATTCTGAATCTATTAAAGAATTTTTGTCTCAATGGCTAAATCCGAATAATCTATTAGAGGCAGTTAATGAAGATATATCAAATTTATTATTTTTAGCAGAATCTTGTGCATTAGATATTTTTGACAAGTTAATTACTGGTCTCTTTGGAGACTCATTGAAGAAAACAAAAACATTCTTAGTATAAATAAGTTTTTATTTTGTTTAAAAAAGAAATTGTCAGATCTTTGCAAAGATGCTTCTCCAATGCTTAATCAAACACCTGTATTTGATCCAAGAGATGTCAAAATACATAAAGATAAACTTTATGAATTTTTTTTTGAGGAGACTGAAAATATAGAATTTGATGTCTTGGTCCAGCAGTCATTAGAAATAATTTCCCATGCATTTTTAATAATTCTAGAAAGGCAAGCAGTTGATCGGCTCCCATGAGGTAAATATTGGAACTCAGAAGATAGAATTCAAAAGGCCTTGAGAATGTAGCAACAACTAACAAAGCTTCAGAAAGCGATTTTGCGATTCTGGATTTACTTATTCGGACAAAGCCCAATGCTAAATACAAACAATTCAAACATATACAATGTGGTACAGAAATTAAAGTAGTAGAAAAAGGACAGTTCTGGGCCGTTTTCATTTTCATTTTCATTTTCAACCGTATTTTCAACTATATATTTAATTAAATATATGATTCATTTTTATCCATTGTGTGTATAAATTGTATAACTAAGAAATAAATTTTTAAATCAATTTTTTAAAGCAGTTTTCAAATTAGTGTCAATTTTGTTTCTTATTGAAAATGTGTGACGGCATCAGCTAGTGCGCATGCGCTGGATTTATTTTTCTTGTTGTTTCTTTAATTAAATTCAGTTCTATTACAATTTTTTAATCTTTTTAAATATATTATATAGTTATCTAGTCTTTCTTGTTCTTTTATTTTATTTTGCTTATATAACGTTGAAAGAAGTGGAACCATTTTTATTATGTTAAAAAATTTATTTAACTCAATTCAACTTCTTTAATTTTAACATTTTTTTTCAAATAATAATTCTGATATTAATTCAAATCTGTTTAATAATCCTTCTTCTATTAGTAAATCTAATAATTTTTTTTCGCTTATAATTTATTGTAATCTTAATTTTTCTTTTTTATATTTTAATCTTAATTTTTCTACTTTTAATTCTAACTTTTCAAACTCTTCTTTTTTTAATCTAAATTTTATTACTTCTTCATCTCTTTCTAATTCTTCTTTATTATCATGTGATCTTGATAAATGTAAATACATTTCATCATCTGCTAATTCACATCCTAAGCTAAGTAGTCATATATCTTCAAAATAATATTCATCAAATTTTAACTTAATTTTTTAGCTTGTTCTTTTATTCTTTCTTTATATTCTGATTCATATTCAGAATAATTTTCATAAAAATCGTTTCGCATTTCGTTTTCTATTCTTTTTATTATGACAAGAAAATTATTTATGTCATTTCAAAAAATTTTTTTTACTGTACATTTTTTAAAATTATACATTTTTGTTCTTGCATCATTTGTTAGGTCCCTTTGGGACCCAAGCTTTGCTATAATGTGAAGTTGTCGTCGTTACAGTAGTATTTGTATTAGCATTACCTGAAGTAGCTGATACACATATGTTAACATTTACATTTAAGTTGTTCATCTTTTTTAATAGTAAAAAAATTATTTATAGAGCCTTCAATTATTATCAACCCATGAGTTAAAAGTATCAGGATATCCATACCACTTTACTAATGATTTATTGCCTTGTTTACGAATAACTTTTTCAATCCTAAATATCTCTTGAATTGTTTTTTGTAGTTCTTGTTCATAAAAAGTACCTTGTATTTCTGCACTATGATTGTTAGTTATTTTATAAGATGGTGGATCTGTATACTGAATCTGTGATACTGTGAATACTTCTTCAGTCCATCTTGGTGTGTATCCTTTTTCAAATGCTCTTTTCTTTTTAGCTACTCTCACTTTATCACCTATTGAAAACTTAGGTTGAACAGGATTTGATCTCACTTTACCATTTACATTTAGAAATACTATATTCTCATTCTTTTTATTGCTAGCTTCAACAGGAGTCATTTTAATTTAAGAATGCTTTGTATTGTTGTATTGATTTACCATTACATCCAAAACGTCAATATACTTTCTAGTAGAATTAGCTGAAAAGTACTTGAACGTTTTCTCTTTCATTGTTCTATTCCATTGTTCAACTACGCAGCTTTTTTCTTCATTTTCAGTCGAATAGAGTTGCAAATCTAATGCAACTCTATTCGAATGAAAATTTATAGAAGAGGAAGGCATAGTAATGTTGATTGTTTTTACCTTGCACAAAATAATTTCGAGTTACCTAGGAGAACTATGAGAGAAAATGCAAATTTTATATGCTTGTTTAAAAAAGATTCAAAGAATTTAGAGCATATTTATAGAGATCATGTTTCATGTGATATGTCTAAAGATAAGTTTAAAAATTTTTTTTGATAAAGTTTGGTCAAATATGCATAGATTTGTTGTAATAGATTTATTATCAGATATAAAAAAATGGAAAATATAGGAGTGGATTAGATTGTTTTTATTTTCCAACTTCTTTGTTCTAAAATACTATTTAATAGGAGATACTAATTGTTTAACAAAATTTACTAATTCTAAAATAGGAGATACTAATTGTCAAAGAATAGATATTTGTTCTTTTTGAAGAGCTACCTGTTCTTTTTGAAGAGCTACCTGTTCTTTTTAAAGAGCAATTTGTTCTTTTTAAAGATTCTCTTGTTCACATTTAAATCCTCTTTTTCGGATATGAAATTTTATTGTTACTTTTTCTTTTTGTAAATTAATAAGTTCGTGATCTCGATCTATTATTGTAAATATAATGTCACTATTTTTTCTTGTATTTATAACAGGTTAGTAAATAGGAACATTTGATGTTTCTACAATTTTATATCCACGATCTACAGAAGGGTAAAATGTATAAATAATATTTGAAGGTGATTCATCCTTATAAGAACCAAATATATTATTATTTGTTACATGTATAGTGTTAATGTGGTTTATATCTAGTGTTTGTATTGATGCGTGTACACCTTCATTATATATTTTTGCTTCAAAATCTAACATATCTCTAAGTGTATTCTTTTTTGTAAAATCGACTATATAACTATATACTATATACTTTTTTTGTAAAATAGTCATAATTACTTTTAATGTAACTTTATCTCTTTTAAAACTAATCTCATCTCCATCTAAACCTACACTTTTTAATATATTACTAATAGCAGTATTTATATCTTCAAGCTCGTATATTCCTGGTGTAATAAGTTCACTGGCTTCGTTAACAGCATCATTTCTACCATAATAAAATTTATTATTTCTTTTATCTATATTTTGAAATACATAATATGTTTCAAAGTTTATTAAAGCCATTTCATAATTTTTATTTTCATCTAATTCAATAGGTGGTGAAAATTTTCTCCTTAACATAGAAGTTTTTTTTTTCCGATGCAAATATCCATTTTTTATTTAAATATTATTTTTTTTATATCATTTTCAAATATAAAAACATTAATTAACTTTGCTAATCTGCTTCTCTTTTAGGTGAAATTGTATTAATAACGTTCTATTACTAAAATCTATAATATTATGTTCATGATCAATGAATTCAACTTTCATCTCTGTGTAAGTTTTTTTACTTTTAATGGATAATATAATATATAATCAGGTTTTTCATAAACAGCTACACCTTTAGGTCTTGCCATAGGTAAGAATGAATGCATTACAGTAGTTTTCTTATCATTTATAATTTTTCCATCTACAAGATTATTTAATATATAAAAAAATCTCATTTTTGGTGAAGTATCGTATTGAACATATTCTGTTCTTACAAACACCATTTCATACTCTTTATCTTCATCTAGTTCAATATATTTTTAATTAAATTCAATAGTTTGAATATTTGCTTTTTGTATTACATGAACTTCAATATCTTTATCTTTTATATATGTCATTTTTTATATATGCTATTTTATCTATGTTATTTGTCATACATTTTTTTATATTAGTTGATACTATAAAAAATATTTACTCTTCACTTTCTAAATCTTTATATTCAATTATTCTTGAATTTTCTTTCTTTTACTCTTTTTCATATACAACTGCATCTTCTAATTTTACCTGTATAGATTGAATCGTTGAGCCAATATAAACACCTTCAATTCTTAAACATCCGACAATATAACATCTTTTTTTAATAATATGATGCCGTGAAATTTCATCATCATTTGCAGAACTGAATACATATTCTATCAAGATCTTCTGTTGGTATTTTTGCAAATATAACTGGAGGTTTATATCATTTTATTTTAGAATTTTTAAGTTGTCAGTAATAAAATTCTTCACTTTTTTTTTTTAATTGTTTTTCTTTGACTTTATCTCTACAAAATTTCTCAATAGATTGAATCGTTGCAATAAATTTTTCTTCTTCTTCAGTCTTCCCTTTCATTTCATTAAAGCAAACAAGTGGAATTGAATATCCAGTAAGTTTCTTCGTTTTTGGATCTCTATTTTCGCAGACTCCTTATAAAAATAATTTTGATGTTTTTACTGATAAAACTGTTTTGATTTCGCTTTTATAACTAATTCTCATTTTTTGATAATGAACAGGTTTATAAAAATTAATTGCTTCACCAGCACACAATTTGGTCTCATCAAAATTTTCAATATTTACATATGGCATTTTTATATATTCAAGAAAATTATTTATATCATTTTATTTTTTTAATATTTTAAATCTGATGTAAATAAAAAAATCTTTATAAAAAATTAAAAAGTTTTCTTTAATGAATAAAGCAGTTTCAGATTATCGAAAAAGAAATGAACTAATAGATAAAAAAATAAAAGAAAAAGAAATAAAACTTGTATACAATTCAAATTTATATTATCCTCCTGTTTCTTATAATGATAAATATAAAATATGTGCACAAGATAATTTTAAAATACAACCAAAATCATTTAAGCATGTCACGCTAGAATGTGGTGTAAATTTAGAAGAAGGAAGTGTCTTCATTTCATTACCACAAGAATATATACCTTTTTTATAAATAACAAATAATATAAATTCAGAATCTGTTGATAATATTATAGTTACTTTTTTTAATAATCTTAAAAAAATGAAAGAATTTAAGAAAAGTCAATTATTGTGCTACATTACATCTAACAAATCAATAATGACAAAAGTTAAGTACATTAAAAAAAGTCAATTATTGTGCTACATTACATCTAACAAATCAATAATTACAAAAGTTAAGTACATTAAAAAAAGTCAATTATTGTGCAACATTACATTTAACAAATCATTAATTACAAAAGTTAAGTACATTAAAAAAAGTCAATTATTGTGCTACATTACATCTAACAAACCAATAATTGCAAAAGTTAAGTACATTAAATAATTATAGTAAACTTTTATATAAAATAACTTAAAAAATATTTTCTTCATTATAAAATGGAATATAAATGTAATGAATTTAAAAATGAAGAATATAATAATATTTATTCAGATATTAGCCAGTTTAGAGTTGATCCATATGCACCACCACTATCAATAGGGCCTGAAAGGACCCATGCTTCGCTAGATCAAACTTTTCGATTAGTTAAAATAAGCGAGATTCAAAGTAAGATAGATGTGAAAGAAAAAGAAGAAATATTTTAAGTAAAAAATATTACAATGCTTCAAGAATCATTTCAGTTATTGATAACTCATTACTAGCAAGCACTATGACGCTTGGAGCTGTTAGAGTTGGTTTTTTAACAACAATAGTTGGAACTCCAGTAGCTATTGCATGTGAAGGAGCTGCATTAGGTATGGGGTTTATTTCATTTATAGGGTCACAAGCTATTAAAAGATTAAACTTAAAAGCAGAAAAGCATGTAAGGATTAGAGAAATAGCTAAAACAAAATTAGATAGTATAAGTGATCATATTTCAAAAGCATTAATAGTTGGTGAAGTTGATGAAGTAGAATTTAAAAATATACTTTCAGAATTTGAAAAGTTTAAAGCAATTTAGAACTAAATCTAAAATGATATAGATAAAAAGACTAAAGATTCATTAATTAACCAAGATAGAGAGAAATCGATGAAAGAAGCTATGGAATTGCTAGAAAGTAGATTTATAAAAAATGAAACTGATAAACTAAATAATAAAAATTTAGCGAAGCATTTGTCCCAAAGGGACTGAAATATTTATTAACACATTAAATGTTAATAAATAATCGTAAAATGTGTTAATAAATAATCGTAAAATGTGTTAAAAAAAAATACAGCGTATGTACAATGTCGTTTTAAAATATTACTGATCCGAAGAAAAGAATTAAAGCTTATAAAGAGCTAGATAGATTAAAAAAAAGTGTATTTCAAAATTCTGTTAATGATAAAGTTGGTTATGATAGTTTACAGAACGATTTTGGAAACTTTATACAAACCTATTATTGATAACCACCCAGCGGGCACGGAAACGTCCACATGACGTCAAAAGGACGTCTTTTTAGGACGTCCAGAACTGGTTCTAAATGGCAACGCCAGATGACGTCTTTTTAAAACGTAATTAGGACGTCTTTTTAGGACGGAATAAAGACGTGTTTTGAAACGTCTAAAAGACGCGAATTTAGGACGTTCAGAACTAGTGCTAAATGGAAACGCCGAATGACGTCTTTAAATAACCTAATTTAGACGTTCTTATTTCGACGTCTAAAACACGTGTTCTAACATGGCTTTACTTCAACGTAAGGTTCAAATTATGTTTTTACAGAACTTCTTGAGAATAGAAAAAAATAATAAATCATTTAAATTTTTTAATAATAAAATTGTGCTGAGTTTTATAAATTACAACTTTGTAAACTTCTTCTTCCACTTGTTAATTTCCAAGAATCGAATTTTCGAACAGTTGACGTCATTCACTTTCTTTTCGATCAGATGCACTCTTTAAAATATTTCCACCAGCATTTTAAAGTTTTTTTTTTTGCTGTAGGAATCAGGAAAGCAGTCTTAACCTTAAAAAAATATTGCTAAGATAAGTATGTAAAAATAAAGGGGAAAGAAATAAATAACACACACACACATATATATAATTTTTATTTTATAAACATAACATCAAACATCAAAAAATACGAATTTCACAACACTAAACTTATTTTTTTAAAGAAATTTTTGACTGGATTGTTGTGACCAGCGTATATATTTATGTATATCAAGTATGCAATATAATTGCGGTATTAAAAATGCTCTTTTTATAGTAAAATTATACTTACTTTGAAAGCATGCCCTTCTCAAATTCATTGCATGATGAGCCACCAACATTTAATAACTTCTATTTCTAAATTCAAAAGATAACACTAGTGTAATTGAAATGGGACAATTTAGTGTAAGTTATATTGGGCATAGGAGCAATTCATTAGTGTTTTATTCAATTCAAAAATTTTGTGTAAATTATGTTTACTTGTAAAGTGAGCATTATGTATATAATTACAGATCAAAATTTTTTATGTAATTTACCCTTATAAAAAAAAAAATAAACATTTAACCATAATAAAAAATATACTACTTTTTGCAACATTAGTTCAAGAAATGATTGATCACATTCAAGAGACTCGGCGATAGAATCATACTGTAAAGATCAAAATTATTCTCAACTTTAAACGTTTTTTATATTTCATTATTCTTAAGATAAGTAAGTAAATGAATTAAAGACTATATATTATAATTTATATATATATAAATTATAATAGAAAAAATATATATTACATCTTCGCTTCCAACAAGGCTGCGAACAACCACTATATGAGGAATGTAAGATTTGTCTTTAAGTAGTTTATATACAATATTATTTATATTCATCTTTTTCATAGAAACTTTTAAAATCTTTTTCAACCACTATATTCCTAAAAAGTTGACAACAAAAAATGCAATCATTAATATGAAGAATGAAAACAACGAATGCTTTAAATGGTGCGTTGCTAGATTTTTTAATCCTTAAGATAACCATCCTGAAAGAGTAGATAAAGATTTAAAAGAACAAGCTAAGAAATTAAATTGGGAAAAAATAGAATTCCCAGTATCACTTCATCAAATTACACAATTTGAAAAAAATAATTAAGATATTAGTGTCAATGTCTTTGGTTATAAAGATTTATCAGTTTACCCTTTACGCATATCTGAAAATAAAAACAGACAACATCAAATTGACTTTTTACTCATTTCTAATGATGAAACTAATCATTATTGCTTAATAAAAAGTTTAAGTAGATTACTTTCATCACAAATATCTAAACATGATGGTAAAAAGCACTTTTGTAGAAATTGCTTGTTAGGATTTAATTCTGAAGAATCTTTATATAAGCATAAATCTTATTGTGATCTTGAAGTTCAATACTCACAAATCAGTGCGTATTGAACTTCGAGAGACAAATACAATGATAGAATTTGGTCATTTTAAAAAAAAATATGAGAGTACCCTTTGTAGTCTATGCTGACTTTGAAAGTTTTATTACACCAATCAATACTTGTACACCCAATCCAAATGACTCTTATACAAAACAATATCAAAAAATGTTTTGACGAAAGTGTATATCAAAGTAAACCAGTCACATTTACTGCTAGTAGTGAAGTAGATGGTGTAGCACAAATTTTTGTCAATATGTTAGAAGCAGATATAAAGAATATTTATGACACTTATTTAAAATTTACAAAAAAGATGATATTTACACCTAAAGACAAAGAAAATTTTAATAATGCAAAAGTATGCCACATTTGTAAAGAATTATTAGAAGAAGATAGAGTACGTGATCATTCCCATATTACTGGTAAATATAGAAGCGCTGCACATAGCGATTGTAATTTACAATTTAAAATTCAAAAATTCTTTCCAGTCCTATTTCATAATTAAACTCGTTATGATTCTCATTTATTCATAAAGAAGTTGTCAGAAGAAGAAAAAGCAAAAGGAGGAAAAATAAATTGTAAACCCAATTCGCCTACGCTTAAAAGTCCCCAATTTAAAAACCCAATTCGCCTACGCTTAAAAGCCATTGTTAATTTGATTGATGTTATACTATAAATACCATACATAACTAAATTAATTTATTTATATCTGAATTAAATAATTTTTTATTCAGCCAGCTAAAACATTGTACATATAAAAAAACCAAAAATAAATAAGTATATGGTTATCTAATTATAGGTTAAATAAATAATATATTTAACCTATCCAAACACATTCCACTTAAAAAAAAAAAAAAAATCAAGTTATATTGCTTTAAAAGAAAAGAAAATTCTGAAAAGACTAAGAATAAGTTTCTTGCCAAATTAAAACTTTCTTTAAGAACTTACAAAACCTATAATGGTTTACTTATTAAACTTTACTGCTAACCAAACGGTAATGCAATAGATAAAGTTCAAACAAGTAGAAGAGATCTATAAGAGAGTCTAAAGCTTTGATTATTTTATCTAGTATCGAGGTATTAATAAAACAATTACTTTGCGTAGTTCGTGGTTTTTGTTTTGATTACTTCTTGATATTTCGAACAGTTGTAAAAACTTCTAGTCCTCTTTTTTAGTGAGTAATTCACTTAAATATTTTCTCCTTTCAACGCGAAGACTCCATTTTGACTTGCGGTTGGAATAATGAAACTACTGACTGTATTACGATTTTTAACGGTTTTTGGCTTCATTATTCTTCCACCTTGTCTATCAAGCTATAATAGGTAGTTATTATAACTCCTTGTAAAAAGTAATATGTATGCTTTATTAAAAATACTTTTTACACAATATGTTTTTTATCATTTTACAGCCATTTTGGAGTGATTTCATAATAACCATTTCATAGTTTTTATAAAATTGTTGTGAAAAATTGCTGTCATTTTTTGCCTGAACACATTTAAAAAAAAAGAGCTAATGCAATGTTATTTTAAATATTTTTATGGCTATGTTTTTCTATGGCGCATTTAAATTGTGATTGAATCGTTGCAAACTAAAAAATGATAATTCCATTGTTGCAGTTATAGCAGTTTTTATAACTGTAGGGAATGGTGGCCGGAGGGCTTAACGTAGTTTTATTTAGTTGAGGAGGGGAATACCTCTCATACGCATACGCAAATCCTAACAATACTATAGTGAATGATAAGATGGTCAGTTAGAAAGTTTCTGTGTAATTTTTGTCACTTTCTGATAAAAGGCTCTGAAGATAAACGCAATTCGTCAACTTAGCACTGCCAACTAGCCTTTGTCTCATCTGCTGAGAGATTTCCAAAACGTTTATTATATTTAATTTATAAAATTGTTACTTTTTGTTACAATAATTTTCAATTTAATCTATACTTTAATCTAGTTTGCAAAATTAATAACATTAATTAAATTAAATGTATTTTCTATGTAGTAAAAGTAAAAAAGGAAAATAAATTTTTACATTAGATAATAATAACTTAATAATAATAATTTAATTTCTTTTTGTTTAAACTCAACTTTTATTTCAAATAGTTCAAATTAATTAAATCAAAATAAATTGCAGAAATTTTAATAAATTTTTATTTCATTTTCCGCAAAGAATGCGCTACGGAAACTTTTAGTTTTTAAGTTTTCTAATATTTTTAAATAGAAAAAAACAGAAAAAGAAAACCAATACAAAAATTAGTAAAAACGGACTTTTTTTAACTTTTATTAAAAAAAAATTAATGAAAGAATAACTGGTTAAACAAAAATTACAGAACTTTGAATCCCCTCCACCTCCTCAATTATAAACGTCAGCGGATGTAAACTTTAACAAAAAGTTACGCGCGTTTGCGTCCTTAAAATAAATGTAGTCATATCTTTCTTTAGTGTGACTTTTAAAAAAACATTATAAATAATACTGTGAACACGGGGACTTTAATAAAACTTTTAACTTTAAAACTTTATCATTCTCAAACTGTAATAAATTCAATTTTAGGATTTGTGGATAATAGATTATACTCAGTTATTATCTAATTTGTATTATTCAGAGTTGAGTAAAATTATTTATTTAACGTTATTTTATGTAAGAACTGGTTTCTTTATCTAGCGTGATATGGCATTACCTTCCGTTATTGATTCTTTACCTACCATGAATAAAAAAAAAGTACATTTTAATTTTAATTTTATTTGTTTTATCTTAAAAATAATGCACAATTTAATATGATTACTGAATAGAAAAAAGATTGTTTTTTAAGATTTTTAACAATCATAAACAAAAACTTTCTCTTAATGTATTTTAGAAAGAACTTTGTTTCCTAAATATCTTATTTTTATGCGTTTTTTTTCGTCTTATAAATTTTGGCCGTAGTTTATAGCAGTGCTCTTTGAAATATATCAATTTAATTTTTATAACATTTTCTAAATATTTCTTTTCTTTTTCAAATCTTGAATCATAATATTATAATTCATTTGATATAAATTAGGTATAAAAAGGATATCCCCTTTAGGTATAAAATGAATATTCCCTAGAACTAAATTACTTGTACTTGTTAATTTAGATTAACCTAAATGGTTTTACAAATACTTTACGCATTTAGCAAAAAAAAAAAAAAAAAAAAAAAAGATAATCTTTTGTGACTGTAAAAGATTTTCTTAAGAAAGCAATAATAAAACATTCGCGGATAAAAAACATCTCAAAATTGTAAAATAAATCTTTTAAAAAAAATATTATTACTAAAAAAAAGTTAGATTTGTATAAAACAATACTATACTATGTTTTTCAATATTTATGTCTATAGACATGAATATTTAGAAAAAAAAGATTTGAAAATTTTATTTAATTTTTTTAAAACAACGGTTGCGATAGGGGAAGACATGACCCTATATTTTAAACATAAGAGGTATTACTTTACGGAAAACAATTTGATTTTAAAGGCTCAAGAAATGACTCTAAAAAAGTACCACGCACGTTACGCGACCAACAATAACATCAACACATACTTGTTTGATGTACCAATTGTACCACGCACATTACGCGACCAACAATAACATCAACACTTGTTTGATGTACCAAATGTACCACGCACGTTACGCGACCAACAATAACATCAACACATACTTGTTTGATGTACCAAATGTACCACGCACGTTACGCGACCAACAATAACATCAACACATACTTGTTTGATGTACCAAATGTACCACGCACGTTACGCGACCAACAATAACATCAACACATACTTGTTTGATGTACCAAATGTACCACGCACGTTACGCGACCAACAATAACATCAACACATACTTGTTTGATGTACCAAATGTACCACGCACGTTACGCGACCAACAATAACATCAACACATACTTGTTTGATGTACCAAATGTACCACGCACGTTACGCGACCAACAATAACATCAACACATACTTGTTTGATGTACCAAATGTACCACGCACGTTACGCGACCAACAATAACATTAACACTTGTTTGATGTTATTGTTACTTTGATACTTTCAATTAAATTAAAATTTACAATAAGTTCATTGACACCAACAAACAAAAAGTATTAGCATATAAACGTAACTAATTATACTCTACTAAATTAAATTAGCGATCTGATAAACTGCAATCAACGTCTTTTATAGTAAACAATAACAATGCTTCTGATAAATGTTCGTTTGCATAGTCAATTACAGTTTTACGATTTTGATCATTTGCTGTCAAATTATAATTCTTCAAAAACTCTTTTATTATTTCTAACTTAATAACTGAATTCACGTTTTTAGTTTCTAATAAATAATGTAATGGTGTTTTACCTTCTGTATTTTGGGCATTAATGTTGCCTTTATATTGCAATAACAATTTTATAGCTTCTTTGTGCCCATAATAATGTGCCATATGCATTGGTGTGTCCTCGTCAAACATTGGTTTGTTGGCATCAGATCCGTTTCTAAGTAAAAATTCAACTATTTTTATATCAATTGGTTGTCCATAATAGCCCAAAGAGCAATATAAAGGGCTAGCTTGATCTTCATCATTGTTAGGTTTATTAATATCAGCTCCACTTGAAATTAATATTGATAAAGTATTAATATCACCATTAACAACTGTTTGTATTAACGGTGTGATTTTGGCAAAAGGTAAATACTCTAAATTAACTCCATCCTTATACAAGTTTTCTACTTCATTTGCTCGCCTTTCTATAATAGCTAACCATAACTTAATGCTTTTGTGATTTTCTCCTGTTAGTTCTTCTAATTTATTGCATATTTTATCTACTATTTCTGAACTCTCTCTACTTTGAAATATCAGTGCTAATTTATACTCGTCTATCATTTCTAATATTTTTTATTCACTTTCATTGTTATTTTCTTCTTTACTGTGTTTGTATGGATCGTTGTTATTGTATTTACTATGTTCATTTGCCTTTTTAATATTTTGTTTACCCTTTCTACTTGCATTTTTATTTAAGTATTTACTGTTTTCGCTTGCATCTTTTATATTGTGTTTATTGTGTTCACTTAGGTCGTTATTATGGTGTTTACTCTGTTCGTTTATATTGATATTATTATGAGATTGAGTAAGAAAATGGTAAAGATCTGCAAAATTAACTTTTTGCGAAGCAAGTTTAAATATTTTTAAAGCTATGTTATGTGGATTTAAACAGTATTTTTCTGAAAATAAAAAAACTGTTTCAAATAAAACATCCTTAATTAAAAGCGTGAAAGAATTATCATGAAAAACTGAAGCTGTTTGCAAAGCTTGGCTATAGTATATAATTGCTTGATCATATTGCCCTGCAGCACGATAAGCTGATCCAATGTTGTAAAAAGAATCAGAATTATTTTGGCTAGGATCATCATGGTAAAGAGATTTTTTCATCTCTAAGCTTAACCGTAGATATTTAATTGCTTGATCATATTGTTTTATAGTAGCATAAATGGATCCTAGATTATTCAAACAATCAGCTAAATCTTTATTTGGTTTATCTTGGTTCATAAGTTTGCTCATTTTTAAGCTTTCCTCAAAGCAGTTTATTGCCATATTATATTGCTTTTCATCATGATAAACAAACCCAAGATTATTTAAAGTAACAACTACGGACTGATGAGCCTCATCTTTGTAGATTTTCTTTTTCATATTTAAGCTATCTCTATAAAAAATAATGGCTTTGTTATATTGTTTTTTCGCATAATAAGCTGAACCGATATTATTTAAATAATCAGCCAAATCAGATTGCGGTTCATCTTGATAGATAAGTTTTGCTATTTTTACACTCTCAACATAATAGCTGATAGCTTTATCATATTGCTCCATATCAGCATAGGATAATCCAAGATTGTTTAAGGAAGCAGCAATCGACGGATGAATTTCATTTTTATAGATGGTTTTGTTTAAAGTTAGATTTTCATCAAAATAAGTAATTACCCGGTCGTGTTGTCCCATAGTACTGTATACTGACCCTAAATTATTTAAAGAAATTGCAACAGAAGGATGAGATAGGTTTTTGTATATAAGTCTTTTTAAGTTTAAGCAGTTTTCATGATAAACAACTGCATTTTCGTATTCTCCTTTAGAAAAATAAGATACCCCAAGATTATTTAAAGTTTCAGCTACGTCTGGATGGGGGTCTTTATAAATAATATTTCTTATTTTTAAGCTCTCTTTATAGTAGTGACTTGCACAATCGTAATTTTTTTTAGAATCATAAACTGATCCTAGATTATTTAAACAAGTTGCAATTGATGGGTGTTGTTTACTACCATATATCATTTCAAATATCTTTAGACTGTTTTCAAAGTACTCAATTGCCTGATTATGGTTTCCTACAGCATGGTAAGCTAAGCCTAGATTATTTAGCGAATCAGCAATAGAAGGATGGTGTTCATTACTGAAGATAAGTTTTTTTATAGCTATACTGCCCTTAAAATAATCAATGGCCTGTTTGTAAAGTCCCATGGAGTTATGAACTAATCCAAGATTGTTCAATATTGGAGCAATGTCTGCATGATTTTCATCATCGTGAAGATATTTTGTTATTTTAAGGCTTTCTTGAAGGTGATTAATTGCTTGATCATATTGTCCTACAGAATTATACAATAATCCTAAACTATTCAAAGAAGAAGCAATTAACGAATGAGGTTCTTTTTGATAGATTAGATTGCTAATCTTTAAGCTTTCTTCATAGTATTTAATTGCCTGATCATACTTTGCCATATAGTCGTAAACTAACCCTAAATTGTTCAAAGATGTTGCAATAGATGGATGTTGTTCTTCTCTGTACAAGTCTTTTTTCATTTTAAGGCTCTTCTCAAAGTAATCAAGAGCCTGCTCATATAGTCCTTTGGAAATATATGATAAACCTATGTTATTTAGAGAATCAGCAATAGAAGGATGATTTTCATTATGGTATATAAGCTCTTTTACTTTTATGCTCTCCTCATAGAAATGAATCGCTTCATTATATTGTCCATTAACGTGGTAAATTGAGCCAAGATTGTTCAAAAATGCAGCAACTTCTGGGTGTAAGTGATCTTGATAAATCAATTCAGTCATATTAAGACCTTGATTATAGTAACTAAGTGCATGAGCATAATTTCCTTTAATTGTATTAACTAATCCTAGATTGTTTAAAGAATATACAATATCTGGATGAGGTTGATCTCGGTGAATACGTTTGCTTAAATTTAAGCTGTCGTTATAGTACATAATGGCTTGATCATATAAACCTTTAAAAAAGTAATTCAAACCAAGATTAGTGAATAGAGCAGCATTACTTGAATGAGGCTCACTTTGAAAAATGATTTTTGTAATCGATAAACCTTTTTCATAGCAACGTTTTGCTTCATCGTGTTGTCCTTTAGCATCGTAAGCTATACCCAGATTATTTAAAGATTCAGCAAAACTTGGGTGATTGTCTTTATAGATTAATTTTTTTATATTAAGGCTGTTATTATAAAAATTTATTGCTTTATCATATTGACCTTTATCATAGTATGCTAACCCAAGATTATTGTATAAAGAAGCTACAGAAAAATGAGGTTTATCTGCATAAATTAATTTATTTATCTTTAAGCTATCCTCGTAGTATTTAATTGCCCGATCATATTGTCCCACAGCATGAAATGCTGATCCTATATTATTTAAAATATTTGAAACCGACGGGTGAGGTTCATCGTGAAAGATAATTTTATTCATTAAAAGGCTTTGTCTATAGCATATTAATGCTTTATCAAACAGACCTTGAGAATGATAACATGTCCCAATGCTATTAATGGTTTTAGCAATTGACGGGTGAGTTTGATCCTTATAGATTGTTTTACTCATTATTAAACTATCGTCATAGTATTGAATTGCTTGATCATATATTCCCAAAAACTGATAGGCTGACCCAAGATTATTTAATAAACCAGCAATAGCTGGATGAAGTTCATTATTTTTAAAGATATACTTTAACAACTTTAGACAATTTTCATAATATTTAATAGCTTTACTGTATTTTCCCAAAGCTACATAAACTAACCCAAGGTTATTTAAAGAAGTACAAATGGACAAATGTGGTTGATTTTTGAATATTAATTTTTTCATGTTTAGACTGTTCTGATAGTATGATACTGCTTGATTAAAAACTCCTTTGGAATCATAAACTAACCCTAGATTATTTAGAATGTATGCCACAGATAATTGTGGTAAATCTTTATAAATATTTTTTTCTATATTAAGACTTTCCTTTAAGTAGTCAATTGCTTTATCATATTCACCTTTACTGTAAAATGCTGTTCCTAAATTATTCAAAGAATCTGCGTCAATCTGAGGAAGTAAATTTTTATACATAAACTCTTTACTATTTACCCCTTTTTTAAAATAACTGATTGCCTGATCGTATTGTCCTTTTGACGCATAGCTTAAACCTAGTTTATTTAAAGAAATGATAATATCGGAGTCTGCAACATTTGAAATTTGTTTACATAAGTTTAAACAATTTTGATATTGTTTAATAGCCTGATCGTTATCGCCAAAATTTCTATATATGTCTCCTAAAATATTTTGTATTTGGTACAATTTATCTTTATTTTCTAAATTGTTTAATGAGTTTTCTAAACAGATTTGAGCTTCCTTGTATCTTGCTAATCGATAGTTTATAAAACCTTTATTTGCAAAATCATTTTCATAAAAGCTGGTATCATTAAAGTATTTACTGTTCTTGAAATCATTTATGCGTTTATGAAGGTTGCAAAACTTTTTTATTTTTTCATACAATGGTAAAGCTGTATAATAATACTGAAATAATCCACCATTTTCTTCAATGTTCTCTTCAGATAAACAAAATATGTTTATGGCTTGATCTTTAATATCATAACTAATAGAACCTGAAAACACGCCCATATCTTCCTTTTGGGCTTTATAATGTGCATATGTTTTTAATCTCAACGTATTAGAAAATGTTAATGCACTTTTTATATTGATTGCTGCTTCTTTATTTATATATCCTTGACCTGCAAGTGCATCTATTGCATCCCAAGTATTTCCCCCAACAACACCATAATAGAGACAAAAATTGTACACCATACGATCCGTTAATCTGTATATTTCCTGTTTTACATTAAAAAATTTTCCTTCAGAGTCAAATAAATTAGGTTCTAACTTATCAAGGTCTCCTTTGAACAAAATCGTTTTCAACTCTTGACCAGAAGTCTTTTGAAGATAGTCAATTTCAACTGCACCTATTTCTAACAGTTTAATTGCTCTGATTTCACAGTTCAATCTGTTTTTTGGATCATTTGTATTGTTTTTTTTCAAAAATGTTTTCACTTTATGTTGGTATTTTTCAACAAGTTCTTTGTGACCATACACATAACAAACATTCTCTAAAATATGCGGTAAGTTTTTATCAATGTGACTTGCTTTGTCATCTTTATCACGCATATAATGAATCATCCATTTGATTGTTTTTATAAGATCATATGGTTTGTCAGCTCCTAATCTTCCTGTTGGAACTTTGCCTCCAAGGTCTGAGTTAACTGCTACGTGAACTAAGTGGCTCATATCTAAACCATATTTACTAGTAGGAATAATGCTTTCACCAATATTGATTATCTTAAAACTAACTAAGTAGCTTAAATTTTTAAAATAATTTCTTATCATAGGATCTAAATCTTTTTTGTAATCTTCATTTTCTGTAAGAATGGCAAATTCTAAGTCTGAATACGGCGTCATTTGCTCAAGAGCCATTGAACCAAGACCCATTACTGCATATTTACAAGGTGCGCGAGTGAACATTTGTTGTTCACTATCTCTATGCAACTTTGCTAAAAGTGTTTTCATTTCTTCAGCAATTACTTTAAATAACCTTTTTGCAGTATTTACATAAAGTATTTTATTTTTTTCTTCTTTTCTTGACAGTTTTTCAAAACAATCTATATTACGCATTTCAGTTTCAACTTTGTCTCTCAACACTAATAATAAATTTTTATTTATTTCTGCTTCATCTTGAACAACTGGCATTTTTACTTTATCTCCTCCAATTAACGAAAATATAAACTCTTGTATTTGAGAAAGTCTTGAAGCCGGATCTATTTTGTTTTTATTTTTAAACTCAAGTTTATCCTCGGTACTTATCAGTTTCTCGTTTAGTTTATCTTCTAATATTGTAGTTATATATTGATAAATTACTGCAGCTTCGTTATAATGTGTCAATTTTCCGCTTAATTCTCCAAGCTTAATTGTTAAATTACCTATTTGGTTAAGTACGATTACAAGCTTTTTTAAATGCTTTAGACTTGTTTTATAAGCTAGTTGATGAAGCAGAGGTTTATATCTAAATTCCTCAAGTTGCTGAAGACCTAGTATGTTGCATTGATGCTCTGATATATTATTTGCTAATTTTTTTGTTGTTGCTAAAGAATGAAGATTAAATGCAGCAAACAAGCTAAGGTCACTATTATTTTTTATTTGTTTATAACTCAAATTTTCGTTTATTGTAAAATTTTGTAAATGTTGTTTTAAGCTTTCTTCATTGGTTAAATTGTAGCTAATGGGATTTCTGAATGAATCAAAATATAGCAGATCAAATTCTTTTTCTTTTAATCTCTTAATTACCGAACTACTCCAAGAATTACCTAGTTAAAAGTAAATATAAACAAAAAAAAATGATATATATATATATATAAATATATATATATATATATATATATATATATATATATATATATATATATATATATATATATATATATATATATATATATATATATATATATATATTTATATATATATATATATATATATATATACATATAATACTTTTTTTTACTTTTTTTTTTTACATAGAAAAGACTCAATATGAAGGGAGGTTAAATAATATTATAATATTGATATTACATTATCCAGCTTAATTAAAATATAGCTCGAAGTTAAACCCATGAGAAAATCTAAAATGAAATTTTTAAATAAAAATTTGTTAGGCTTAAGATCATTACAACAATATGGCCCCAGATATTCCAAATCTGAAAAATCTGAAAATATACCATAGAAACTATAGAGCCTGCAATGATGTCAAGAAAGTCAGGTTTAGGGTCAGGGTTAGGTTAGACGGTACCTTGACCATAACCCTAATTCTAAACTACAACAATATAGCTCTAAACTTAAAATATAGCTCGAAGTTAAACCCATGAGAAAATCTAAAATGAAATTTTTAAATAAAAATTTGTTAGGCTTAAGATCATTACAACAATATGGCCCCAGATATTCCAAATCTGAAAAGTCTGAAAATATACGATAGAAACTATAGAGCCTGCAATGATGTCAAGAAAGTCAGGTTTAGGGTCAGGGTTAGGTTAGACGGTACCTTGACCATAACCCTAATTCTAACCCTAACAGAAATTCATTTTCGTGACAAAACTTTTACGCGACCTTTTTACAAATTTTTTAGGTCCGATAAAAATTGAATACTTTTCTGCGAAGTTTGCACTAAACTGCCTTATAAGAAATTTTTTATTTAAACAGGTTTGCAGTTCTATTTTTATTTCTCACTCAAACTTTGAAAGTATAGTAGAACTTGCTTTTTTAAGCTTTTATCAACATTCTTTGAAAAAATTTCTTTCATTATAGTTCAATGTAATTTATTTTTTTTCCTTTGTAATTTAATGCAATAAATGTTAATGACTTAGAGTTAGAAACAATTATAAGTTATAATTGTTTTCAACTCCATCAAAATTTCTATTTTGACTAAAAACATTTTTCAAAAACTTCAAAAATTCATCTTATTTTGTTGTACCGTTATAGGTTAAGAAACCGTTGCCACCTGCGAATGTTTAGAAGCTAATCATTTTTCAGCGCACACTACTGACACAAGTAAAAACAATGGACAATTATTATTTTTCAGTTATCATTGCTTTGGCAATTAATAAAGAAAATTTTTTTAAATTTTAATTCAAAATTGTTTTAAAAGAAACATTATCCATTGCCAGGCACTTTACATTGTTGTAGTTTAGTGTTAGAATTTTATACATGTTAATTGGTTAAGTTTTAGAAAATATTTCTTTATTACCCTGACATATTTTACAATTTTAACTCCAAGCCAGACAAACTTAAATGTTACCAATTATGTAAGTTAAATTTGTAGAACCTTAATTATAGCAAAAATTATAGTTAAATAAATTCACTGAAAGTAATTAATGTTTATTTTTTAAATTATTAAAAAAACACATGTTTCTTTTCATAATAGTAGATAAAATTTTTAATAGAATGAAAATTTCGAAAAGGTTTTACTAGCTATAATACTTTCAAAACAATAAAATATCAATAATAATAACCGTGATTATTAGACAGAATAAGGTTTAACATTTTCAAATAAAAAGACTGACCAAAGAAAAACAATTCCTCGATAAACTTTTCATTCTCAATTTAGAGTTTATGTTATTAACTAAATTATTACATTTTTTTTTGCCTCGATGTTATCGATTTGTCTCGATGCATTACTTTACAGTATCGATATCAAGATTACATGATACTGGTATCAAAAGTATTGATTATGTTGGGATCGTTTTGTCTCGGTGCGATACCTTACAGTATCAATATCGAGATTACGCGATACTAGTATCAAAAGTTATTGCTTATGTTGATATTTTTTGTACAGTATAAAGGATCAGAAAAATTTTTCAATTTTTCTTTTTTTTTAACATGATTAAATAGAAAGAAAAATTAAATTGTTACAAATATTTAAATTATTTTAAAAAGTGTGTAAGGGATGACAAAAAGGAAAGGGAGCGGAAAGCTGTTTACTGCCCTCCCCCTACCTAGGAAATGTCAAACTTCAAAATATTATTTATAAAGTTAAAAAAAAAAGAAAAATACAAAAACTTGTAATTCAACGTTTTTTTATTTTTCTCAACAAAAAAAAGTATTTGTTTAACAATTCAATATATTTATTAGCAAACTCTTATAACCTACCTAAAATCATTCTGAATGATCAAATGAAACAGTTGTTTTATTTAAAAAAAAAAAAAAATCTTATTTTTTTAGTTTTTTTTTGGTCGGACTACCTCCCTAGAACAATGACCTGCATCCTTCCCAGCTGTTTGTAGTTTCTTATTTCGTTATTCCAACTCTAACGAATATTTATTTCATTTAGGAAAACAATTTCTGTACGGAATTATTCTTCAAGGGAATAGTTTTCCAATTAATAAAGAGAATTTTTCAAAACATTTTTCAAATTTCTCCAAAGTGGACATGCTTAATATGCAATCGTAAACAATTATTCTAAACAAGTATTAAAAATAATTGTTCAATAGTAATTAGTTTTGTAACTATCATTAAAATGAGTTTTATATATAAATTTTTAAAGGAAATTGCTTGTGATGTAATTGTTAATGATTATTTTAAACGAGTATGAGAAATGATTGTTCAAATGGAATTGATTTCGTAACAGTCATTACATTTATTTAAGTTTAATTAATTGTGGGATATCACATCCTTATTTAAATTTCTCATCTGGTATCGTTACTTTAAGTAAACCTCTCGTGGTATTGTAATTCTCAATTTTAACATCGTGTAGTTAATTTGATGGTAATTAAAAAAATTGCCCACTTTTTTTATACTCTTAGTAAAAAATTTGTTTTAGAATAATAGTTGATCTACTTTTAAAATCTTTGCATTGTTATTAGTTTAAAAATAAAAACTTTTTCTTTAAACTACACAATTATTTTATATTTTTTGATATCAAATACCACGAAGTTATCCAACGCTAATAAAAATAATGTCAAAGTGCTTTACGATTTTACTGCTTGATGCTTTTTTTTTAATGTATATGACTTGTTATGTTAGGTTAAGTTTTCCCAAATATGTATTAATGCTAGAAAAGTAAAACATAAGTAAACGCATACCACTATTTGTACACGTAATGTAAAAAGTAAAGCAATAAAAATTAAACGTAAATATTAAAATCAGAGGCTTTATTGTTACTTTTATGAGAGTATTACATTCATTCAGCCCAATCTGATTTACGTACTCCTTCCCCCTCCCTCCTTCTCTGTGTTGCTTATTACCCCTTATACTTGTTTATATAAATACAAAATTAGTTATTGAAATGATTTTCAAAACATTTTTTTTTTTTTTTATATTTTGATTCAAAAAGAATTGTATTAGGAATAATCTTTTTTTTTTTACTTTTTTTATTAAAAAGAAGTATACCTACTTGCAAGCACATTAATCATTTCATAATCGTCTTTAAAGTTTTCTGCAACAGAGCTGCCAGTCATTTCAGTAAAAAGATATTCTGTAAAATCAAATTTTTGTCTCTGTTCTTTTTGTAATTCCTTCCTAGCTTCAAGTACATTTTTCAGGTAATCCATTATGATTTTGATTTTAAATATTCAATTTTATTAATTTAATGAAAATAATGCCTTTAACACCAAATTAGTATAAACACTTTTATCTTAAATATTTTTACTTTTATATTTAAATCTAACAAATGTTTAATTTAATAAAACTTTTTTTATTTATTGAAAAAAATTTTACAAATCATAATATTGATTCAAATGTTTATTAACCATTGTACTTTGCTAATATTTATCTTAACTACAAAAATAATGCTATTGATAAAGTAGAGCGTTTTTTCTCATTAAAAAGTATTTAAAAGTTTATAAATAGATTTTGAATATTATACGAAACATAACGAAATTTAGTGATTATTTTGAGATTTTATTAGTTCTTGAATGTTATTGTTTATTTGCTTTATTAAATTTAAAAATTTATATTTATTTTGTTGAAAACATAAAGATTTTTAATATTTATATTTTATAATCAATTCTCAATTTTCTAGACTCAATAAAGTTCAAAACAAAAAAAGCAAAGTTCAATTATTCTTTAGTCAGTCTCCAAATGGGGAAAGTTTGAAAATCTCCAAATCAAGTGACAGAAGTTAGCTATAGAAGAATTTCTATAGAGGTACAACAAACTGTGTTCTCACCCATTGCTAACTTAACGGAACGTTAATCAAAAAATTTTTATAAAATATAGGGGAGAATATGGACTCATGATACTAAAAATCTATAAAGTCAGTGTAATGTAGTGGTAAAACGCTCGCTTCATAAGCAAGAGGTTCTGGGTTCGATCCCCACCATGTCCCTGGTAGTACCGCGTTCAACTTGTTTCTCCGCGCAACGGCCTTGTTTGTCAAGGTTTGTTTTTTTGAGTTGAGAGAGGGTTATAACCATTATTAAGTAGCCTCCTCATCTGTAGTGGCCTTGTCGGTCTTGAAGAGGTGAATAACATATAAACAAAAAAAAAAAAAAAAAAAAAGTAAATTTACTAAATTTATGCTTTTGTTTCGATTTCTACAGTAACAATGCATGATAGCAAACTTTAAAACTAGCTATAGTTTAACAATCATTTTTTTAACAGAGTATCTTAAATAGGTTTAAACTATAATAACTAAAGGCACTCAGTTGTGATCAAGGGTGCCTACTAGTGTGCTCCCTTGATCCTACCTGTATGCAACTTTGATCTATGCATTTATAATTAATTTGAGTTTAAATTTATGAATGCTTGCCATAAATGTGCTAGAATTATTTTTATGTCATTATTTTGATATCAAAATCCAAGAAAGTTATTATTTATTTTACTACAAATTTATCTTTCTTATTTGAAAAAAAATCAATTAAAAAGATATAATTTTATACTGAGACTCATTGTTTCCCCGGTTGTTAAAGTAAAAAATTACTTCATTACTGTTTCCTGAAGTAAAACTACAAGATCTTTTTAATGTGTTGTGATTCTAATGTATTGCCAAATTTACTGCTGTTTAGAATATGTTTAAGAAACGCGGGATAGATGATTTTCAGGTTCAGATAAAGGCAAAATAGGCATTTTACTATGAGCTGAACCTGATGACTGGCTTGACGTCAATGAATAAATTAAAGTTGGGGCATAAACAATTACAGAAACTAGATCAACAACACCTGGAAATGGATTAGTAGAAAAAAGTTCTTGACAGTCTGTTACATAAGAAGTTAAAAGGCAAAAATGTTAGAGTAAAAACTTTTGAATTAACTTTTCTATATAAACATTGGTCTTGCATTAGATACAACCCAATCATCACAGGCTGCATTGTTATTAATGTAGTTCTTTTCTGGTAGCGGGTAGCTGGATAGAATCTTCAGTACTTCTGTTGCATCTATAATGTGATGGTAGAGATTCAGTTATGGGTAGCAGGTACTTTACTACAAATTATAAAAGATTATTTGTGGGATCATTGCATTTAGAAACAGTTATCTCAGTGATACGTCTTCTATACGCATCTCAGTGATACGCCCTCTTTTTGGATTGGGGTAGTCCATAAAAAAGAAGGGTACTAGCCTCCGTTGTTGGGATCATTAACTCCGCAAATTTTTCAGAAATTAATTTTTTCAAAGGTAAAGATTTTTTAAGATGTCAGTGATCTTGTACACGAGTCTTTGTATTAGGTTGTTGTCCAACTCCTTGCACATGTCCTTATCTTCTAGCATTTTTAGAATGTTTTTCCCCATTCTCTTCTTATAAGACAGATACTTCCGTCTTTGGGCGTTTTTTTAATAATAAGATTGTGATCTTCTTTGAGTTATTTAAGTGCTATATATTCATCAGGTTTCGTGTTCGTATTATCGTTACCTTTTTGTTCCTTTGCTGTCTTTTTTGATTCTTTATCGATATAAGTGAAGAACCTTTTCAGTATAGCGTTTTTATCAATGAATGGCATCCAAATTGAATTTAGTCTTGAGGAAAGTTTTTTTAAAACTTTAATGAAAGTTTAAAATTTCTGAGGAACTAAAATATGCTTACTGCAATATACAATTTTTTTTCATTGACAAATCATGACTTACTTTGTAGTCCTCAATCGCATTCATTAGCGCAGCTCGATTTAGAAAAGCTTTTCCCGCAAATTCCTGGAATATATCTTTGATATGGGTTCCATTTAGTTGTAATAACTCGCAATCTTTGTATAAACCAAAATTCTTTTAAAAATATTGCAAATTTTTAGTTGATTACGTTAATCACTTATTAATTAAAATATCATCTTGTCCAGCAAAACAAATCCTAAAGCATTACTAAAATAAACTTTTTTTTTTAATTTAATTTAAATAAAACCTTTAAGAAACTTTAAGGAATAATGTTATGCTCAAAATATTATACAAACATTTTTTATTTATTGAGAAAAACATTAAATATATATAATAAACACGTAAGCTTTTACTTCAAATTCGGCAACAGTGCTTCTAAACAATGACTATGCATAAATGCTTTTTCCAGGCGACAAGGTTTCAGATATCGTATTTCTGTCAAATCTTACAATCTCTCTTAATTTAATTAAAAACCAAAATGTCAAAAAAACAGGGCATTATACGCAAGTATATTTTCAAAAACTGTCTCAATATAAATATCTCAGTATATATATATATATATATATATATATATATATATATATATATATATATATATATATATATATATATATATATATATATATATACATATATATATATATATATATATATATATATATATATATATATATATATATATATATATATATGTATATATATATATATTTATATATATATATATATATATATATATATATATATATATATATATATATATATATATATATATATATATATATATATATATACTGTGCCCTTTCTTTCCTATTTTCCCTTCCCCTCTCCCTTATTTCTTCATTCTGGAATATTTCTAGTTCTTCGAAATTTTGTCAAACATCTTACGAGACGTAGTATTAACTTTAATGAACTGTAATTTCGTTATAATTTAACCTATTGTCAGAGATACTGGAAAAACATTTTTAGTACATTACGTACTTTTACCTTGGAGCAACACCCCATATAAACGAAATAATTGTAAATTTTTTACTATTAAAACAAGACTGTAAAGTACAATTGGCTTTTGTAGATTAGCTCGACTATCCTGAGTAAAGTAAAAACATTTCAGCTGTTTCATCAGATTGTTCTATAAGGCCAGCAACTTTCTGATAGCTCTAGAATATCTGCTCATAAGTTCAGAATTTCGTATGAGTTCGAATATCCTGATTAATAAAAAATACTTTAGCTGTTTCACCAGAGTGCACAGAGACTAGAACAAATGTTACGCGTTTCAGATTTAGAAATAGCTATAAATATAAATATATAAATAGCTTTTTTCCACATGAATTGAACACTCATTTTCCAGACAATAAAACAAATATATTGTCATCTTTTTGTTGAAATCTGTGATCGAATATTGTTTTTATAAGTTGTGTAACATTTAAGAATTTCTGGGTTTAAAACTACAAATGAAGGAGTGAATCTACTGTTTTTTTTTCAAAGACCGAAACTATATAATTTACATCTTTTAACCAGTGCATCATTAAAAAACTCTTTAAGGATAATAGGGTAGGGTTAGGGTTAGGGTTAACCCCTAATCCTAACCCTGACATGATTAACAGATAGTCATAATGATGTTTTCCTTTAGTTCTTCTTCCACTTAACTTCTAGGTAGGTTTACGGTGTGCTATTTATTATTTAATTTTTTCGAATCTATCCAATTTGTGTTTCCGTTCTAAACTAAAATTATGATCAAGAGATTTTAAATACGCACCCATTATATGCACCCATTATATGCACCCAATGTTTATTACCATGTGATTATACTTAAAGCGGTATTGTTTTGGTACATATTTTAGCAAAAGGCTATTAAAAACTTCAACATTAGTTGTTCAAATTGTTAAAATCGGTTAAATGTTTAAAAATATCCATAAAAGTTTTTGATTTCAATTTAGACACTAAAAACTGAAGAGCGTAAAAATAGCTGACACTCTGAATCTTTGTACAGCCAAAATTCCAACCAGTTTTTTGAATGTTCATCTTTTATAGAATAGGTTCATTTTTGCATATATGAAAAAATAAACAGCCGCCCATTCATGTACATTTCGTATATGGTATAAAATGGAAGAAAGTTTTTCGTACATTATTCGCGGGTTTTTATTAGATGTTTCAATACTCTACCAAAAATGATTTATTATTGATGTAATCCATTCGTGCATTTTTTTTTACAACTCATTTAGCATCATGCCACGGATCATATTGATATCATATTGATGATGTATATCGTTAAACTTTGGATCTACTTTCAAAAATTTTTGAATATAGGCAAGATCATAAGTAGTAACGAAATCAACTTTAATTTACACTTTTTTAAATGTTTTTAATAACTAAATGAATCCTGATTTTTCCATGCAGTTAGAATACCGCATTTCTGTCACTGATATTACAACTGTGTCAACTACACATCCAGATTAAGTTTCCATAAATGTATATGTACAGTATTTTGCGTTATGACCAAGATTGTCACATCTACCATCACCAATAAGTGAAACAACCTTTCTGGTCTGTAACATTATTATCATTTTCCTAGCTTGTAATTTCCACTTTTTTACAATCACTGGCATGATGAAATTTTTTTTAATATCGTTATATAATGTTTCAGAAAAAAACCTCATGTTTGCCATAAAAGCAAGACGTTCAAATTTACAAAGATGGTATTCCTAAAAAAGCAATCGATGTTGACAAAAAAAATTACCTAATCCTTTTACCAACAGTCAGCTTAGATTTCCATTACACTTTGCAATTATTAAAACAATTTATTTTTAAATGTAGTTGCGATCTATTATCTTTAACTTCCTCAATGTCTGATCTGTCAACAGGAGCAGCACATGCTGGACAGCAACGTAAACGTTCGTACACATTTTTCTCAAAAGCATTTAGTTTCCGATCATTGTATTTTTCATAACTAAATACTTCTTGGTTTTCATCAGTGTCTTCACTTGTACAACTCCCATTGTCTGATGCTGATAGTACACATTCGTTTTCTATCTCGTCATTTTCCAAAGAAGACGTTAGCAAGTATAAACTATATAGCTGCAGTTTACCTATTGAACACTCTTTTATATTTACAGTTCTATAACTTATAAAATAAAAATAAGTTTACATTTATATTGTATTCAAAACCTGAGAAACTTTATACAAAAGCACAGAAATTATATCAAAACGCCGTCACTAATAATAAAAAATTGAAAAGTTCGCTCTAAACCCAACTATCAACTATTAACAACTTTATTAAAATACATTGTTACCAAGTTATATTAGCTTTTATTAAAATAATTTGTTACCATGTTATTAACAACTTTATTAAAATACTTCGTAAATCTCTAGGCTTACTAATAAGTTGCTCACACACAGACATCCAATGTATTAGATCAATAAATTTCATACATCTAAAAGGTATAAGTTCTTAAGAATAGGGACGTTGTAAAAGGGACGTCCATCCCTTTTACAACTGATAAACATTGCATGGGGCATTGTGTTAAAGTAGTTTGTAAATATTAAGCACATTAAGTTTTTTTAAAAGAGATTCACCATTAACAGTTCTGTTAACGCCAAAAATAATCCTACAAGCATGTTTTTGTTTGCTATAATTTTTTTTGAGCTTCCCATAATTGGTACTTGCCCATGCAAGATTACAATAGGAAAGATAACTATGAATAAATGAGAAATATATAATTTTTAAAGATTCCGTATTAAGAAAAGGTTTAACTTTATATAGCATTGAAATATTTTTGGAGATTTTCTTTTCAATAGATCTAATATGATATTTCCATGATATATTTTCATCTAATATCACTCCTAGAAAGTTAATAGTTGACTCTCTTTTAATAAATTTTTTGTTCATAAAGAGATCAGGTAGTTTTAAAAAAAGGTTATCACCTTTACTAGGTTTGTCGAACAACATAAATTAAGTTTTCCCAACATTTAATGAAAGTTTATTATTCGTAATCCATTCATTTATTTTTAATAACTCTTCATTAAAAATTCTAAAGAGATCTTTAATATTTCTGTTAGAGTAAAAAAGATTTGAGTCATCAGCAAACAAAATAACGTTTAGAATTTTGGATGCTAAATACAAATCATTAATGAACAGTATGAATAATAAGGGCCCCAAGATTGATCCCTGGGGAACACCACAAGTTATGATATGCTTTTTTTCTTCATTTTCTGTATATATTATGTATTGTTTTCCGTTTGAAAGGTAACTTTTAAACCATTGTAAGTTATTGTTTAATACTCCATACATTTCTAGTTTTTTTATTAGAATATCATGATTAACAGTGTCAAATACTTTTGACAAATCAATAAAAACTCCTAATGTATAGCAATCATTATTGAACCCATTGGATACACAATTTATTAGATCGACTAATGCATTAATGTTTTTTCTTTGGCAGTTGGCCATTATGCATTCTTTTGATGCTTGTTTGTCTTTTTTTCTAAAATAAAAATAATTGTGTTCTATATATGTAAATATCCTTAAATACTTACATTATTTACATACATTATACTTTGGTGTTATCGATAATGTCATACTAATTTAGGAAAAACATGGGAGTTTAGTAACAACAATTTAGAAATGTTAGTAATTAAAATTTAGAAATGTTAGTAAATTTAAACAAATATTATAATTTGAATATAATAGTTGTTTTAATTTAAAACTGAAGAGAAAAAAATAATGTCGTTTTTTTTCATTAAAAAACCCCTGTCTTCATCAAAACGGGGGTTTTAAGATATACATTTGCAAATATTTTTTTCACTCAAAATGTTCTTTTAATAAAATTATTATTGATAATTATAATAAAACTATATAATTATAATAAAACTGTATAGTTATAATAAAACAGTATTACTATTCCATAACTATAACTGCAAAATGTATGAGTGCAAAGAGATGGTATCATTTTCGTTTTTTCCCAAAGTAAGATTCATGAAATTGACGAATTTAAATGACTAGGTAAAAATAAAGCTTATATTTTTGTATAAATCATTCATGAAGATTTTTAATTATTTTAGCTCACTTGGGTTACCATTGAATAACAAAGGGGTATCATCAATAAATCATTTACATAAAGTTATAATGTTTTTATACTTATGGACGATTTCATGGTCTAGCTCCCCCAAAATGATGTTGGCATGTGGAGGAGCCATTAAAGTACCCATTCCAAACTTCTGATAGAAAGTACGCAATCGGAACATAAAAGAGCTATTTTCGAGAAGTAGTTAAAGTATTTTGCAAAAATGGCTGTTCAGTATTATAGGTAGAAAACTGTCAGGAAAATTAAGAGAATTCCAATTATTGTGAATAAAATTACTCACAGCTTTCATTCAATCGTTGTTATGTATGTGAGTATATGAAGAGACTACATCCACTGTAACTATAATGTAGTTCTTTTCTGTAAGCGGGTAGCTGCATAGAATCTTCAGTATTTCTGTTGCATCTATAATGTGATGGTAGAGATTTAGTTATAAGTAGCAGATAATTTACTACAAGTTATAAAAGATTATTTGTGGGATCTTTGCATTTAGAAACAGTTATCTCAGTGATACGTCTTCTATACGCATCTCAGTGATACGCCCTCTTTTTGGATTTGGGTATTCCATGAAAAAGAAGGGTACTAGCCTCCGTTGTTGGGATCATTAACTCCGCAAATTTTTCAGAAATTAATTTTTTCAAATGTAAAGATTTTTTAAGATGTCAGTGATCTTGTACAAGTCTTTGTGTTAGGATATAAGTGAAGAACCTTTTCAGTTTAGCGTTTTTATCAATAAATGGCATCCAACTTGAATTTAGTCTTGAGGAAAGTTTTTTTAAAACTTTAATGAAAGTTTAAAATTTCTGAGAAACTGAAATATGCTTACTGCAATATACAATTTTTTTCATTGACAAAATTTTTTCATAATATATAACATACATTTAAACTCTAACTCCATATTCAGCATATTCAACTCAAATTGCATATTCCATGCACAAACACATTTTTCCGGTTAACAGGAAAATTTTAAGATATCGTTAAGTTTTCTAACTTGGTAAATAACCTATCAAATTCAAATCTCAAGTCCTAAAAATATAAAGCAATATTTACATGTTCGTATTTCACATTATGGTAATATTGAATCATTTTTCTATTTATTCTCAACTACAAATATAAAGAGAGTTGCTTTATTTATATGTATACATGTATGTATATACATTCCATTTTTAAAATCACTTAATTTTATAAACAACTTTCTATGTTTAAAGTCACTTAATTTTAATTTTGATAAAACTCAATTTTTATTTGATTTAAAACTAATTAAATGTATCTAATGATACTCCCTTGATATATGGACAATTTACATCTTTATGCATCACATTCATCACATCTTAATGCATCACAATCATCACATACACAAAAAGCGTGTATCCTCCACCCACCCTTACGTTCTTTCCTTTACTCAAATTATTACAAAAGGTGGTCACTATGTAAATTTTAAAAATTTGCTATTAAATTGCATTCAGAACCTTTGAAACTTAAAAAAAAAAAAAATCAAAGTCATATTTAAGTGACATCGGGAAAATAAATTCTTATTAAAAAATACAAAACTCTCTTCAAATCTAACTAACAACTATTAGCTACTATATTACACACACACACACACACACACACACACACACACACACACACACACACACACACACACACACACACACACACACACACACACATACACATACACACACACACACACACATACACACACACACACACACACACACACACACAAACACACACACATCTATTGTAGTATATTTTGTTATACTATTTACAATTTGATATCATTTTTTAATTTTTTTTTTTTTTCTAATATAAATTTTGGTGTAAACAGATATTTTTCAATAACCATTAAAACATTTAACTATTTCACAACTATTAGCTAATTGAGTAACATATTAATAAAAACATTAAGCTAAATACTACCCTATTTCCGTTTCGAAACGATCTAAAATACAAATAAAAACCGTAACGTCAACTAAACCAATCGTAGCAAAAATCATTTTTACTACTTGCCTGTAGCGTGCGGTAACACATGAAACTCTGAGTTTCATAAATAAAATATGATATATTAAAAAAATTAGCATATAGCTAATTCCTGGTACTGCGGGTAACAGAAATATATATACTTAATAGCTCTAGTTTACCTATTAAGCACTCTTTTGATTATGCAATACTATGTATGATGATACGAAGATGTTCTCTAATCTCATATACATTTATACTTAAGTATAAATACTCTAAGTTTCCAATCATTTATTTATATGACTTACTTTGTAGTCCTCAATCGCATTCATTCGCGCAGCTCGATTTAGAAAAGCGTTTCCCGCAAATTCCTGTAATATATCTTTGATTTGGGTTCCATTTAGTTGTAAAAAATCGCAATCTTTGTATAAACCAAAATTCTTTTAAAAATAGTGCAAATTTTTAGTTAATTACGTTAATCACTTTTTAATTAAAATATCATCTTGTCTAGCATAGCAAATCCTAAAGCATTACTATAATAAACTTTTTTTTTAATTTAATTTAAATAAAACTTTTAAGACACTTTATAAAATAATGTTATGCTCAAAATATTATACAAAAATTTTTTATTTATTGAGAAAAACATTAAATATATATAATAAACACGTAAGCTTTTACTTCAAATTCGACAACAGTGCTTTTAAACAATTACTATGCATAAATGCTTATTCCAAGCGACAAGGTTTTAGATATCGTATTTCTGTCAAATCATACAATCTCTCTTAATCTAATTAAAAACCAAAATGTCAAAAAAACAGGTCATTATACGCAAGTATATTTTTAAACACTGTCTCAATATAAATGTCTAATATATATATATATATATATATATATATATATATATATATATATATATATATATATATATATATATATATATATATATATATATATATATATATATATATATATATATATATATATATATATATATATATATATATATATATATATATATATATATATATATATATATATATATATATATATATATATATATATATATATATATATATATATATATATATATATATATATATACTGTGTCCTTTCTCTCCTATTTTCCCTCCCCCTCCCCCTTTTTTTTTCATTCTGGAATATTTCTAGTTCTTCAAAATTTTGTCAAACATCTTACAAGACATAGTATTAACTTTAATGAACTGTAATTTCGTTATAATTTAACCTATTGTCAGAGTTGCTGAAAAAACATTTTTAGTACATTACGTACTTTTACCTTGGAGCAACAGCCCATATAAACGAAATAATTGTAAAGTTTTTACTATTAAAACAAGACTGTAAAGTACAATTGGCTTTTGTGGATTACATCGATTATCCTGAGTAAAATAAAAATATTTTAGCTGTTTCATCAGATTGTGCTATAAGGCGAGCAACTTTCTGATAGCTCTAGAATAATTGTTTATAAGTTCTGAATTTTGTATGAGTTCGAATATCCTGATTAATAAAAAATACTTTAGCTGTTTCACCAGAGTGCACAGAGACAAACCAAATGTTACGGTTTTTAGATTTAGAAATATCTGCTTTTTTCCACATGAATTGGACACTCATTTTCCAGACAATAAAACAAATATGTTGTCACCTTTTTGTTAAAATCTGTGATCGAATATTGTTTTTATACGTTTTGTACCATTTAAGAATTTCTGGGTTTAAAACTTCAAATGAAGGAGTGTATCTCCAATAATTTTTTTTAAAGACCGAAACTATATATTTTACATCTTTTAACCAGTGTATCATTAAAAAAACTCCTTAAGGATAATAATTGCAGCAACGTCGACACAAAGCCAGTCAAATTATTCACAAAGACAGTCAAATTGGTTTCCAAAAATGCAGACTATAATAAAGCTTTAATTTGGTGATATGTTAGAAAATCAAATAAAAGTCTGCGTTTAATTTTATCAAATTTTTTTCATAACATAATTAAAATATACATCAATGCTGTTTATTTTAGTTTTGTTTAGCTTCCATATTGAATTCAAAAATTCTAAAGGATAATTATAAACATTTAACAAATTTAAACTGAAGTTTTAAACAACCAGTTTCTAAACTATGTATCTTTACGAGTATGATCATATAGTAGTTGTTGCTTATTTGGTATCTTTAACTTATAACAAAAAATTAATTAAATATCTATTTTTATTCATAGTGAAACAATTGTTATTAAAAAGTCAATAAAGTTTTATACCTGTTTAAATTTCAAAATCGTGCAATCTTTTTTGTTCTTTCAATAATTTGAGTCTTGGTCTCGGTTGATGCCGAAGCCATTGCTCTTTTTTCGCTTTTTATTTTTTTACCAATTATTGCCATTTTCAAATCACTTTTTTTTATGATTAACAGATAGTCCTAATGATGTTTTCCTTTAGTTCTTCTTCTACTTAAATTTTGGGTAGGTTTACGGTGTGCTATTTATTATTTAATTTTTTCGAATCTATCCAATTTGTATTTCCGTTCTGAACTAAAATTATGATCAAGAGATTTTAAATATGCACCCATTATATGCACCCATTATATGCACCCAATGTTTATTACCATGTGATTATACTTAAAGCGGTATTGTTTCGGTACATATTTTAGCAAAAGGCTATTAAAAACTTCAACATTAGTTGTTCAAATTGTTAAAATCGGTTAAATGTTTAAAAATATCCATAAAAGTTTTTGATTTCAATTTAGACACTAAAAACTGAAGAGCGTAAAAATAGCTGACACTCTGAATCTTTGTACAGCCAAAATTCCAACCAGTTTTTTGAATGTTCATCTTTTATAGAATAGGTTCATTTTTGCATATATGAAAATATAAACAGCCACCCATTCATGTACATTTCGTATATGGTATAAAATAGAAGAAAGTTTTTCGTACATTATTCGCGGGTTTTTATTAGATGTTTCAATACTCTACCAAAAATGATTTATTATTGATGTAATCCATTCGTGCATTTTTTTTTACAATTCATTTAGCATCATGCCACGGATCATATTGATGATGTATATCGTTAAATTTAGGCAAGATCATCAGTTGTAACGAAATCAACTTTAATTTACACTTTTTTAAATGTTTTTAATAACTAAATGAATCCTGCTTTATCTATGCAGTTAGAATTCCGCATTTCTGTCAATGATATTACAACTGTGTCAACTACACATCCAGATTAAGTTTCTATAAATGTATATGTACAGTATTTTGCGTTATGACCAAGATTGTCACACCTACCATTACCAATAAGTGAAACAACCTTTCTGGTCTGTAACATTAATATCATTATCCTAGCTTGTAATTTCCACTTTTTTACAATCACTGGCATGATGAAATTTTTTTTAATATCGTTATATAATGTTTCAGAAAAAAACTTCATGTTTGCCATAAATGCAAGACGTTCAAATTTACAAAGATGGTATTCCTGAAAAAGCAATCGATGTTGACAAAAAAAATTACTTAATCCTTTTACCAACAGTCAGCTTAGATTTCCATTACACTTTGCAATTATTAAAACAATTTATTTTTAAATGTAGTTGCGATCTATTAACTTTAACTTCCTCAATGTCTGATCTGTCAACAGGAGCAGCACATGCTGGACAGCAACGTAAACGTTCGTACACATTTTTCTCAAAAGCATTTAGTTTCCGATCATTGTATTTTTCATAACTAAATACTTCTTGGTTTTCATCAGTGTCTTCACTTGTACAACTCTCATTGTCTGATGCTGATAGTACACATTCGTTTTCTATCTCGTCATTTTCCAAAGAAGACGTTAGCAAGTATAAACTATATAGCTGCAGTTTACCTATTGAACACTCTTTTATATTTACAGTTCTATAACTTATAAAATAAAAATAAGTTTACATTTATATTGTATTCAAAACCTGAGAATCTTTATATAAAAGCACAGAAATTATAAATACGCACATAAGAGTATACGTAACGCTAATAACGTAAGTAACGTTCGTAACTTCAATTACATTGCAACGTTATAACGTATGTAGTGTATATTTTATTTTGTATAAAAAATATACACTACATACGTTACTACATTTGTTTTGCGTACAAGTTTTTTCTATTTTCTTGTATATATATTTGTTTGATTATTTATTGTTAAACAACAAAATAAATGTAAAAAAAAAAAATATATAAAATTATTATTTTTTGTCAACATCCTTATTTTCCAAAATGCTTCTAAACATTTAAAAAACCAAAAATCATAATTTTTTAATTTTTTTAATTATAATTTCTTTAAGATCAAAATTTATCACAGAATCTTAATTTGTCATTGAATTTAAAAAAAAAAGAAAGGAAATCGAGGTTATTTTAACTTATCTTAATGTTGGTATAGATTTTTACTCTTAGTAACGCCCTTAACAACCATGTTATAGAATTATAACACCTCTATCGCAAGTTATTTCTTGTGTAATTTCATCTCATTTTGTTTTCAAATATTCTTTATGCACTTAGCATAGCTGTAAAAAACTTTTTTTTCTCATCAATTAAGTCAATACTCTCTAGAATTATGCCTCCATGACCAAACGCAAAATACGAATGAGTGTTTAATTTGAACTATTTGGACATACTGTACCAAACCTACTCATTGTAGCAGAAAAATACTTACAATAGGTGTGTATTCTGCCTTTACAAGTTTCAATGATGGTTTTAGAGCTTTAATTAATTGTAAATAGTCATCTCTTATTTTAAAAACACAGGGAAAAGTAAAGAAGTCCTAGAAAACAGTTTATATTAAAAAAAAACTCCCTTGAGTTAGCTCCGTTTTTGTTTATGTTAATAAATATTATCTGATTTTTAAAACTGTTTTTTCACAAAACGTGTTTTTTGTTGTTTAGTTATACCATTTATATAATATCTTCGCTAATTATTTATGAAATTTCTTAAAATGTTCCACAATTACTCGTTATTTATATAGAGCAACAAAATGACCTTCATTGAAGAGTATCGCTTATTCAGATTTGTACTTATGAAGTTTTGAGTGGGCGATTAAAACTGTGAAATTCAACAATTCTAATAAAAATGACTTTATTTTTGCAAGTTTTGATATTTTGAACATGAAAGTGGCACATATTGTAGTTTACATTGCTATAAAACCACTATGCAAATTTCAAATTTTAACAGTTACCCTATGATAAATAATCGTGTAAACAGTTTAGCCTTTTTTTGGGACGAAAACCTACTTTTTTTATTAAGATTGAAAAAAAAAAAAAAAATTATTTCTCATTTTGTCTTCATTCGACATAAGTTATGTTAACTATATTTGGAATTAATGTGTTTTAAGAAAAAAGTTGTCTAATTGTATAGAAGTACCTTAAATAGTAAAATAAATAACTTATTCATTTTTGTCAAAATCCTTATTTTCTAAATGCATAGCTTATTGGTCAGTCCTACTTGATATATGTCTACTAGTGTAATTTTTTTAAATATTACCTGCGCCATTTATAAACCGTAAAACAGCTGCTCTTACTGCTCCATTAGCATATTCTATAAAGAGCGTGCAATTTATAGATGATTTTAACTACATAAATAGTTTCTTTTTCTGTATTGGTTTCAATTTGATAATCCTTGACATTAACTCCCAACTATTAAAAGTCTTTAAAGTAACTTTCTCGCTTTTCAAAGTATTATATATATTTAACTTAAAAAACTTGAATAAAGAATAGGAATAGTAAACTTTTTATATATTCTACTTTATCTTTATTTATATAGAAATATAAATAGTCATTAGTAAAGTATAACAACTGTCATTAAAATGTGCCTTGTTATTAATATAATGGAGTCTGAAATGTGCGCCTTCATTAGGAAATTTCCTTATTGAAGTATTAGAAGTGTTTAGTGGAAATTACACTCTATTCTTGATTAATCTAAATTTAATAAATTTAAGTTTTCTTAATTTTATTTCCTTGCTCGTTGATTACGTCATCATCAGCAACAATACGTCAATTAAATGCGATCAGGTAATAGTCGGCATCCTTTTAACTACTTTTCAAAAGTAAAATAAGATAAGCATTTTTTCAAAAATGTAATAATATTTGAGGTAATACAAAATTTTATTATTAAATATATCTTCTACTAAACATTAAAACGGGTTCGAGTGGAAAGTCTGAATATTACACATAACTTTAACATATTAAAAATTAAAAGATTAGTTTATATAACTTCTTAATCTTTTTTTTTTTTTTTAAGTGTTAAGGACATTTCTGTCCACTTTTTGAAATGCGCATAATCCGTCAATCGCATGTAATTCTGCTTTTAAAAATAGATAAGTTTTGAATAATAAAATATTTTATATAATGTATAACATTGCAAGACCTTACTTTTATTATATATTTTGTATTGGTTTGCGTTTAATATTTGCGCTTTTAAAGCAAATCAATTGATCATTACCTTAAAAATAATAATAATAATAATAACATAAACAGCCTTAATATAAAATATAACTTTTTTTTTGGTAATCACTTGTTTTTTTTTTATTCTTTCATACTCATTTTAAAATACTCATTTATTCATATTTCATTTGAATAAATGAGTATTTTGATAATCTAGTAGTTTAAATTCGTTTCACAATCAAGTACCATATTTCAATTTTAAATAGTTGATGTTCGGTTGATACGTAGTTGATAAGACGTTAGAACAACGTTGAAACAGCGTAAATTAAACGTTGATTTTTGTTTTTTTATTTTGGTTAATTCCAATTAACTAAAAAATTATCTCAACTTGAATAACAATAAAAAAACACAATAAAAAAGCAATAATTTGCGCAAAGAATATTATATTTCACGTAAATTAATCAAATACCACTAAATTGCTTCAAGGAGCTTTATATGCAATGCAAATAGAGAAATTTAAAAAAAAAATTTTTTATTTAACAATAGTTCCAGAACAAATAGGAAAAAGTATGAATGTTATACATATGCTAAATTGCCTTTTACGCGCCGACCACCACCATTCCATCTTTCGAGTGCGTATTTTAATAAAGTCATTATTTCTTTTCTTATTTCGGCAACTGTAGCAGCCGCTTTAATTGAAATGACGCTCTCTATAAAAAAAGGTATTGCCTAAGCAATTTGCATCAAACTGCATGAAAAAATTAAAAATAAAATAGCATCAAAGCAACGAACTCTGATTTTGAAAAATATATAATTTCACAGTTGATTTAATAGTAACAACCTTACAAATATTTATTCCTTCAAACTTCTCTTTATTCTTACAGCCAGCCATATTAAGTTTTAATTATAAACCATTGGTCAACATTCTGCATTATACATTGTTCTTATTATTATAGTTATATCAAAAATTGATACATTATATGTACATATATATCTTATACTACTGAGTTAGGTGAGCATGATGATGTCACACTCACCTAACGTCAAATAGCCTGCTGCCGGGGGCTTCAGTACATACATCGACTGACAAATAGCCTGACTCGCAGTGGAGTGCTGCTACATCGACTGAGGGTTTGATATGGGTCAGCAACCTTTTCATTCATTATTCTTCGTTTTCCCTCATCGTTTTCTAAAAACGCTCACTTAATTTAAGCTAGCAAAAAAAGTGAGCAATTGCGCATATAAATATGCTATAGAATATATATATATATATATATATATATATATATATATATATATATATATATATATATATATATATATATATATATTTATATATATATATATATATATATATATATATATATATATATATATATATATATATATATATATATATATATATATATATATATTCATATATACTTGTATACATTTATATTTACATATATACATATATATGTGTGTGTGTCCGTGTGCGTGTATTCTTACATTAATTTCTGAATCTTAGATTATGAGTAATATTGACATTGAAATATTAGAAGTTAATTTTGCACAATAACATGATACATTGCAATGTATCATGTTATTGTGCAAAACATTGAAACAAAGATTCAATCGATCTTACAAAGTAAAAAAAAATAGATTTTTTCTTTTGTAGTTTATCAAACAATATTTGTATAACTTAGAACTTGAAATCTTTTTCTTGAACATTTCTCGGCTTTACAAATTTTTATAACTAAATATTTACATTTGAAAAACATAATTGTCTTTTTTATTAGTTTTTATGTAAATTTTTTAACAATTTTCAAAGATTTTTTTATTTATTGAAACTTTTCTATGTATTATATAAAAACTGTTATAATTATTAATAATAAATAATTATATATCATTTAATCTTAGTATTTTTTACCGTTACCAATAGTTTACTTTAGAATCTTATAAATGAACCTATAAGTTGGTGAAATTGGAAATAAATTCACAACTAAAAATAAATAAATAGTTATTTTATGTGCTTATATTAATATACAAAAAATAAGTTTTACAAAAATGGTGTTACATTAATTGACAAGAAAGTTATAATGTTTTTAAGTGCCTTTCTATAACTTTTTTTTTAATAAATCTTCTTTTAATAAAAGTATTTTTTCATTTATAGATGCGTTTCTTTTTTCTAACTCCATTAACTCCTTTTTAGAAACAAAGTACTCTCTTTCAGCCTGTAGCTTTAGCACTTCTTCCCTTAATTTAAATTTTTCCTCAGTTAAGTAACTCTTCATATCAACGGTTGGCAGGTGGAGAACTGGAGTGAGTTTTTTTTTTCCGGACAAATTTTGGTTGTTTTTTAATATATCATCATCTTGCACAGTAGATTGTTTAGTTTGTCCTGAGTTGTCTTTGTTTCAATTTTCTGATGTAATTGCATTGTGTAGCATTGTACAACTTGTACCATTAATCACAACTGGATTGACAGCATACTGTATATCGCAAACAAAATCAATGCTATTGGTTTCCACCCCTTCCGAACCAAAAAATATTAAAGAATTTTCTCCGTATATATCCAATACTTTCTGGCTGATTTCTGTTAAAATTACTGCTGGTCCCCCCCTCCCTCCGTCGGAATTTTTTTTGTTGATAAAATCTCTTTTTTAAAATTTTTAAGAAGATTATCCCATAAACCTTTCACACTGGTAACTATGGGAACTGTTCTTTTATCAAATCCTAAGCTGTTTACAGCATCGAAAATCTAAAATACACAAAAGTACCAAAATTTATAATGCTACCTAAACTGATTTTTTTATTCTAAAGGATTACCTCATTCCATATACAATTTCTTTGTTTATTTATCTACGCCTTTCCATCTTTTGACAAAAGAACATCTTTATGTTCTTCAAACTTTGAAATTACCAACCATTTCTCTTCTGAGACATACACTTTTCCTCTGACTGCACGTTTTTTCTCAACTTTCATACTTGATACTGCCATTATTTTAAAGAAAATTTCTAACTTATAATCTGTATATAATATACTAATAACTTATATATAGGATACTAATAATTGTATGATTAAAATAAATATTTTTAAACAGTATCTAATAAATTTGTAACGTCAATAAAATACAGTATTAAGTGTCTTATGCTTTAGTCTAGACTTATTTTTAATAAATAGTGAAACATTTTAAAGATTGCCTAGGGTAACAAGTGTTAATCACTATGTTGGTATTTGTGAAGCATTGCCATGAAATTTTTTTTTTGTTATCTGTGTCGCAGGTTATTGTTTGTCGCAATAACACGTATATGGTCTAATAAAAATAAAACTGAAAGTAGCAAGAATAGAAAATATTCAATGACAATGCCACGACTCGTTCGTATGCATTTAGTTTTCGTAGAAGTAAGACGTCAAGAAAAAGCAGTCCGGCGAGGTCTTAGACGTGAAAGGTTATTTAGAGACCGAACCAACCCACTTGATATTTATGATGATGTTGACTTATATCAAAGGTTTAGGTTTCGTCGAGCTTTTATTTTCTATTTGGAAAATTTGAAAACAGAAAGTCGAATCAAAGTTTTTGTGTTCCGCCAATCAATCAAGTATTATGCGCACTTCGATTTTATGCAACAGGATTTTTCCAGATTGTGATTCAACAGCAGCTTTAAGTCAACCAACTATTTCTAAAATTATTCGCCAATTTTCTATGAGTCTTGCAAAAAGAGTTAATGAATATATTAAGTACCCAACTGATCCACACGTTTTAAATGAGAGCAGAGTAAATTTTTATAATGTGGCAGAATTTCCAAAAATAACTGGATTAATAGACGGCACGCACGTTTGCATACAAAAACCACGCAAGCGCGAATATATTTATGTCAATAGATCATCAAATCATTCGATCAATGTCCAAGCGGTGTGTGCTTATAACGGAAAGTTCTATGATATTGTTGCAAAATGGCCTGGAAGCACACATGACGCAAGAGTTTTAAGAGAATCAAACCTTGGTAAAAAAAAATGATAGTTGGCACTCTTAAAGGTATATTACTTGGCGATTCCGGACATGTTTTCGTTGGATCCTAACGCCGTATCTAGGTTCAACTACAGCAGCTCAGCGTCGATATAATATATTTTTAAGAAGAACAAGAGTTTTAATTGAACAAGTGTTTGGAAGGTGGAAAAGACAGTTTCATTTGCTTCATGGAGAGGTTCAAATGACCCCAGAAAGAACCTGCACCATAATTGCTGCGTGTGCTGTATTGCAAAATTTAGCAATAGAGTTAAATGATGTTGACATAGATGACAATCCAATTGAAAATTATGAAAATAATAATGAAGACATATTTGCTAAAAATAACTTTCGATTTCGTGATAATTTTGTTTTGCGTCATTTTGAACAATAAGTTGTTTTAATATTTTCTATGTCATAAATTGTAAAGGTTTTTTTATATTGTAACGTGTTTTAATTAAGTTTTTAAAATTTATGCTGCAGTTATTATTAAAAAAAATCAACAGCTGCGATTTCCCAATAAAACAGCTTTATTGTCTGTTGATATTGCAACGCTTAAATGCCATGAAAAAAACAGTACGAAAACTAACTCGCTAACGCAGAAAATTTAACTGAAAAAGTTATCGAAGTAGTTAATAAACGGAGTCTAAACGGAATGATTAGAATACCATTAACTTCCTTCCGTTTTATAACCGGCCGTTAAAAGTTTTTTTCTTAACGGACACTCAAATTCTCCGTTAGTTTAACGGAAAGTTGTGAATACGGCGGCAGAACCCCAGGCCGAAGCCTGTGTGCTAAAGTAAATTATTACTCGGATTAAACTGTATAAGTATCAGTTACTCTTAAATCATATAATGATGAAGGTCACGTGAAGCATTGACCTGAAATTTTTGTTACATAGAAAGGGTGTAACCTATTGAGTGATTTGTAATTTTAATTGCCAACTAGAAACATACTGAGCAATATATGTTTGAGAAACGTTTGGAATTTTTAAAATCAAGATTGAAATTAAAGATTTCAGTGGACATTCATAAGACAATGTCTCAAAGATAAGTGAAAAGTACAAAGTGCAATGGTGTGCAAGAAAAAGTTGAAGAACAGAATAATGTAGCAGTTTTTATACGTTGTGCTGGAATTTCTTTGCTATATTTGGCTGCAACTAAAAGCTCAAATCTCAGGTGTCTATACGAGTGCATGCTGCTTCCGGAAACTGGAAAGTTTGTAATATTCTGGTATAAGATCTTAGAACAAGAAAAGTAATAAAGTACTTTAAAATTTAAAACTAGACTTGAATAACACACAGGCAGCATCAATGAAAAAATTTTCATGTCAAGAGTAAACGTAAAAATAAACGAGTAAAAGTAAACGTAAAAAAACGAGTAAAAATAAACTAAAAGGAGCTAACAAAACATAAATTAGATTAAACATAAACTGTATTAATCATAACTTATGTAAAGCATGAATTATGCAATATATATATATATATATATATATATATATATATATATATATATATATATATATATATATATATATATATATATATAAAATTATGTTTGACATAAATTGAAATTATATTTTGAATTTTTTTAAAAATAACTTTTTTTTTTAATTTAATTATTTTCATCATCAATTTTGTGTTTTTATATCAACTATCAACTCCGTCTTCTGAAACCTTAAACATAGCAAAATCAAAGTTGGGTCGAATAGTGTTTGTATCTTTTTGGTATGTGTTGACAATACTACCTGCATAAAAATAATATGTGTACCCGTTTTCATTTACTTTAAAGTCAACTTGAACCGCGCTGGTTTTACTATATGTAGGAGAAACCTTGCCATAAAAACCCGATTTTAAAATGTTCTTTGGGTTATCTAAACGCCATTGTCCTTTAAAAAATGGCGAAAATGCTAAAGCCCATTCAGTAAAGTAACTTGATTTTTTTTTATTCGCCCTCTTGTTTGGAAGTTCAAAAAGACAGGATGAAATATCTCTTATATCATGAAAGTCAATGCAGCTTTGCCAAAATTTTTCATTACGTTTTCCTTTATAACTGCTGATGAATTTATTTGCTATGGGAACTAAGATGTTACTCCACCAACCTAGCTGCGGCTGACTTTCAGCAAATCTATTACCAAGTTCAACAATTTTTGTTTTTAGTTTTTCCCAGTCGTCAATAGTTCCCATTAAAGTAACCTGAGGTATGCCACATACTAAGTAAAATTCATATTCAAAATAGTTTTTCATAGCGCCCATAAGCGCCACTCGCCCAATTAGACTGTCATTGGGCGTAGTGGTTGTGAACTGAGGTTCAATAAAATCACGCACATCGGCTTTAGTATTTTTATCAATTAAATCTGACATTTTTTTGATTAAACAGGCCCAATGGTCAACAGTACGGCTATAAGACTCATCAATAACAGTAAGTGTTTTTCTTCCTTCATTGGTTACAAAGCAATGGCGCATCTCTTCGGCGTGGTTGTCGACGTATTCTGCTAATTCAATGATAATTGTTAGCCAGACATCATCAGGACGAATGGAAATAGCGTAGTGATTTTTGTAAGCGTCATATAAGGCTCCAATTAAACTATTTCCGAGTGCTGCACACATTGGTTGCTCCGGTGGTTCTGTAGACATGAGTAGCTCACCTTTTAGAGCTGTAGCAATGTGGCAGTTATTTAAAACATCACGAATTGAAATGGATTCCGGTTTTTGTACAGGTGGTTTAACAGCAACACCATTCATTGTGAGTTCGAAAGTTACTGATTGGTTATTACGCAATGTAACAAAAGTAGATTGATCTTTTTCTTTTTGTTTTTTCTCTTTTTTTTGTTTTAACAATTTGTTAACAAAATTTGGAAATATATTCATATTTAAGAAAATTTTGCAGGCTAAAAAACAGAGTGATAAATTATATATACGTATAGATTAATTTTTTTAAAAAGAAATACTAAAAAGGTAAATAATAAAAAAAATTAAAAACTATAATATAGGTCTATTATACATAAAAATATTCGTTGTTGTTAGTTTTCTGTTTTCGTTAGTTTTATGTATGTATGTATGTATGTATGTATGTATGTATGTATGTGTGTATGTATGTATGTATGTATGTATGTATGTATGTATGTATGTATGTATGTATGTATGTATGTATGTATGTATGTATGTATGTATGTATGTATGTATGTATGTATGTATGTATGAACACGCAGTTCTCCAGTTTACAAGAACTATTACTAACTCTTTTGAAAACTCCCAATATACAGTTGGGGTTTTTATCGAATTAGCTAAAGCTTTCAATACAACAGACCTCAATATTCTTTTAAAAAAACTAAAAGTTTACGGTATAAACGGAAGTGTTTTAAGTTGGTTAAAAAGTTATTAAAATAATCGAAAGCAATTTGTATACGTTGATGTAGTTTCACCAGTAAACTTTTTGATATAGCCTGTGGAGTTCCTCAGAGATCAATATTAGGGCCTCTTCTTTTTCTTATTTACATCAACGAGCTCCATAAAGCCTCAAATTAAATGACGGTTTTGTTTGCAGATGACACGAACTTATTTTTATCTCATAATGAAATTACATTGTTATTTCAGAATATCAATAATGATATAGTAAGAGTTTCTGATTGGTTTAAGACAAATATACTGTCTCTTAATATTAATAAAACGAAATGGATTTTTTTCCATCCAAATCACAAAAAAAAATTTAAACCAAATGAGATGCCACTGCTTTTTATTGATAATATATTTCTAAAAAAAGGAACAGTTACTAACTTTCTTGGTATTTATATTGATGAAAATTTATCATGGAAAAGTCACATAAAAAATTTGAGTAGTAAAATATCAAAAAGCATAGGAACTTTGTACAAAGCAAGGAGTTTTTTAAATAAACATACATTACTTAAACTATATTATTTGCTCATTCATTGTCACATAAACTATGCGAACATTGTGAAGGGTAGTACTAATAAAAGTTAACTGGAACCACTTTATCGTCAACAGAAACATATTGCACGCCTTACTAATTTTAAGAATCGATTTACTCATGCCAAGCCTCTATTAATTGAAATGAAAGTTTTAAATATATACGAGCTTAATATTTTTAACGTTATATGCTTTATGTTTAAATGTAAAAAAATATTTCTCCTGTACCTTTTCATAATTTGTGTAACAACAAAAAAAAAAAAACTAAGTACATTTTACGAAATGATAATGACATTCGTCAATCAGCTTATCAAACTAATTCTGGAAAATACTGTATTTCATTTCGAGGAGCATTACTTTGGAATAAAATAGTTTTAAAGAATTTTGACTTTTCTCAAGAAGTTAGCTATCACTCTTTCAAACAAAAACTTAAAAAATTAATTTTTTTATTAGATGATATATCTTTTAATATTTTTTATATTCTTTTAACTTTTTGTTTCTTTTTTAACTTTTTATTTAACACTGCATTAATAAAATTTATAATTTAACAATTTGTAAATAGTTGATTAATACTTTTGTTAAAGGTACCTTAAAACTGTATAACAAAACCTTTAACAAAAAGTTTAACAATATTGTTAAAGGTATCTTTTTTTTTTTTTTTTTTTTTTTTTTTTTTTTTTATTTTTGTCGTTGTTTACAAAGATAAACAGACAAGGCTTCTGAAAGAAGATCGTAATGATCTTATCATCAGAACCTTTTACAATTTTTTTAAAACCAATACATAAACAAAACGAAAAAATTACAATAAATTGTGATATAAATTGGAAATATAAATCAAACCACAAATGTTATATATAATAAAAAGTCTGATCATATCATCAGATCTTATAAAAACGTAAATATATAAATACATATATATACATAGTAAATACAGTAATACATCTCTTTTTTTAAAAGGCAAGAGAAAATACAACAGTCTTACAATTAAAAAGACAAATACGTGATTGTTATAAAAAGTATTTAAATATATCATCAATAGATAAAACAAAATTTTTTAGTTTACTTTTAAAGATCGGAAATGTATTGGATATATCAAAATTAGGTATAACAATTTTATTCCAAAGATAGGGTGCTCGAAATTTAATTCAAAATTTGTTAAATTTTGTTCTGCAAATAGGTTCATGTACAAAAATTTTATTTCTAAGTAAATATTTATTAATTGGGTTTAGAGAAAAAAGGTTTTTAAAGACAGGTAAAGTTAAATCGTTTTTCCACATGTAAATAAAGCATAAAATGTTATAAACATTGAGCTCGTAAATATTAAGTATTTTCATCTCCATAAATAATGGTTTGGAATGAGTAAAACGATCCGCAAAATTAATCAATCGGATCGCATGCTTCTGACGGCGAAAAAGGCATTTTAGCTTACTTTTTTCGGTGCTTCCCCACGCAATGTCGGCGTAATTAATATAGGTGTGAATAAATGAATAATAGAGTTGGGTTAAGGCTTTTTTGTTTAAATACGATCTAGATTTATATAAGACTCCGTTACTTTTAGATATTTTTGAGCAGATATATTCTATATGCGGTTTCCATGAAATGTTCTCGTCGAGAACCACTCCTAAAAATTTAGTAACAAAATCTCTTTTTATTTCAACTTTATCAATAAATATTTTGGGCAAATGTTGGGGTAAATAGCGTTTTTTAGAGAGTGAATGGAAAAGAACCCATTTGGTTTTATTAATGTTAAGAGTTAACTTGTTACATTTGAACCAAGTAGATATGTTTTTGAGTTCATCATTAATTGTAGAAAAGAGTTTGGATATGTCATTATTGGTCAGGAATAAGTTGGTGTCGTCGGCAAACATAATACTCATTAAGTTTGAGGCTTTATTTAAGTCATTTATATAGATTAAGAACAAAAGTGGCCCCAAGATAGAGCTTTGGGGAACTTCACAGGAAATATTTAGTAGATGGCTTTGGTTATAGTTATTAATAAAAACAAAGTGTTTGCGGTTTGATAAGTAACTACGAAGCCATTTTATAGTTATATAGTTTAATCCGTAGTATTTTAGTTTATCAAGAAGGATTTCATGGTCGACAGTATCAAAAGCCTTCGACAAGTCAATAAAAACACCTAATGTATATTGGGATCTTTGAAAGGAATTTGAGACTTCTCGTACAAACTGAATGATTGCATGTTCGGTAGAATTATTTTTTTTGAAACCAAATTGATTATAATAAAAAAGATTATTGGAGACAAGATAATTGTATACTCTATTGTACATAATACGCTCTAAGATTTTTGAAAAGGTAGAAAGGATAGATATAGGGCGATAGTTACTGATATTGCAACAGTCTCCTTCTTTCAAAATTGGAATAACTTTTGCAACTTTTAGACGATCAGGAAAAACTCCTTGGTGGACAGATGATTTATAAACTTTATAAAGAATATTTTTGAGATGATCTTAAAACTGTATAACGCATTTATGTATTTATAACGGAACCCTTTTTCTTTTTCTTTTTTCCTTTAAATTTGTTAATGTTTTCAATTCTTAATTCTTAATTGTTTGTTATCTTCAAGTATGTTAAGTATATATTCCTATTGAATATTTATTTATTTTGAGAATATTTTATTAATACGAAATATAACCACGTAAATTTTTTAGCGGTTCTCGACGACGAGTTCCCGCATTCTTTTATTTCTTAATAACGATCATATATATATATATATATATATATATATATATATATATATATATATATATATATATATATATATATATATATACAAGGCCGGCGCGATAGGGGCGTGTGGGAGTGTGTGACACCCTCCCATCAATGATTTTTAGTCGGCAAATTAGACCCTTAGTCGGCAAATTGGCCCGGTTTAGACTAGTCAGTCGGCAAATGTCGACCCTTTCGTAAATGTCGTCATGACAGTCGGCAAATTTTGGAAAACGAGGACCTTTTTTTTTTTTTTTTTGAGTCGGCAAAAGTTGTAATGGCACCCCCCCCCCCCACGTGACACCTACTCGCGCCGGCCCTGTATATATATATATACTTTGTTAACGAATATTTATTCAATCACAAAGTTTTAAAATTAAAGAACAAAAAAAAAAAAAAAAAAATGTATGTATGTATGTATGTATGTATATATGTATGTATGTATGTATGTATGTATGTATGTATGTATGTATGTATGTATGTATGTATGTATGTATGTATGTATGTATGTATGTATGAACGTGCGTGTGTATGTATGTATTTAATTAAAAACGGTATCTAACAAACTTTAGGCATTTTTTAAAATTGATTTAGTAAGTGAAAACATCTGTTTATTAGATTGCGTGATGTTTGTATATTTGCTAGTTTAGTTTTATTGAAACAGTTTATCGCTAAAGTAAATACTCTCATACATAAAAAAAATTTTAGATTATCTTTACAAAGGTTATCGCCTGAGTTTAGTCTTTTGAATTTTGAAAGTTTTTTTAAAAAAACTCAGCTTTACTTCAAAGTTTTTGCTTTAATCACAGTGATGTTCGGTTGTTTTTAAATATTTCCTCTACAAATGCTATTAAACACAGTTTTTTCAGCTTCCTCATTCTGTTTTTACATTAAACATCTATTCAAAATAAAAAAAACTTACATTTATCTATTATTTTTATCGATTTCTTTTTGGGTTCTTATCAACAAGTTTGTTTTTCTGAAACACATATTTCTCTCGACTGTTTTCCTACTTTTTAACTGCATTGTCTGCAATAAACTAACTCCCAATAAAAATGTTAGTTTACTGCCATTTTAAAATAAAATTATTTAGAAAAAAATAAAATGCAAAATTTTCATTTGAACTTTAATTTTAATCTAGTTGTGCTATTTCATAGCTTTTTTTTATATGATTTATACATAATAAAATAGAATCATGATTTTATTCACCAACATAATTAACAAGAGAAATACATTTTAATACAATAGTTTAAATTTACTTACTGTTACTTGATACGTTTATGAAAATAAGCAAAAATTTGATAAGTTTTTATTTTACTAACGTCTTTACAAACAAATAAATAACGTAAGTTGTATGACGTATTTATAAATGAAGTTTTTTACAAAAATATCCTATATATTTTTCAAAGACATTTTGCGTTTTTTGATTTTTGTTTTACAAAAGGTCATAAATCAATGCCTGCTAAAACGTAGATCAAAAACGCCATCAATCTTGAAAGCAGCGTGAATTTTCGTTTTTGTTTAATTTATTGAGACCATGGCCTTCTTAATAGATGGTTTCGACACAAAGCGCAAATTTTTGACTAAAGGGCGGTTATTTTAAAAAATTAATGTATTAGTAAAAGAAAAAAAAATCTTTACAAAAATTTTTTTGATTTGTTTGTAAAACTAGAGTAATTTAAAATTTATTTTATAGTTTTGTGAGTTGAACATACGTTGTTCAAATTTAATCAAGACTTTATCAGTTTTTAACTAAGGAGCGAGAAGACGACTAATATGTCTTATCACCAAGCCCCCAAAAAAATTCCGTCAATATAAAGTTTAGTTTAAAAATAACCACTTCTGTTAACTATATAACATAAACAAACATAAAATTAGTAAGTTTAGTACTGTAAAGTAATAAATAAAACATCTATCATTAAAAATAACAAGAAGCACTATATGCTTAAAGATATTCTTCTAAAAGCACTGAAAAATTTAATTTTCATTTATTGTATTAATTTTTTTTTTTTTTAATAATAAACTTCAGATCACAAAAGTAAAGTCTAAGGATAAAAAAATAAAAAGCATAAGAACACTTATTAAACAACAAAGACATAAATAAATTTAAAAAGTTACCAAGTGCATTTAACTTAAGCATTTCTAAAATTAATATTCTTTTCATTTAATGGAACAATTATAAAAATAGTTTACAATTCAGAAATAATTTTGTGAAAAATCATTTTTTAGTAATAACTTTCTAAGTTTAGCCTTAAACTCATTTAACATTGTGAGAGTTTTATGTTCAGTTGTGAGTATTTTAATCCATGCTTTTGGTCCTCTAATTGGAATTGAAAACTCAGTTGCACATCAGCCCTTTGAAATTCTTTTCTTATTGTGTTTTCTCAATCCATGTAAATTGCATCTTTTTTTATCTTGAGACAAGTTTAGTTATCCATATATTATACAACGCTTAAGTTGCTTAAATAGATGTCGAAGATCATTTTGCTTTTTGCTTAATAATTTTCTGAAAAATTTGTGCATTATTTTAAGTTTTTGTTTACCTCTGCCGGAAAATCTGTATAGTTTTAGTACTCGTATAAATATAATATACGGTTACAATAAAATACTGCCTTACTTTATCCCAGACTAGTCTTGTTAATCCTGCAGATCTACAAAATTAGTCTGCGATAAGGTATCAGAAAAAAGTTTAGTTTCATTGACAAATAATACGGAAGTTTCAGTAACCTTTGCAGGATCATTTGTGTAGTGAATGAAGAAGCGGGCCAAGAGCGAAATTTTTAGGAACACCACTGAGGAATAATAGTTTTTTGTTTCCAGAGAGTGTTTATTCTTTAAGAGTTAAAGGATTACGGAAGACTTTTGGGTTTATCTATGGTTTTGATGTTGGAATTGTTAAAATGGTAGAACTGCATGGTTTGAAATATTTAAATCCAACATAGAACCACTTTATATTTGCTAAGTTAAAATCAAAGATAATGAAACAGTCATCACAGGGCTTACTAATTAAGTTGAAATATTATTTCTATTTATTGACATTAGCATCATTTGGTCTATCTATACATCTGATAGGCATATATTAATTGATAACTTTGACTGAAACCCAAACTTTTTCGAGGAGATTTGAGTAGAACTGATAAATTGTTGATAAAAAAAAGATTTCTGTAACGTCCTGTAATTGTTTCTATAACGTCCGTCTTGGACAATTTTTTGTACTGTTTGGTTGGTAAGTCAAAACCATGTTTTGGAGACAACAACTCAATGTTACTAAAACGTTTTAGATATTGCAGTTAAAAAGCCATTTTGTTACAAGGGATGTTGAATTAGTATATTAACAATAAACGCTATAGTTTTATACAGATTTTTACTCATGTATTTTAAAGTTTTGGATAAAAAAGTGAAAGAAGAATAGTAATATATATATATATATATATATATATATATATATATATATATATATATATATATATATATATATATATATATATATATATATATATATATATATATATATATATATATATATATATATATATATATATATATATATATATATATATATATATATATATATATATATATATATATATATATATATATATATATATATATATATATATATATATATATATATATATAAAGAGAGAGAGAGAGAGAGAGAGAGAGAGAGAGAGATAGATATCTTCTATAAATAAATATAAGTAAAAATAAATAAAGAAACATAAATATAAATAATTATTTATAAAAATAAATAAAATTATTTATATTTGCAATGCAAAAACTCACAAAGAAGAATAAGGATATTATTACATTGGGCTTACCGAGAAAACGTTCAAAGACAGGTGGTATAAGCATAAAAACTCCTTTGTTTATGAAAGTAAGGCCAACTCAACTGAACTTTCGAAACTTGTATGGAAATGCAAAATTAAAGGTATAGAATCTAACATGGAATATTCTGGATCAAGCGGAGCTATTCAAACCTGGTGGTAAATTTTGCAATTTATGCTTGACGAAAAAATACCACATTATTACTTTACCATTAAATTTGCTTACGTCAAAATGCCGCCATGAAAATACATTTCTAATAAAGAACTTTAATATAATCAAAGTGGACACTTCATAACATTTTTTGTATACAAATTTTGTCATTACTTTTGTTGTTGTTTCATCTGATGATCGCTATTACGTGAAACTTTTAGCCATGTAATTAAAATATATTTTAATAAATAATTAGTTTTCACTTATGAGTCGTTGAAAGAAAGGGTGGTGTAAGTCAAGAAAAATTGTGATTTGAGTTAAGACAATCCGAATAGTTTATTACTCAAGCAATTATTGGTAAAAGAGGTATAATTCATACTTACCATTTTAACCCCTAGATCGCAGCATGTACTTGATTGTGTTTACTGAACAGCTAGTTTTTGCTTTGGCAAGAGTGGCCAAGGTCAAATCAAAACTGAAATTGACCACATTGACTTACACCACCCTTGCTCTCAACGACTCATAAATATATATATATATATATAATATATATATATATATATATATATATATATATATATATATATATATATATATATACATATATATATATATATATATATATAAATATATATATATATATATATATATACATATATATATATATATATTATATATATATATATATATATATATATATATATATATATATATATATATATATATATATATATATATATATATATATATATATATATATCTGTGTGTGTGTTAGTGCGTGTGTGTGTGTATTAAAATAATTTAAATGAAAAATTACATCTTTATAATGGAACTTATAGTTAAATGAGAAAATCTCAAACATTCCTATATTATTCTTTTTTTTAAATTTAATCTTAAGAGAAATTTTAAAAAATTTTAAGGACGAAAGTTATACTCAATATAATTTACAAACTTTTTTTTAAAATTTGCATAAAGGACAATTGTCATGTAATTAAGTCGCACAACGATCACATACACAGGGACACTGTACCCCCCAACTCAATTCATTAGAAATGGTTCTCATTATGTTTATATTATATATGCTATATATAAGTTTGCTATTATATCGTATTCAAAACTGCAGAAACTCCTAACAAATAGGACCGAAATTATATCATATTGCCACTACGAAACAAATTCTTATTAAAAAATTACAAAGTTGGCTCTAAAACAAACTAACAACTATAAACAACTGCAATTATATATATATATATATATATATATATATATATATATATATATATATATATATATATATATATATATATATATATATATATATATATATATATTTATATATATATATATATATATATATATATATATATTTATATATATATATATATATATATATATATATATATATATATATATATATATATATATATATATATATATATATATATATATATATATATATATATATATATATATATATATATATATATATATATATATATATATATATATATATATATATATATATATATATATATATATATATATATACAGAGGCGATTCTACGAATAAGTTGAGGGTGGGTGGGTGAATCCTCAAAAAACAACGACTAGCTTCTAAAAATAAATGTCTTCAAAACGAAAACTTATCCGAATATATATATATATATATATATATATATATATATATATATATATATATATATATATATATATATATATATATATATATATATATATATATATATATATATATTTTTATTTACATATAGAAAAAATAACTTTTCATGGGACTAATAGTTTCATGCCTATCCGGCAATCATCAGCCATGTACTATATCAAAAACAAACAAACCGTTAATAAAATTACAAAATACGGTGAAGCGACATCTGACGTCTCTATAGAGACAAAAAAAGAAAACGTCAAAGAAAATCTTATATAAATCAGCTAATCGCTAGTATCATAAAACGAAAGAAGGAATTTATTTTTATGCCTACAATTTGAAACCAACTCGTTCCTTTTGTTCAACAGGTTTTCCCCTGAATGCGTTAAAATAAAATATGTTTGGCAGCGCTTGATAATTTTCCATTTAATAACAAACAAAAAGTTTTGTTGTTATTAAATGGAAAATTATCAAGTGCTGCCAAACATATAATCCTTCGACTAAAATTTGCAATCTTTGTCTTAATGAAAAATGTTTTATTTTATATATATATATATATATATATATATATATATATACATATATATATATATATATATATATATATATATATATATATATACATATATATATATATATATATATATATATATATATATATATATATACATATATATATATATATATTATATATATATATATATATATATATATATATATATATATATATTTATATATATATATATATATATATATATATATATATATATATATATATATATATATATATATATATATATATATATATATATATATATATATATATATAGTAATAGTAATAGTAATATTTATTGCTGTAACAATTACATATTTGTTTAAATATAAATATTTAAAAATAAAATAAATTGTGGTATGCGATGCAAGCATCGGGTTATAGACAGCCCACACAAATTAAAAAAACACAAGTTATGAAAAATGTTTATCTATTCGCGCTTTGAAAACATTCAACGATGTTGCTTCAATGATTTCATTTGGTAACAAATTCCAATTTTTACAAACTCGATTGGTAAAAAAATTATATCTCGGTAAACATGATGGTACGTATTCTCTTTCTAGCCTGTATTTATTGCCCCTTACAGAAAATGCCGGGTCTGAACTAGTCACGGATGATGCCGGTTTTGGATTTATGTACCAATTTATTTGGTCTATATTTTGCTTAAATCTGTATTGTTCTATAAGATCTCCTCTAGCTCGTCTTTTCTCTAATGTTGTTAAACCCATTGCTTTCAGTCTTTTTTCATATGAAATCTTTTTAAGTTGTGGAACTAACTTGGTTGCTCTTCTTTGCACTTTCTCTAACTCATCAATATCCCGTTGTAAATAAGGCTGCCATGCAGGTATAGCGAACTCAAGAAGCGGTCTCACAAATGTCGTATATAGTGATTTCACCATTTCCACATCGAAGTATGTAAACGTACGTTTAATTAGACCCAAAGTTCTTTGTGCTTTTGCTGTCGCTGAAGTCACTTGATCATGCCATTTAAGGTCGGATGAAATAATCACTCCTAAATCTCTTTCACTTACTGTTGTTTTTAATTTATACTCTTTGCCGTCGTGGTTCATACAATAACTCATACGTGGATTTTTTTTACCTAAATGCATCACCTTGCACTTTTCGATGTTCAACTTTGTCAACCAGATATCCGTCCAAATTCGTTAATGTCATTCTGCAAAGACTCATGATCTTCAACTTTTTTTATAACTTTGACAAGTTTACTGCCATCTGCATATAATTTGCAATTGGAATTAATAACTGATGGTAGATCATTTACGAATATCAAGAATAACAAAGGACCAAGCACAGAGCCTTGAGGCACACCACTAAAAATCTCAAGCCATGGAGACACGTCTACACCCATCACAACTCTTTGCCTTCTTTCTTTTAAAAAAGACGATATCCAGTCATTTACTACACCCTTGATACCATATGCTTCACACTTTTTCAACAGTCTTTTATGTGGAACCTTATCAAAGGCTTTGGCAAAATCCATATAAATCATATCTACCGCTAAACTGTCACTCATGCTTGCTGTTAAAATGTCTAACGTTTCTAGCAAATTTGTTACACAGGCTTTATTTTTTACGAAGCCATGTTGATTTTTTGATAGCAATTTATTTTCCATCAGATGAGTCATTATTGCTTCTTTTATGAATGCTTCCATAACTTTGCCTGGTACAGATGTTAATGATACGGGTCTGTAGTTAAGCGGGTCTGTTGTATTTCCATTCTTGAATATTGGAGTAATATTTGCTTCTTTCCATTTGCTAGGAATTTTTCCTGTTTCAATTGATTTTCGGTAAATTAAAGCTAATGGAGTTGCTGCACTACTTGAACAATTTTTAAGTACGTAAGGACTAATACCATCACTACCGCATGCTTTGTTGACGTCCAAAGAATACAGTTTTTGCTGAACTGCCTCATTTGTAACAACATTTTTCCAATCTCATTCAAAAGGTTTTGTAATACGTGGTACAAACTCCGGAATTTCACCATGCTCTTTAACAAAAACCGATTGAAAACTTTTGTTCAATATATTAACAATCTCATGCCTGTCAGATGTGAGTACATTTGCATAGTTTTTCATTGATTGTATTTTACCGATGTTTTTTTGGTTCTTTTTCGCGTATTTGTAGAACAGTCTCGGATTTTTTTTTGCATTATTTATAAGATTTTTCTCATAATCAATAGTGGATTCTTTTAATTTGCTTTTGACTAATTTTTTTACTGCTTTGTACTCATTTAATTTATTAAGATATTTAAATTTACCAGCTCTTAATTGGTTCCATAAATTTTTCTTTTACGTATTAAAGCTTTAACTTCAATTGTTATGCATGGGTCTTTTTTAACTTTTTAATCAAACCTGGCTCTTTTCTTTGGAATATTCAATTCAATCAACTCGCTATATTTTTGTACGAATAATATCCTTGAATAATTCATACCAATTTATTAAATTAAAACCAAGATTTATTTTTTCATAGTCTCCTTTTTGGTAATTTATATCTTTACTATTGAATTGTATAGAATTATATATATATATATATATATATATATATATATATATATATATATATAATATATATATATATATATATATATATATATATATATATATATATATATATATATATATATATATATATATATATATATTTGGGCAATTCCACGTAAAAGAGAAAAAATAAATAAAATGTTACGCCAACATATAGTAACCTCAATAAACTTATTTTTCAACTATTTAAAAATATCTTTAAAATAAACATTTTTCAAAAAAATCTTTTATCATGCCTTAACATAGATATAAAGTTGTAAGGGTTATATAAACATTTTTTAACGTTTATATACAGCCCTTTTGTGAAGCATTGAAAAAGGTTTCAGTGTTGTGTTTTAAATAACTATTACTTCTAAAGTTTGAATTAAAGAATAAATTAAACATTATTCCTAATACTTTTTTATAAAAACGCACTCTAACTAGGTCTATAAGAAGAATATATTTATGAAAACAATACCGTCACGAAATAAAGTCCAACATTATTTTTCTATGCTTTGTATCAAACTTTTTAAAACTACAACTATGGTAAAAGTAAAGATAATAATACAAACTTTATCATTGTTTCAATTTTTTTAAAAGTGCTTTAGATTGCTTTTTCGAGACGTTATTAAGCACCTTACGACCACCACGATTTGTTTGTTTTTCCAAAACTTATTCTTGACTTTATATGAAGTTTAAGCGCGAACGATTTTTTTATTTAAACCAAGTAAAAATGATTTTGTTATTTAAACTAGGGTTGTTACCCGGTGGATTTTGTGGAATTCCGGTAAAACATTTTTTTGTAAGGATATTGAGAACGAGGAAATACATTTTTTCGTACCGAATGTTACAAAACAATTAAAATCGTCAATGTTCATTTCGCAAATACTACTTCCGAAATTTAGCATTTCACAAGTTGACGTACGAAACAAGCATTTTTGCTAAACAACTTTTAAAAGTCTAAAAAAAAAAATTGTTTGCCAGACTGATTTTTATAGTAAAAATTAATATCTTTAAATCCCAAAATGTTTATAATGAATTTTTATTTTCAGTATAAAAACATATTAAATTTTAATGGCTTTATTTTTAATAATATTGATAAAAAACAAAATTTTTTTCAGTATTTCTAAAAATAAAAGTATTTCCCATCACAACATACGAAAGAGTTCTTAACGGAAATAAACTTACGAAACGTGCCATAATAAATATATATAATGATGTTTTTTGAACTCATTACGTATAGTAAAAGTGAGAATGATGGGGAGGATTATAAATGTTTTTTTTTTTTAAAAAAAAGCATATGAAATTTTTGAAACAGGTTCGAATATGCTTAAGCAAAAAGTAAAAATAGGCTCAAAAATATGTTTAAGCTTAAGCATATTTCTAATAAAATATACCTATTTCAATAATTTCTAAATGTGTGCGCGTTACTAAAGGTTAATGGGTATAAGAAAAAAAAAAAGTTGACTTATGCTCTGTATTTTTGTTTTAGTTTTTATGTAGCTGAATTAATGTTGTTATAAACTTCGGTTTTTGTTGGTTTAAATTTAGAAATATATATATATATATATTTAAAATTTTTACTAAAATAAAAATAAAATTATTTAAATGGTTTATCGAGGCTCAGGAATATGCTTACATATGCTTAATTTTTTTTCCAAATCTGAGCCTAAAAGCGTTATGCTTTTAAAAAAAAACGAGTATATACAGTAAAATTCCGTTATCTCGGTCCCTGGATAAGTAGGACTTTGGGGCTATTCATAAATAATAACAGTAAATATAAGGAGGAGGGGGTACTGAAAAGTTTGACAAGAATTGAAAATGGGGAGAGGGTGTTGAAATCAAAATGATGTCCATTCAAGAAAAAAAAGTTCAAGTTCGAGCAGATTTTAAAGGTATTTACATCTACAATGTGGTATAGAAATAGCATATTAGCTTTGTGGGGAATTCGATGTAAGTTTCCTAGAGAAATAATATAAATTAAAAATTTACCAACGTTTTACTATTTTTTTTTTTGTTTTTTTTTTTTTGTTCTTATTACAATTTTATTTGGTATAATATCGTTTTACATAAAATAAAAAGAACACAGAAACTCGAAGAGGATGGCAAGATCCGGTCACCGAGAACCGTTTAACAATGCGATACAAAATAAATAAAAACAAAATACCGATAATTACAATACAAGATTTTTAATAAGCCAAAACCAAACATAAAATACCGTTAATAAATGTCAAAAAATGTAATAAAACTAAATATTTAAAAAAAAATATTCAAACAAACTCGATGTTATCAATTGTCAAAATAAATTTTTTCAGTTTATTTTTGAAAGTAAGAAAACTACAATTTTTAGAAAAATCAAAGTTTTTTAACACTGTTTGGTTCCACAGAAAAGCTCCGCGATATGATATAAGAGATCTTCCAAAATTTGTATGCGAATAATGTTGATAAATAAGATTGTCATTTCTTAATTCATATTTGTTTCTTGGTTTTATTGCATATAATTTTTTATAAAATATTGGGGTTAAGTTTATCTTACATTTGTACATAAAGCAAAGAACATTAAAAACATTTAGTTGTTATATATTAAGAATATTCATGTCTATTAAAAGTGGTTTTGCATGAGTATAACGATCTTTAAAATTTATTATACGTGCTAGATGCTTCTGTTGCCGATAAAAAGATTCTAATTGACTATTATTAGCACTACCCCACGCAATGTTAGCATAGTTTACATGACATTGGATTAGCGAGTAATAAAGTTGAATTAATGCATGTCTATTTACAAAATTTCTCGCTTTATACAACACTCCAATATTTTTTGAGACTTTATTGCATAATGTTTCGATATGATTTTTCCATGTTAAGTTTTCATCAATGAAAACACCAAGGAAATGTATAACTTTTGATTGTTTTATTTCAACATTGTCAATATATATTTGAGGCATATCATTTGGTAAAAGTTACCAAATTTTACCAAAAACTATTGTATTACCATTTGACTAAAAATCTAACTGTTTACAAATATCAACAATTTGTATATAAATTTAAAAACTATTATTCAATCCCAGCGGATTTTAAAATGCTTTAAAGCAAAGACATAAAGTCATTTGTCATTATTATCGAAGAACACTTCAACAACTCGTGGGAAGGCGATGAGTAATTAAATTTTTATTATAGATATAGAATGAAATTTATAATAGTTTGTTTACTTTTTGATCAGGTATCAACTGTTTTATAATATAATATTCTGAGATATAAATGTATATATTAACCAGAAAATGGTGCTTACACATTTCTTTAATGTTACTTTATAGAGGACGAGGGGGAATAAATCTGACATCATATATAAAGGTAGTTTTGCCAAAAGTTGACAGAGTTTGAAAAAGAGGGGAGGGGGTTTAAAATATTAAGAAAAATCACAGGCATCAATTATGGACAGCCCCTTTTACTAAGTTAGAAAGTTTTTTAATTTTCCTTGAACGTTCTATAAATATCAAGAGCTACGCTTAACTCGGACATTCCCTAAGTCGTACTATATATCTGTTTATTCAGAGTCCAACTTAACGGGATTTTACTGTATATATATATATATATATATATATATATATATATATATATATATATATATATATATATATATATATATATATATATATATATATTGTAAGAATTATGTTAATATTTCCAGTAAGAGTGCTCAATACAGCGTTTTATATAATTAGTAGAGCAAATAATATAGTGAAAACTAAATAATTATTAAGATATATTTCAATTACATAAAAGTTTCACGCAATAGCGATCATCAGATGTAACAACAATTTGTTGTTACATCTGATGATCTTTACTGATGATCTTATATTTCAATTACATAACTTTTAGTTATGTAATTAAAATATATCTTAATAATTATTTAGTTTTCACTATATATATATATATATATATATATATATATATATATATATATATATATATATATATATATATATATATATATATCGTAAAATAAAATCTTTTTCGTAACTGCACATTCCGCAATGCTCCTTCCGTAAAGAACTATTTCGTAAGTATTTTTACGAAATTATTTGTTTCGCAAGTTTTACTTTTGCAATGCTTTATTACGGAATTTTATTTATTTATATTTTTGTATAGTTTATTTTTTAATTTATTTCAGATTTATTAAACACCCACTATACAAAAAAGGTAAATTAAAGGAGTTTCATACAAGATAAATATAAAAAATCTTAGAAATTATTATTATTATTATTTTTTTTTTTAACGTGTTCATCTCGGAATATGTTTTTCAAGAATGTCCTTGAAGATAGTTCTTTTCTCTTTTAAGTTCCAGTACTCAACTGCACATTTTAGAGATTGAAGATCCGTTTCAGGAATTAAATTTTTGAGGCCGACAATTTTTATTTTTTTTTTTACTTTCCATTATTGTCTCCAGATTTAGTTCATGATTCATGCACAACCCTTTGATACTATCTAAAAAATGTTGTGGGGCTGTTTTGTTTTTCAGCTGCGATCTAAGAATATCATATGTCATTTTATTGTTCATCGGGCGAATAAATAAGTTTAGCTTGTTTTGTTGTATAATAATTGATATATCTTCAATAAAAAATAAGGTATGAATATAATTTTTTCTATGTTTTGAAACATCGAGGAATGACTTATGTGCATTTCTTCCAACTATATCAAGCTTTTGCAGTAACATTTTTTTATGTTCACACAAGTAAAGACCATACGTTAGTGTTGGAACAAGTAAAGTTTTATATAACTAAACAATGGAGTTTGGGTGAGCAAAACGGATTCCTGATTGAATTAAGGTTTGGATTGCCGTCCGGAAATTAGACATTCGGTGATCAATGTTTGATTTATAAAGTGAGGCAAAAGGGGAACTTATTGTATCCCATGTAAAGCCCAGATGACTAAGTTTATCATGAAGTTTTATTTGTTGGCGGTTGAGAGTTATTGTGCTGTTTTTAATCTGCTTTTTTCCGGTTAGCAGGAACGCGGATTTGTCAGCATTAAATTTTATGCAGTTTTTTTGTGTACATATTACATATATTGATAAGCTTTTATTAGGCCAGAGAGGGTGGAGCTAAGGAGTATAATGTCATCAGCATATGCTACAACACCCGTATAGTTTCCATTGATTGATGTACCTACGACGCTTTCGTTTTGTAAGGCTTCTAGTAGGTTTTGAGTATAAATGTTATACAAATGAGGCGAGAGAATAGATCCCTGTCTCACTCCTTGCGTTAGATAGAAAGGATATGATTTGCAATCTTGATAAGAAACAGAAGCACTGCTTTCATAGTATAATGACGATATGGTATTAACAATATACAGAGGGAGTTTTTTATCATTGTAGAGTCTCTCAAACAGAATGTCCCAATTGCAGCTGTCAAACGCTTTTTCTGCATCTAGGGAACAGAAATTTTAAAAATTTTTTTGAGCCATTCTGTTAGCGCTTCACAGCTCGCATTCTTTAAATGCTCAGCTGATATTCCGAAGGCGTCTTTGGATTTGTTTAATTTAAGGCGAGAAGTAACCGTTTTTACATTTTCATCCTTTGTAATTACCTCGTCGAATTTTGTGCAAGGTGGGATTTTTAAGTTTGTAAAGGTAAATGTGATTGCTTAAGAGTTTAATCGATCGTTAAAACTGTAGGCAAATTCTTTCGTGATCGAGTCTTTATCTTTTTTATTATTTATGATATACAATTTCGAATTTGCATCTTTTTTTATATTTCTGAAAGTTTTCCAAAAATATTTTGGATCTGTATTTTTTAACGTTTCAATTTTTATTCTTTTATACAGGTTTTTATTTTGAGCCTTATTTACAGCATTGCGGAAATTTTTTCGTGCCATCCGGTATCGAATAAAAATTTGCGAGTTTAAGATTTTAACGAACTCAGTTACCCGCCATTTTTTAAAATAAAATGAAAGAACATTTTTACTACGACTTAATTCGGGTGTCCACCAGGATTTTGAATACAATGACGGTGTTTTCATGGATAAATATTGATTAAGTGCCTCAGATGCCGACTTTGTAATAACAGTATATACTTTGATAAGTTCCTCATCGTAATTGTCATTCGTAAAATTGTGAAAATTAAAATTAGTATTCAAGCTGTTGTTATATAATGGTAAAAAATCATTGTTATTCCAGGCATAATTTGGAATGCTGTACTTGTCTGAGTTTTTATGATTGTTTTCTTTAGAAGATTGTACGTTAATTCCAACTTCTATCAATACTGGTAAATGATCACTCATGTTTTGAGATAGAAAAGGAATTACAAAACAATTGGAATAAAGAAGAGACGTATACTTTGAGAAAGCTATGTGATCTATGTAAGATGCGTTTGGTAATGTAATATGGTGATACGTTATGTTAGGTCCAGAGCCTTTTGTTAAGTCCACTAATTCAAGTTCATTCGACTTAATAAAATTTGATAAAACTAAGGAGTAGTTATTTTTCGTAGAGCTAGCTCTCTTTAATGAATCATATATTACGTGAGAAAAAGATTAAAAGTCACCAAGGACAATAAATTCAGCAACGCCCTCGAAGTTATTAATAACACATGAAATTATATCTAACTGACTCTTGTAATCCTCTAGTGATGTTTGACTATTGCGCGACGATGAAAGATAAATCCCAATAATAATAGTATTAGTCTGATTTTTTTAAGATTTATTACGAAGATATGATCATCATCATAAAGAATAATAACGTTTTGAAACAAATGTTTCCTAATAAAAAAAGCGTTTCCGCCAAACGGTCAACCCTGCTCATGTTTTTTAGCCTGGTGGAAGAATGAAAAGTAGGTATTTTTATAGATATTTTTTATTATGAAATATTCTAAATTCGATAATATAAAAGTTATGTCATGAGAGAGAATCAACGATTTGGTATACTAAAAATTAGACATTAGACCGTGGCAGTTGAAAGTACATAGATTACATGTTGTTGGAAGTTTATCTTCTTAAAAACATTACCTAAATCCATTTTGATCTATGAAAATCTTCCTGGTTTCCGTTAGTTTCCAGATTTTAAGATGTTAGTATATAAACGTTTTTTTCGGTATGGTTTAACTATTATATTGTTATCCCATAAAGCAGGGTTAAATATTATTTTTTGTTCTGTGTTGTTTACGGTAACTTTGTATGATCTATTGTATTCATTTTCGCATGTGCAACTTCCGCAATAACAATTTTATAAAAGTAGATAAAGATGCGAAATTTTCGCAAGTTTTGTTTTTCGGCGAACAACCCTAATTTAAACCAAGTTAAAAATCAACGTTTTGTTCATTTAATTTCGCGGATGTTTTTTTTTATTTACAACATTTCACGGCAATTTTTTTAAATCAAGTTTAAATCATTTTTTTAAATCAAGTTTAAATCTATAACAGATGCATCACAACACTTTATCTCTTCTTGTTGGAGAAGGAAAGAAAGAGATGTTATGAAAGGCGACTGTTATTGACAGCAAGAAAAAAAACAAACAAAAAAATCAAGCGAAGGTTCGCAATCAAAGGGTTAGGAATAAAAAAAAAAATCGATTTCGATACTAGCGTCAGTTTAAGTGCAAATCGTCAATGAGAAAGGCATTAATTAAGTAACATTAACATTTATTTTTTAATATTATTGCTCTTGCATAATTTCAGTTTTATATCAATCTACATTTTTAGAACAAAACAGGCTCTTCCAAAGTCTCCAAATAAAAGACGAACTATTGTAGAGCAGTTGGGAGCTAAATATGAGCTATGTACTACTAAAGAAACAGAGCGAGTTCACCTAACATCAGATGAAATTGAAAAAGTAAAAACTTTTTATGAAAGAGAAGAATAGTGTTGTGACCAAAACTAAAAATTGTAACTAACTAAACTAAAAAAACCGTAACTAAAAATAGTCAATTAACTTTTTAGTTAACTAAAATTACCCGACTAAGTTTTTAATTAACTAAATTTACCCGACATTGTTTTTAGTCTAACTAAATAAATTTATAAATGTATACTATAAATAATTTGGGTTTATGATATTATTTCTATTAGAATTTTTAAATAAGTTTGGTAATGCATGATCATTTTACTGCATAATACCGCAAAAATAAAAAAAATATCAAAATAATTTTCTTTGAATTTTCAGTATTTCCAAAAAGTAAACATGGTAAAACATAAATATCTTTAGAATTATATAAACTACCGAGGACAGCGCAAAGGGGTGAGGGGATGGGGTGGTTGGTTTTGTGTATGACATCCCATCAATGAACTTTAGCTCATTTAGTAAGCCAATTTGACTCTTTTAGATAAGTAAGTCGGCAAATGTAGATTTTCAGAAAGTAAATTTAAAAAAACAAGGATTTTATTTTCGTTTTTCTAGTCAGCTAAAAATTTAACGGTGCTCTCTACGTGTTACCTAGTTGTGCCGGCCATGTAAACTACACCTTTTCTGGATCAATTTAAAAGAAATACGAATCAATTTAAAAGAAATACGAATCAATTTAAAAGAAATACGAATCAATTTAAAAGGAATACTAATCAATTTAAATTAGTATTTTTTTTAAATTGATTCGTATTCCTTTTAAGTTGATTTGTATTCCTTTTAAATTGATTTGTATTCCTTTTAAATTCATCCAGAGTATATTACAATAATTTGATTTTATTTTTAATTTGTTTTTATTTTTTATTTATTTATTATTACTTTTTTGGATCCAAATTTTTAAAGTTTTAAATTCTCTAAAAAAGTGCAAGAAAAATAAATAAATTTAAAATGCGTTAGATAATTTTTGTCGGAATTTCATTTGACAATAATAGGTTGTGATATAATTCTAGTTAAAAGTACACCAAGTGAACGCCTTTTCTCTGAAGAATTAAACACTTTAAAAGCAAAGCAAAACAGAATAACAACTGAATGTTTTCAAATGTTGATGTTTTTCTACGAAAATTTTGAATTTTTTAGTTTAGTTTAAATTTATTAAATTTAATACTGAAGTTTTTTCTTGTAATAAATATTTTTTAATACATTTTTGATTGTTCTTAAATAAATATTATTAAATTTAGTATTCGAACTCTTTTGTGTGAAACTGATTTTTTTTCGTTACAAAAATGTAAAAAATGAATATAGTTTTAAAGAAAGAAAAAACTATAAATTAAAAAAATTAATGTGAGTAATTTTAATGTTCTTGAGTGTGCGGTTTTATCATAATGTTGCCTAAAACCGCAAACTTTTTTTTTAGCTTTATTATTTTAATAGTTTGATTTTTTTTTTTTTATTATTTATTTATATATTCTTTAGTATTTTTAACATCTATCTAATGAAAAAATATAAAAAAATATATAATAAAAAAGTCATTGAATTTTAATTAATAATTGTTTTGACCCGGTTATACATGTATTTTAAAGTGCGAATTGCATTTTTCAAGTAATTAAAATGTCATAAACATTTTCCTGGTTTTAAAAGGGACCGCAGTTACTTAATAAAATGTTTTCATTATTTAACAGTTAAGTATTATTTAATACATTTTATACACTATTCAACAACTTAAATTGTGGAAATTGCATTGTAAAATGCAAATACCTATCTTCCTTTTAAATTTTGCAAGTATTGCCAACCGACAATTAAACTATACTCTGAAAGCAATAAATATATTCATAATAACTTATTTAATGATTCTTTATGGGTTTATGTCAATATTTTCACCTGCCTAAATGTAGTGTTTGCGGGTTATAATAGTTGGGAGAGAAGACGCAACAATAAATGTTAGTATATTGCGTATTGTTTTTGTGGTGGTGGTTACGTTAACATTACAATAGGTTTGGGGAGGGTTAATAAAGGGAAAGAGTTTAATGTCCATTTATAATTTTTATATGAACACAATATTTTTATATCTTTTGTATCTGGAAGAACTAGAATGCCAAATGTTTTGACAGCATTGTTTCTAATTTTTTAGTTTTTTTACTGTAATTTTCAGTCTACTATATTTTGTTTTTCTGTTGTTTTTTTTTCCTTTTTTTTTTTGCATTTGGGGTGCTTATCAATTGTTAGGAGAGGTTGATATTTGAAGGAGTGTGGATTGTTGATTTGTTGTGAAAATTCCCAGTAAGCACAAAGACGTTTAAAAGACGTTTTAAAGATGTCTTTAAGGAGGTCTAAAAGGCGCACTTGTAGACGTCTAGATCATAAGGCTAAAAGACGTCTAAATGAAGACGTCTTTATAAAAACGCGTTTTAGACGTATTTTAGATGTTTTTTTCAAGTTAAATTTAAGTACATGACGTAACACTTTTGCGTAGTATGTGGTATATATTCATTGTATTTATAACATCATATATTGTTTTAATTTCGTTTATACCAAATACACATATGAACCAGCAGTCAAAATAATATTGCTGTAATCACCACCAACGGTTGATGCATCCAAGATGAAAATAATAAAAAACAATAACAAGTATATATTTCAAAACAGTGTTGAAAACATTTATAACATATTATTAGTTTTAATAAAATTTAACATATATATTAATAGCTAATTTTTGACCGCATACTTGACTTATTATATGGCTTGTGGGTGTATAAAAACTAAAAATACTGATATTTAACTTATATATTTAACTTATATATTATTCTTGCCATTTTCACTTATTATCATGATCAGTCAACTATCTATTAAAAAAGCAAAATAATTATTAATAAAAAAAAGATATATTAATATTATAGCAATTATTTTAGTGATTCCTGTGACAGCAATTTTAGCAATTGTGTAAAAAAGTAATTTAATTTAAAGTAATTTACACTTAAAACTTGAACAAATTATTGAAAATAATAAAAACTATGTTTTTACTTTGAATATACGACATCTTCTTAACGCGTAATGACAAAGCCGTCAAAAAGAAGTCATAATGACATATTTATAAACAGGTCACAGAAAAGACGTCTTTTAGCCTTGATCTAGACGTCTTTTGATGCGTCTTTTAGACTATTTATTATGCGTCTTTTAAACGTCTTTTTAAACTTTAAAAAGACGCATTTTAAACGTCATTTTAAAAGCGCATTTATTAAAGACGTCTAGAAAATGTCTTCAAAACGTCTATAAAAGTGCGTCTTTACCTAGACTAGTTTTAGACGTCTATAAGTGTCTAAAATGCGTCTTGTGCTTACTGGGTTAGAGATTGAATCTATTCCTATAATATGGCAGGGAAAAAGGCTGTACTTAACAACAAAGACGTAGGGGAGGGGGGGGGGAAGGGAAAGTGCAAATGAAAAAATCTTTTTTACCATATAAGTCTCACCAAAGAAGAGCATTTTTTTTTTTAACTTAAAAGCCCAATTTCAGTTTTACCCGACCGAGTCTCAAATTTTCCAAACTACCGATAAAACCGACAGAATGTTGTACACCTGGGAAGGTGCCCACACCCTAGTCGGTACGGCATTAGATTATTTTTGGCCTTTAGATTATTTTTGATGTGCGATTATTACTGCATACTACCTATAGGACGCAGCACATAAAAAAACTTCTTTAGTTGATTGAATTTGCTTTAGTTGATTAAATTTAGTTACACTAAGTATTTAGTCGACTAATTAGCGTTAACTAAAAAATTGGTTGACTTATCTTAGTTAGACTAAAAAGTTAGTCGGTTAATTTTAGTTTGCAAAAAAGTTAGTCGGGTAGTTTTATTTAGCTAAAAAGTTAGCCGGATATTTTTAGTTAGCTAAAAAGTTAGTCGGGTAATTTCAGTTAGCTAAAAAGTTAGTCGGGTAATTTTAGTTAGCTAAAAAGTTAGTCGGGTAATTTTAGTTAACTAAGGCCTTAAATATTTATAAACTAAACATTTACCAAACATTACTTTTCATCTTTAAAATGAAACATGGAATATCTCCACTTATATTTCAATCTTATTTTAGCGAAATATCTCATAAGTATCCAACAAAGTTTTCAGAGGATAACTTTATTGTTCCGAGAATAAATTTAAAAATAAGTTCTTATTAAATTAAATATCGAGGACCTTTTTTATGGAAAAATTTTATTAAAAACTTTAATAAAGAACACTACTCTTTAGAAAAATTTAAAGCAGTTTCTAAAAGAATCTTACTTCAATTAGATTTTAATTCAATAGACTTTAAGTATTTTTTTTTAAAAAGGAAATTTTAAAATAGAAACAAACGCTCCCATTATCATTAAGTATATTTTGTTATATGTATCAAATATATTTGTATTAGTAAACAAAACTATCTTTACTTTTAAATTTTAATATAAATGTCATTTTATTATTTGACAAAAGTTATGTGCTCTTTAACGTTTTTTTTTTGTATATTCTATTTATATTTGTTTATAAACACGGGCAATTTGTAAACGGGGCTCGGCGATAAGACAGTCATTGTCTTCTTCTTGCTCCGGCCAATTTTTATAAATGTAATATGTCTATATTGTAAATATATGAAACGGCAAAAAAAAAAAAAAAAAAAAAAAAAAAAAGTAAGTCGGCTAATTTTAGTTAACTAAAACATTAATCGACTAATTTAAGTTAACTAAAAAGTTATTCGGGTAATTTTAGTTAGCTAAAAAGTTATTCGGGTAATTTTAGTTAGGTAAAAAGTTAGTTGGGTAATTTTAGTTAACTAAAAAGTTAGTCGGGTAATTTTAGTTAACTAAAAAGTAAGTCGGCTAATTTTAGTTAACTAAAACATTAATCGACTAATTTAAGTTAACTAAAAAGTTAGTCGGGTAATTTTAATTAGCTAAAAAGTTAGTCGGGTAATTTTAGTTAGCTAAAAAGTTAGTCGGGTAATTTCAATTAACTAAAAAGTTAGGCAAGTAATTTTAGTTAACTAAAAAGTTTAGTCAACTAATTTTAGTTAGACTTAAAATTTAGTTAAGTATTTTTAATTAGGCTAAAACTAACCTTAACTCTCACCCCTAGAGAAGATATATCAATAATGTCTCCTGAAAGAAAAGATTGTGTTAAAATTGGTGGAGAAAAAGTTCAAAAGCGCAATTTAGTTATGAATTTAAAGAAGCTGCATCAACTGTATTGTGAGGAGAGTGCGGCAAAACAATTAAATTAAGTAAGTTTTGTGAATTAAGACCTACATACATTTTTACGTGCAAAGACACACCACTTGAAACATGTGGTTGTGTTTATCACAGTAATTTTACTTATTTGTGTGCTGCATTGGCAAGTAAAATACTTTTTCCATGGTATTGCAAAAAATGGTTAGAAAATTATGTATTGTAACATTATGTATTATAAAATATTCATTATGTAGTGATAGCAAATTATTAAGAGTATCTTCGCCCAAAAAAAGAGACTTGGTGAATAAATGGTGAATAAAAGAAGATCATCGCTGTGTTCTCAGTCAACATAGAAAAAAACTTAAAAGATTTTTTAAAATATTTCTGCAACTATTTATCAGAGTTTACCGAGCATCATCTCACTAAAAAGCACCAGTTTGAGCAATACCGCATTCAAATAGAAATTCTCGAACCAGACCAAATTTTGGTACACTTCGGTTATTCACAAAACTATACATGTGGTTATCAGGATGTTGTTCAAGCTGCTTATTGGTCGGAGTTGACTATTACCTTGTTTACAGTTGTAATCTACGTTACCAATAAGAGCCAAAATCAGTTGTAATGATAAAACAAAATGCACCACTACTACATACTTAAGTGAAATATATGACCTCTATTGCATAGATTATATAAAAAAAATTATATTATGGAATGATGGTCCTTGCACTTAGTTCAAAAATAGATATATGGCTAAATTTATACAACATTGCACTGTCAAATACCATTTTCAGAGTACAGAATGGAATTTCTTTGCTACCTCTCACGGTAAAGGAGCAGTTAATGGAGTACGAGGATCCTTGAAGCGATATGTTTGGAATAACGTAAAATCTCGGTAAGTTGTCGTCTTAAACGCTAAAGACTTCCTCTTAGCATCAAATGGGTGCAAAACTTATGTTAGGTTTATCAACACTGATAATATTAACCTAAAGTAGGCTTTAATAGCCAACAAAATAGGAGAAGCAAAAGCCGTTAAAAATATTACCGAAATGCATTTAGTTTTAAAATTTTCTAATATTTTTTAATATGTTTTTTTAAAACGAATATATTTAGTTAAAGAAATTTACTAATATAATTAATTATTTAACCTATGTTTCAAGCAGGAGAATAAAAACACATTAAGCATTTGTTGCTTAATCCAAGTAAAAGTAATATGATTATACCAAGTCATCATTATCATATCCAGTCATCGTCATACCCGGAATATTGTACCCAGTATAAATGTAATATAATCCCAGTGATAATGTTATAAAGTGCATATTTTAACAAAAATTACTTTGTTTTTATAATCACTCATCTTTTTTACGCCATTCATTGCGCCATGCAATAAATTCAATAAATGTGCCATGCATTCAGTTGTTTTTCACTATTGGCATTTTCTTTACGACCGTCAGAATTAATACGTAGTAAATGCCAACAGCAAAGGTTTTTTTTTTTCACTGCGTAGATGACTGCATAAAGATTGTCAAAGTCGATTTGTTTAAAATTGTCAAAAAGTAAGCGTTACGACCGTCACGCAACGTTGAGACAATTTCTCAAATAAGTTAAAGATTTGAATAGTTAAAATTTTGTATACTAAATTTTATAATAGAATTTAACATTTCTGGAAAATTTCAAATCAATATCATTCTTATTTGACTTTTAATAGCTAAAAGAGTGTGAAATGTTGCGACCGTCACTTGCGTGGAATTGGCCATATTTACTATTTATGATAATATAAAAACTTGTTCACAACACTAATTTTCCCATATTTACATAATTATAAAACTAATATGATTAACTTGGCAATATTATATAGATATAGTTAATTTTTACCCACGAATTCCGGGTAAATTTTTTTTTGGTATACATTCTATAATTAACAAAATACATTCTATAAATTTTTGCTTTTTACGCAAGTTATACTATTAATCACATGTTGTAGGTATTGTAATTATTAGCACTTTGAGAAATAAAATTAAGCCTAATATAATATACAAACTTTTTTTTATTTTATGACAAAAATTTATACTAATATTTAATATACACGTAAACTCTTATTAAATAATAATGACTTTTCTCAGCAGTGCTCTGTGTACTAACGCTTTTCTCCTATTCTCAGGAAAAATTTTAATCATTGTCAACTTGTCAACTATCGCAATTTGATTGTCGGATTCAAATCCCAAATTCTAAAAAAGATAGAGCAATATATACAAGTTCATATTTCTAAATATTGTAGTACGAGAAAAACAAATAAAAGAATGCGCCCCTCTAATTACAACATCCGCATTCATGTCTAATTATAAGGAATAGATTAATAAAATACTTACTCTTCAAGTACTCACAGCACTAGCTGTCATTCAACATAATACACTCCATAATGTTGAATATATTTTTAATATTTTCCCATCAAAGTAATCCCGCAATAATAAACTTGTAATCTAAACTTCTAGAACACAAACAACATAGTTTTTAGAATCATTTTCCTATTTATTCTCAAACACTAAAATTACTGTATGTTTTCAATTACTAAATGATGTGACTTACTTTGAAGTTCTGAATTGCATTAATTACCGCAGCTCGATTTAAAATTTTTTTTCCCGTAAACTCAGGGAACATATCTCTTAGGAGGGTTTTATTTGGTTGTATGAGCTCGCAATATTTTGATAAACCAAAGTCCTTTCAAAAATCTTGCACATTTTTGGGTGATCATTTTTTTAGTTTTATTATAATCTTGTAAAGAAAAAAACCTTTATTATATTGCTATAACAAATATTTTTTTTTTTAGTAATTTTTGATGAAATTTTAAAAGATTTTTAAGAATTAAGTCAAGCTTGATTTTTTTACAAACTTATTTTTAATTATTAAAAAAAAGTTGCACTTTATACGGCACACTCTGATGAAACAGCTAAAAAATTTTAATTTACTCACGATAATCGAATTCGTACGAAACTCTCCATTAATGAGCAAATTTTCGGGAGCTATTTTAGAGTTTCTCACCTTATGGCACACTCTAATGTAACAGCTAAAATATTTCATTTTACTCAAGATAATTACATTTTCATTGTGATTGAATTTCAGAAAAGTCTGAAATTCAATCACTATTAAAGTGTGCCTAAATGTCATTTTTAATTGTGTCGTCCAACTTAACGTTTTTTAATAATGAATGCCAACAAATATTGGAGATTTTTTTCAATACACTTTAATTTCTTTTGGAAACATATTTGCCACAAATGTTACAGTAATTAGACGTAGGACTAATTACAATAGTAATGTCTAAATTGTCTTTTTTTTTTTTAAACGTAGTACTAATTATTTTGTCTAAATTATCTTTTACGTTTCTTTCCCTATCACTCACGGTTAAACTTTGGTAAACTTATTTATTATTAAACTAGTATATTCCTTTTTTTGTTAATTATGATAAAGAATCTTTTACTTTATAATTACCCCGTTTAAGAATATTTTCAACTACCTCTTTTTTTGTGTGTGCTCTGCTGATGAGTCTTGACAAACAGTTTCTCATCTTCTGTCAAAATATGCATACTCTTTTTTTCTTAGAACTTTTTTAATTTCTAACACAAATATAAGTAATAATGTTACATTTGTAACTCATTAGATGCGAAAACCAGGAAAAAATGTAAACTGACCTTAGAACATAAATAAAATGACAAAACAAGAAGAATGTAGAAGATTGTGGAAGAAGCTTTTGCAATCTTAACAAAAAATATTATTAAAAATAACTAAAAAATTTTATGATGACAATACATCACAATCATCATCATATTCACAATCATCATTGTCGTGATTAAATAAGAAAAAGCTTCAAAATAAGTTTCAATTAAAATAACAACGTTGTTGAACGGATACACAATTACTAAACGAAAAGTTTAAATTTTTTTTGTTAGTTTTAAGCCAAGTTACTGTGATACAAAGTATTTTACATTCGTGGTTTAGTTGATGCAATAAAAGTTTAAGATTTTCGAAAATTTTGTTAATGCTTCGAATGTTTAAATTTTAAAATAGAAAATATATGTTTTTGTTCAGATAGAGATATTGAGCAGATTCTAAAATTGAATACTACTCGCTTTCTAAATTATTTTAAATGAACTAGTTATCATTACTTGCATTCTCATCATTTATATTGTTTGGAATATTGGCCCACATTTTTAAAAGAAAAAATAATATAAATAAACAAAGTAATATACAAAAAGTAAAATAAAATTGTTGTATATATAAATATAATACAAAGAAAATTTTTAACTTTTGTTTGCAGCCCGAATTCGAATAACCAAATTATTGTAAGTAAATTATTGTAAATATTGAGATGAATGCATGTTTTCCAGCCGCTCGTTCAACCTTCATCTGATCCTATAGAGCTTTCCTAATTGTCACAGTTTTAGCAAAAAAATATTCCTTTTTATAAATACTTTTACCTTTTAAATGAGATTTTTGTTTGGAACTGGTTCTTTTCATAAGGAACTGGTTCTATTAATTTTGATTTACAGATCAGATATATAAGTATATTTAATCTACAAACTTAAAGTATATAAAAAAAAAAAAAAAAAAAAAAAAAAAAAAAACATTTTTGTAAAAATATATTCGTATACTTGTTATCTGACATTTTAATACCATTATAATTTAATGATTTTATGTAAAAATTTTATAAATATGTTTTTATATTTACGGCAATGTAAAGCGGTTCTTGATGTTAAGATCATTTGGTCTTCTGCAAGTTTTCCGCGTTCTTTTTACAGTGTTTACAGTGAATTTATTATTTTTGTAAAACCACTTTGTAATATTTTGTTCTTATTTATATATTCACTATTAACGAATCTTTATTATGTGGTTACGAATTTAAATATTAAGGAACAAAAAATAAACTTAAAATAAAATAAAAATAAATAAAATATTTAGGCGCCGTCAAGAAAATATATATCCGCCTATAATGAATAGCCTATGAATATTATTAATAGTGCGCATAGTTACGCATTGTTACGCCTATTGTTCGTTTTGTTAATTACGGTTCTGCATTATGTAAAATACACTATTTCTTTGCCTCTAGAATTTTCTAAGCGCAGTTATATATTCCACGCGGTCATTCGAGTAAAATCAGCAATCAAATTGGAGCTGATACATTTATTTTCAAGAAGAATTAATGTTGTTTATTTTTTAAAATAAAAATTTAAATAATTGTTAGTTTGCTATGTATATATATATGTATATCTATATGTATTTTCTCTTAGCAAAAATAATTGAGAATAGAAAAATAAAAAAAATTTCTTCTGGAATTTGTCAAAAGGGTGTTGTGTTATTCTTCATTTTAAGGTATCTAAATATGTATTTATTTTTCATTTTTTAGAATAAGTTAGAACTAAATTGACTGGTAAAATAGTTTTTTTAGTACAATGTTTTTTTAGTACAGTTTTGTCGTTAGTCTTTTTAAAACATTTTAAGCAGTATTTGTTTTATTTTTTAGAGCAGTTAAGAGGAGCTGATCGCTTTTTTAGTAAGTTCAAGTTATTTTCTCATACATAAATTAAGGTTTTTGATTTATTTCAGTCTACTTTATATTTCTCTATATCTACATATATATATTCTCAAGGAAAAATAATAAGGAATAAAAAAATTAAGAAAATTTCTTCTGGAATTTGTCAAAAGAGTGTTGTGTTATGCTTCATTTTAAGGTATCTAAATATGTATTTATTAGAAATTTTTAATTTTGTTCTTAAATGGTTTCTTCTTTTTCATTGCCTTAGATTAATATATACTGACTGATATAACTTCATTTTTATTAACAATGTACATAGTAGTCTGCATTCTTTGTTACATTAAAAATAATTGATGCTAATAAATGTTGTTTTATAGTTGTTAAAAGATTGCATATAAGTTTGCATGTATATTATGCTCAAAGTTTAAAATTTTTTGATAAATACATGTATGGGGTGATACATGTTATATAGTTGTTTTATAAATGAGTTTATATAAATGTGTTTTTATAATAGTATGAAATGTATTATATCTAATTTGTGCAAGATTGTTAAATGGGGTGTTTTTATATGCTAAGTAACATTAAAAAATATATTGTGTTTTATAATTAGTATATATGTCTATAAAATGTTGTTTCCATGATTTCAAAGTGGAGTTACTTGGCAAACGTGTAGAGCAAGATTTATCAACCTTACCAGTCAAGCGATGTTACTACTTTAGGTCTAAGTGTTGCCTAGCCTTTAATATAACTATTCTAAAAACACATTGCATTATCTTTAATAATTTTTTGCATAATGTTGTTACCTTTGGCTTATCTTTACATTGGTGTCAGCTGTTAAAAATGATTAATATGTAGTTTCATTACTAGAACTCACTGCTTTTATTTATTTACTAACATTCATTCAAGACCATTTTGCTATAAATACATTTTGTTTATCATGAAAAAACAATATTTAGCAACTACTACTCTCAGGTATCACAAAAGGTGATCTCTATCACATACATTGCTTTTCAATTCATATATGATGTTTTTCTTTATATTTACTAATTTGTTACATTTTTAATTTCAGATTTATAGTGGTTTTATTTGCTATAGAAGAACAAATCATTTTGAATTTTTTAAAAATATATATCTACTCCAGTCAACATTCAAAGTTCAATGTTACATATACCATTTTTAAGTAGCTTCTAGGCTTTTTTGATGCTTTTCTTATTAAAGTGGTTTTATAAGCAAGGTCTGCAAGCAAATTTGAAATGAAAAGTTTTTCAGCTTTCAAAGAGAATTAATGTTGTTCTCTGTTTTATTTAATTTGTTTGAATAGAGTAGTTTTAATAAAAAAATGTTTGTTTGTTCTTGGTTTTTTACTTATTTGTTTTCAGATTCTTAAGAACTAGGCAACTTAGCAAAGCAAGATTTATTTTATTTTTTAGTGCAATTGGAAAGAGCTAAATGTTACTGATTTGAGTAAGTTTAATGTTTTGTTTTATTTTATATTAGATGTATATTTTATGTATTTAGCATAAAAAACTGACTGTAATTTTTGACAGGTAAGTTTATATACATAAATGTGCCTATATATCAGAATATTTTATATTTCTCTGAATCTATATTGATATTATCTCATAGAAAAAATTAAAAGGAATAGAAAAAATTTGAATATATAAACATATTTTTCATTTTTTATACAAGATTCAGCATTTATTATTTTTGTGCATTAAGATTGTGCCTGAAGGTAAAAATAACTTTGCATTGTAGTCTAAATTCTTTGCTAAATTAAAATAATGTCAAAAATTTTGTTTTATATTTTCAGTTGTAAAAATATAAAGCGTTCATTTATTCAGTTGTAATAGTAGTATAATCACCGGTAATATATTTAATTATAACAGATGTATAATATTAGGCTCGATGAAGTTATTAGTGTAAATGGTTATAGGTGACTTAATTGTTGTCATATGAAAGAAATAGATCTAGGCGTGATAAAATTAATTGTCGTTAAAATATAAGAAATTTTGCTTGACAGAAAACTTTTTTGCCAGAATTTAGTGTCAAGCAGTGTTGATGTCTATTATTTGATTTTACATTAGACACTTTTAAATATAAATTTTAAAGTATGAATTTTACTATTTTTAATATTTTAATTTTAATGTATGAATTTTACTATTTATAGTAACAAGTAATAACAGTTTCAATTTTTAATGATTTTTTTATTTATTCATTTTTTTTTTTAGTTGTTTTTGTCATCACTTGGTTATTTTGCTTACTGTTGAAACATGGTTTTAATTTTGTAAATTTAATATGATGTGAAATTTGCAATATTAATCATTTGTCAACAGTTAAAGGGAAGCTGGAACTTAATTATGAAATGCTGGAAATTAACTGTTAGTTAAGGTAAGTATAATTTTGTTTATTGGTAGCATAATAAAACCAGTTACTGTTATTTATTGCATGACTTTTTTACTTTTTCTAACGTGTTGTTTTTAAAACACTTCCTCTCTCTCTTAGATGAGACTTAAATAAGAATTAGTATAGAGAGAGAATAGATTAAACTCGTGTAATTACTGAGCTCTTGCATATTTTTTAATACTGCGATTGATAATTTGCTATTTAAAGATATAATTCTTAAAATCGTCCCTTGGTTGTTATTGGTTATTGTAATAAATAAAATCTTTTTAGTTTCAAGTATTTTATTTTAGGGATCGTCTATATATTACGTAACGCGAAATTAAAAATATAGACAAAAGAGATATCTCTCCAAAACCGTGTTTCTCTCATGGTCAACTATATGTTGCATTTTCAAGAACTAGAGCATTTAATAGTTTGTTTTTCAAAATTGATAAACAACTTATTCAAGTTATAGTAGGTAAAAAATGTAACATAAATATTGTTATTTTTTTTAATGTTCTTAATTTATAGTCTTTAGATTTTCATTTCGAAAATTTATTGTTAAAAGTAGTGAGCACATTTTAAATGTATAACTTTATTTATCATTATTTACTTTTTTTCATTGTTTTTGGTAAATATATCTATCATTCAATAGTTGTAAAATGTGTTTATACGTGTTACATAAAGTCATATTTGTTTATAGTTTTATATATATTTAAAAACCAAAACAACAATTTATATCTTAGTTTGATTTTTTTTTTAGTATTGTTAATGCTTTTGTACTTCAAAACAGATTTTATAATTACATTTTCGATAAATCTTTAACTGCGATTTTAAAATAGGTTACTATAAATAGGTAAATCGATTTTCGGTAATTGTGTAGTGGTTTTTGTTTTTGTTCTTCTTTGTAATTATGATATCATAATTTCATTACCTTTTTTTTAAAATTACGTTATGACACATAAGATTTATAAAATAAAAAAACCTGATTTCTTTTTATTGTAAATTTTTCTTAGTTAAAAAGATATAAATATATGCTATTAGTTAATTTTATATTTTATCTATTTTATGCCTAATAATTTGTTGTACGTATTTTAAGGGGATCTTTGTAAATGGGGGGGGGGGGGGTCGTAATTAAAAACCTTTAAAAACATGGAGAATATTGTAGTTTTGCGCATTAATATCGAGTTACTCAAGTTTTATTTATGTGTTTAACTAATTAGTTAGCTTAGTCTCTATTTGCAACACTTTTGAGGAAAGAAAGAAAACATTCTTATATATGTAGATCATTGTTTTACATTTTATTATTTTATTCACCTGGTCACCATTAAAGCAAAAAGAGGGGAGGAACTTCTTTATTAGAGCCAAAATATTTAAGAAAATTAAATTTCGAGTTACAAAAGGAATTTTTAGTAAACGGTATTTTGCCAATACCGTTTACTAAAAATTAATGAAATAAAGAGGCCAAACAAATAATATAGAAATGGTCTGTGTTGAACAGACTTAACAAGACCCGGGTCGGGTCAGCTTGGTTTACAAATTCTTATGTCTACTTATCTGTTATAATTTTTATTTTAGGTTGGTCATATGATGCATTAATGCATTAAGTTTACATATTTTTTCAAATTTATTATACCCATGTTTGTCATTAAACATTTTTAAGTTAATAATTTTCTTTTTTAAAGAAAAATTAATCAAGGGGATACCAAAGAATTGTTAACTCCTGTATAATATAATTTATTCTTTTTAACTTTATTTTTTAAAAATTTTTATAACACGAACCATTAAGATTAAAATCTTAATGGTTCGTGTTATAAAAATTTTTACAAGGATTTCGTTAGTACTTTCGTCAATTTAAAGCATGACGAAGTGTTATTATTTTGTGTCAGTAACTAAAAACGTATTTTGTTAAACTTAGGAAGGTCGATGAAAATGGTTCTGCCTTATGAACTATGCCATTTGTTAATTACTTAAATAATGTTAAGTAGTAATAGTAAATGTTAAGTAGTAGTTTGCTAATTATTTTACCTCCTCATACTTTTTATGTTAATTTTACAGATGGATTAATTTTTTCAAGCTGAAGGCGATTTTCTAAAAGGGTATTAGTTAAGGTTTTGCAACATTAAATTGTGGAAAACAGCCACTAAATTAATTATGTAACAGACCGACCAAAACCCGTATTACGGGTTGCTTTTTGCTAGTTCTTAATGAAAAGTTCAAAATTCTCTACCATTAACTACTATATCCCAGCAAACAATAGACGTCTTTTAGACCGTCTAAAATTGGTCTAATTTGTATCTATTGCCGATACGTATATTTTAGACGTATATTAGAGATCAAAAAGACGTCTAATTCTAGAGATACTATTTTTGCTCTGTTTTAGATGCATATTAGATGCATAAAATAGATCATGTATAGATAATTTTTTTTTCATCTAAACTTAGATGTCTATAAGATGTCTTTTATAGATTTGTTATAAAAACAAGAAAAAAATTTTAATTAATTTTACGGAGCGATAATTATAAATGACCGCCATTTAAAAACCCTGCGGAAACTTATGATTTGAAATTTATTTTGCAGAAATATTACAAAATTATTATTTCCAAGTTGATAATTTTATTTCTAGAATAAAAGATAATGTAATTAAAATATATGTATATATATATATATATATGTATATATATATATATGTATATATATATATATATGTATATATATATATATATGTATATATATATATATATATATATATATATATATATATATATATATATATATATATATATATATATATATATATATATATATATATATATATATATATATATATATATATATATATATATATATATGTATATATATATATATATATATATATATATATATATATATATATATATATGTATGTATATATACATATATATATATATATATATATATATATATATGTATATATATATGTATATATACATATATATATATATATATATATATATATATATATATATATATATATATATATATATATATATATATATATATATATATATATATATATGTATATATATATGTATATATATATATATATATATATATATATATATATATATATATATATATATATATATATGTATATATATATATATATATATATATATATATATTTATATTATATATATATATATATATATATATATATATATATATATATATATATATATGATTTATAAATATATATATATATATATATATATGATTTATATATATATATATATATATATATATATATATATATATATATATATATATATATATATATATATATATATATATATATATATTGGTTGTGCACTTATCATTTTTATCGAGGAACCAAGATTCATTTATGTCTTTTACAAAAAGGGCATATGAAAAGAGACGCAGTAGACGTGTCCATAAAGAATATTAAAAAATACTAGAATTTTCATCAGTACATATAGAAAAAAAATCCAATGTTGGAACTTCTAAAAGAAATGATTTCTTATCTTGCAAAAATCTAAGAGAATATTTTGACCATTATGAGTCATCGATTTTGTACAATAAATACTCTTATGACCAAAAGCCTAATGAGTATAAGCATAACCCAACTTTAAAGGAAAGTTTTTCTGCATGTTTTTCTAACCAAGTAATTATGCACTAAACAAGTGGATTGACAAAGAAAAACAACCTTTTGTCAACAAAAGAATGGCACAAATTTCTATTGATAAAGTGTATGATAACAGATAGTCAGTATCTAACTTGTTTTGTGTTTTTTTTAAAGGTAACTTAATTACTTTTTTGTAGCAAAATGTTTTATAATTAGATTCATTTTCATGTTGTGAAGAATACAACTTTCTACATCAGATGAAATGTATGTTAAAGAAAGCATTAAAAATAAGAATAACAAATCATACCGCTCTTCATTGCCAGAACCTCCGCCACCTATTATGAATAAGCCCAATGCTAAAAGTATAACACAAATATCATATTTTTTTCTTAATGGTTTATAAACTGAAATAGATTCTTGTTTAATTTGATCTGAATAATATCTATCTAGCTATTAGTCTTTTTTATTTATTTCTAAATTTTTCCTTTTATTTTAACTATTTGGGTGTCCTGTTATTTGTAATGTTGTTAAATTGGTTACATATATTTAAATGATTGACAACATTCTATTGTATTAAATAATCCTTTAATCAACTTGATATGAAAATTGAAAATTGATTGAAAACATGCTGAAATTGTTTAAATTCAGAAATTGAAAGAGTACAAAATTGGTTGAAAGATTAAATTAAGTAACAGGTATGGTTGAGGGATTATTTATAGTTCTAATTATAATTATTTCTTTTGAAAAGAGTTGTTATCAGATTCAAAGATTGAAGAAGATAATTTTTCTTCACATTTTATTGATGAACAGAATAAAACAAAACAAAGTTCACATTGTCAAAGAGTTTCAAGTTTTAATATGAGTGTTTGTGGTTTTACACCAATGAATGTTAATGTGGAGGTCTTTTTTATTAATTTGTTTTTGTATTAAAATAGTTGTATTATTTTAATACAAAAAAAGATAGGTATAAAAGAATAGAAATGGATTATTTATAATATTGTGATCTGATAAATCATGTGTGTAGCATTTTACCTTTAGTAGTTAAACAAAATTCTTTAATATCGTAACCTTTTACAGGATAAAGTTTTAGCTGATTTAAAAAGTAGGTTTTCTAAAATATTATGGCAACTTCTGCGATGGAAAAAACTTACATGTATTTTTGGAATTTTAGTTTAAGTTACTCAAGCATAATTTGAATTTTAAAGTTCTTATTTCATTATTTTTGCTATTTGGTTTTATGAGCTAAATATGTTAATCAATCTTTTTATTCTTGTTTGTAGAGATGCAAAATGTTATTCCCAACGAGTTTGCAGAAATAAAAGTTCTTTTAAAAGAAGTTATAGAAATTAAGTTTCAGGCTACTGGGGTGAAGTTGCTAGAATCAGTGGACAAAGTGGTTACACTGGATAATAAACTAAAAGATAAAACCGAGTATACTAATTTGGTATAATCTAATTATCTTAATTTTTAATAAGTTTGTTTAAATTTGGTTTACTAGTTTAGAATCTAATGAAAAGTATTTGTAAATGAACTAAAATAACTAGCTTGTGTTAGACTCAATATGTTGTAAAGAAATTTAAGTTACACTAGTTTTTATTACATTTATTTCAGCTTGATAGTTTGAAAAAGATTGGTGGTGGAAAGCCTAGAGAACATGTTTTTTTGATCATAAAAAGGTAAATGATATACGTATATGTATATATATATATATATATATATATATATATATATATATATATATATATATATATATATATATATATATATATATATATATATATATATATATATATATATATATATATATATATATATATATATATATATATATATATATATATATATATATATACATGTATATATGTGTATATACAGTATTGGACAAAACATTTGCAACCAACATCAAACAATGCTAAAAAGTGTTCCTAATTTTTTGTCTTAAAAATGAAACAAACTATACTACCACAGCAAACAGTTCAGGAGTCTGGAGTCATAGCATGCCATGATATGAGCAATCAGCTGACAGGTGCAACTTTTAGGTTTGTTTCATTTTCTCAAGTCTGGTCCGTGTCAACGTCACGGAAGTTTTTTAATATACCAATAAAATAGGTTTTTCAGCAAGACAACGATCCCAAACACACTGCAAAAGTAGTCAAGCAGTGGTTTCAAGACAACCATCTATTGGTGATGGATTGACCGCCTCAATCTTCGGATCTCAACCCTATCGAGAACCTGTGGGAGATCGTTAACCGCAGAGTTAATCATGAATGTGTTCGTAATAAGGATCAACTGTTTGAACAAATCCAAATAGCAAAGTTTCATTGATCACCTGATCGAATCTATGCCTTAAAGATGCAAGGCTGTGATCGACAACAAAGGATTCACCACAAAATATTGATAGCAAAATACAGCTTGGTCAACATTTTGTGGAGTTGCACTTGTGTTGTCCAGAAGGAAATCAACTTTTTTTAATTCTTTTGATTAATTTATTAATTTTCGTGTACAAATAATGAACTTTGTGATGAATAAAATTTGAAAAACGTTGTCTCTAAACAGTTACATAGTTATTTCTCTAAATTGAAAAAATGCAGCACTTTTATATAAAGAAACTAAATTAGCATCATTTGGTTGCACTGGTTTTGTCCGATACTGTATGTGTATATATATATATATATATATATATATATATATATATATATATATATATATATATATATATATATATATATATAATATTTCATAAAAATAGATTCAGAATTCTACATGTCTTTTAAAGTCATTTAAATGTCATTAATGTATATATTTTAGATATCGGCGACGTGGAAGAAAATGTTGACGGCAATGCAGAAATATAGTTTCTTATGTATATTTTTGTGAAATAAAAATTAAATAATGTTAGTTAAAATGTTTCTTTACTTATTTAATTTAATCCTTTTTTATGACTAATTTAACCGCCTGTCAGGGTTACCGCTGTAACACCTTTGTATCAAACAAGTCCCAGCAAACAAAAAGATATCTAAAATGCATTTAATATGCATCTAAAAACTGGTCTAAAAGACGTCTAAATTCACGTCGTGAACGGGACATAAATAGATGTCTATCTTATAGATGTCTTTTAGATGCATTTTAATCGACACAAATAAATGCCTTAGATGCATAAAAGATGTGAAATATACATTTAAAGATGTATATTAGATGTATATTAGATGCATAAAAGAGCTATTATTAGCTAAAAAATTATCTATTATTTAATTTTTTTAAACGCGCCTTAGACATCTATTTAAGAGACGTATTTTATACATCTAATATGCATCTGTAAGATGCATATTTCACATCTTTTATGCATCTAAGGCAATTATTTGTGTCGAATAAAATGCATCTAAAAGACGTCTATAAGATAGACGTCTATTTATGTCCCGTTCTAGACCTGAATTTAGACATCTTTTAGACCAGTTTTTAGATGCATATTAGATGCATTTTAGATATCTTTTTGTTTGCTGGGATTACTCTACTTCATTCTTCTTTATGCTAACTAATAATTTACACACACACATACATCTATTGTAAAATATTACACTATATTATTTATATTTTTAATTTTTTATTTTAATATTTTTTTTCTTATATAAATAATCCACATTTTCACATAAACGGATAGCTTTTAACAACCGTTAAAACGTTTACCCATTTCACAACTAATAGCTGATTGAATAACAAATTATTAAAAACATTAACCTAACTACTATGCTATTTCCGTTTCGAAACGATCAAAATAATAAATAAAAACCGTAACGTCAACTAAAAAAACGTAGGTAGCAAAAATAACTTTTGATTACTTGCCTGATAATTCGGAAAAAAACACATCTAAACTTCTTTTTGGTATTTGTGTTACTGTAACTATTTTAGTCGCGATTGTACGTGTTTATTGTTAACATTTTAAAAAATAATTAAAAATAGCATCTTACGCTAAAGCAGCTTCAGTAGTCAGTTCGGTTGGTGAACGAATCGTCGAATTTAAGGTGTTTATGGATATGATACATGCGAACAATCTTTATAGGGGATAAATGAACAAAAACAATGTCGATCTTAATTGTTTCGAGAATGTTTTTACCATTCTTCTTAAATAATAAAAAACAATGGATATTTTTTTAGATAAAAAAAAATTGTAAAAAATCATTAACAGACCATTGCTTATCTACAAAATGCACTTTACACAAGTTACGGATCAGAATAAATAAATACAAAAAGTACCCTTTCCTTGCTTAAAAACTAAAGTAAAAGGCATAAAGACCTTTTGTACTCAAACCTTGCTTGGTTTCTACAAGTATCTCGCCTTTAAGTACCTCTTTAACTATGAAAAACTCAGCGCACCTTTCTATCACTTCATTAATTTTTAAAAAGTATACTTTAAATATAAGTGTATGCAGTTTAGAACAGAAAATTTTATGCAGTTACTAAAAATTGAATGCAATTTTAAAACGAAAGTTGCCAGAAAAGTTGTGACTGAAAAAACGAATTTTTTTAGACCTGGAGTTAACGTTGCTTGTTAGTTATCAAAATCTTATAGTTAACAAATTTGCCTTGCTCCAGTTTTTTTTTAAAAAAGATTCTACATAACTTTTTATTTTGAAATATTAGTTTTAAGAGTTTTACTTTTAAATTGTTGGTTTTTGTTTTTATTTTTATTATTAGTTTTGTCAAGAACATTGAAAAAAATAATATTTCATATTTCAAACCATTATCATAAAAATAGAAAAAACAAATAGATCATTAAATAAATTAAAAAATAATGATATTTTATAAAAACTAGTTTTTGTTAAGTTTTAAGTAAAATATGGCAACAGCTCAAACGTATTTCAAACACTTTTTTATAAAAATTAGGTTAAATTGTAAACTGATCTTTGAATTTACATTACGCGAAGAAAAGTTTAGAGAACCTGTGGTACCAGCTGTTATATCATCTTTATACTAAACAAAATAATTCTTTTCCTGATAAATAAAAATTATGATGATAATGAATTTTATTATAAAATTTAAAAATATTAAACATATTGCACTGACAATGTTATAATTAGTAAGTGGCCAGGGTTAATACTTGACTGGGGCCGGATTTTAATAAAACCTAGCCGGGTTAAATAAAAACGGTGCCGGGTTTATAACACTGTGAGTTATCCGCTTTTAGGATTTTAGATTATTGCCGTGCCGCTTTGTACTTTTTAATTTTTTTTCTACCTTACCAATTAAAAAGATCTAATTTTTTTCAGCTATGTAATTTTTGAAAAATTTTTTTGAGCAAAAACCGTAAATATAAGAACTGTTTTAAAAAATGCGTTGCGTTACTGTATGCATCAAAAAAGAGGGTATATGCATAGATGCATAAACCCTCATATGTATAAGATGTGTGGGTTATTGTTGCGGTTATTGCCGCAATTTTTGTAAGAGGGTACCATTGGTTTGCCGAGAAGATCATTTTGAGTTTCGTTGAGGGCTTTTCAGAATTCGTAGTTAATCATGGCTAAAGGGTACACATTTGTTATTAGAATTTTTACCAGGTTTTTTTATTTCATCCTCACCGTCCCTCGTGTCAGAAATTGCTTTATTGTATCGAATGGCCTAGCTGTATACTATGGTAAGAAAAAAATTTAAGTAGGGCCACTGTTTCAGTAGGTAATTGGTGTAGTGTTGAGTAAAGTCTGCCATTTTCGTCCTTGCTTCTTTATGCTAACTAATATTTTACACACACACACACACACACACACACACACACATTTACTGTAATATATTACATCATATTAATTATTTTTTTTTATTATTATTTATTTTATTGATTTTTTTTTCTAATAAAATTAATGCACATTTTAATAAAATCGGATATTTTTTAACAATCATTAAAACAGTTACCTATTTTGCAACTATTAGCTAACTAACTTTAGCATTACACTAACTACGACACAATTTCCGTCGCGAAACGATCCAAATTACAAATAAACATACATTAAAACTATTAACGATTTCACAACTATAAGCTAACAAAACAACAAATTAATAAAAACATTAACCAAATTACTTCACTATTTCCGTTCCGAAACGATTCAAATTACAAATAAAAACCGTAACATCAACGAAACAAATCGTAGCAAAATTATATTTTGCTACTATACAGTGCAGTAACACATGAAACACTAAGTTTCATATTAAAATATATTATATTTTAAACATTAGCATATAGCTAATTCCTGGTACCGCGGGTAACAGTAACATATATACTATATAGCTCTTGTTAACCTACTAAGCACTTGTTTAATTATGCAATACTATATATAATAACATAAAAATATTATATATATATATATATATATATATATATATATATATATATATATATATATATATATATATATATATATTCAATTTCAATATATTCAATAAAATATATTCAATAAAAAATTTATATTCAGTCTTCGCTATTTACACTTGTTCGCAACATAATTTTTTTTTTATATTTACATTATTATAACACTGAAAGGAATAATTTCGCAATATTGTATAGAGATAGTTTAATAACATCTTTATTTATTTTGCAATAATAGTCTTTGGTCAAATTGTAAACTGAACTCTAAACTTGACTTAAATGTCGATAAAAGGGAAATTGACGAGATTACGGAAGATGTTTCCTTTAATTAAACAAAATGTAGTATTCAAAATAAATAAAATTTATTATGATGACAATTAAATACTCCTTGATATTATCTAGTTTTTTTTGTTAACATTGATGTTGACAAAGTCAGATCGTCCGTATTTTCGGTTTTTGCCCTATAATTAGCTGGTAATTTTGCATCTTTTAATAAATTTCTGAAAGTTTCAGTATTCGGTTTTAAATTATAAGATTTCATTAAATGGACGGCCATCCCTTTTACAACTAATAAACATTGCAAGGGGCATTGTGTTAAAGTTGTTGATTTGCTCAATTTATAAATACCAATTACTTCTTTAGCTTTTTCTTTTGCAATTTTGTGTTAATGTTGTAAGTGCCGGAAAAAGCTTAATGGTTTTTCTTTGGCAGTTGGCCATTATGCGTTCTTTTGATGCTTGTTTGTATTTTTTTTTCTAAAATAAAAATAATTGTGTTCTATATATTTAAATATCCTTAAATACATACATTATTTACATACATTATACTTTGTTGTTATCGATAATGTCATACTAATTTAGGAAAAACATGGGAGTTTAGTAACAACAATTTAGAAATGTTAGTAGGTAAAATTTAGAAATGTTAGTAAATTTAAACAAATATTATAATTTGAATATAATATTTGTTTCAATTTAAAACTGAAGAGAAAAAAATAATGTCGTTTTTTTCATTAAAAAACCCCCGTCTTCATCAAAACGGGGGTTTTAAGGTATGTTTTTGCAAATATTTTTTTTACTCAAATTGCTTTTTTAATAAAATTATTATTGATAATTATAATAAAACTATATAATTATAATAAAACTGTATAGTTATAATAAAACAGTATTACTATACCATAACTATAACGGCAAAATGAATTAATTTAAAACAGAAAATTTAAACAAAAATATTAAAGGGAAACACATAGGCCATTCGTGTTACTTTTTTGTAATGGTGTATTTAAGTTCATTAGCAACATTTTGTGTGTTCCGTTAAAACTTAATTCTTTCGTTTGTAATTTTTGTCCGTGCAGTTTTATAAAGAACATTAAGGTCATATTCTTTGATAAAATCAAGCATTTCTTCTTTACTTTAAAAAAATAAATATAAAAATAAATAAGCATAAGTTATTTACATTTAAAATGTTATTAAGAGAAAACAGAACATACTTGGCATTTTGTTTTCAAAAAAGTATTTTTGAAACTTTTTTAAAATGAGCTTTTCATCATTATTTGACCTAGCATAATATGCTCGTTTTTCTAAAAATGATTTTTATTTGAATTAATGTTTTTAAAGTTGAAATAAGAAAAATAAAAATAAAAACTATATAGTTTAAAATTTTTTATTTTTTTATTTATTAGTTTATTTATAAAATATTATAAGGTTTAAAATTATTTTAATTATAACAAATAACTTAATAATAAAATAAAATAGTCTTAAACTTCAAGTTAAGCAAACAAATCGTTATTTGGGTGGCCTATAACTGGACCTAATTTTGAAATTTTTAAAATGATAGAATATGACAATTTTGATTTTCAACCTACAACTTTTGATTTTTCATACTTACTACTAACTAAAACATGAACTACTAATTTTTAATCCTACTGCGTTTTCAACCTACTAAATTTTCAACATACTCAATTTTCAACCTATTGAATTTTCAACCTACTGTATTTTCGACCTACTGTTTTTTCGATCGACTTTATAACTACGTTTTTTCCGGTATGTATTTTATTTGTTTTTAATTTGAATCAGAGCTAAATTTAATCAGCCGTGGAGCGCTAGCTCATAATTGAGAGGTCCTAGGTTAGTTGCCTGGTCAAGAATATAAGGCAGCGTTTTTTTTTTTCTTTTAAACTATTTTTTTCTTAGTCAGTTCGTGAAAACTTTTGATCGGACGCCATTTTACAAAATAAGTATTTTTTTTTTTTTAATTTCAGTTCATGAATCTTTAATTTTTACAAAACACGCATAAAATTGTTTAATTCTTGCGTAGCATAAGATCAAATGCGTATTTTCTAACAGCTGTTTTATCAAAATTTCAATAGGATTCAATATGGTGATGTAAGTTTTAAACTTAGGTGAGAAATAAACCAAAATTTTCAATGTATCGAGATTTTTTATTTGTAAAAATGTAACTGTTTTTTATATGTAAAAATGTATTTTTTATTTGTAAAAAATAAGTGACGCCAACTGTGTTCTTTTTAGATTAATATGATTAAAACTCACGTTTATAAATATTTTTATAAGAGGCGTGAACTTCCTATTAAATGCTCATCCGCAGTGCACTGTGATAAGACCGTATGGACTTCTTGGGGCATCTAAAAAAATTAACAAAAAAAAATAAATCCCCTCCTTGGAGTAGCTCTAGCCCTTGCACAGTAATGGAGAAACATTATCAACTTGTGCAAGGCCGGCGCGATAGGGGGGTGTGGGGGGTGTAACACCCCCCCATCAATGATTTTCAGTCGGCAAACTGGACCTTTAGTCGGCAAATTGGAAGTAGTTAGTCGGCAAATGTGGACCCCCTTTCGATATAGGTTAGACAGTCGGCAAATGTCGTCATAACAGTCGGCAAATTTTGGAAAACGAGGACCTTTTTTTTTTTTTTTTTTTTTTTTTTTTTAGTCGGCAAAAGTTGTAATGGCACCCCCCCACGTGACACCTACTCGCGCCGGCCCTGAACTTGTGTCGCTTTAAATATTTTATTATAACCAATATGGTTTTCTTAACTTGTCATAAGCATTTGATACCTTTAACCATCAGATTTTATTAGAAAAACTAAAATATTATGAAATAAGCCACGAAAACGATTAACGGTTTACCATTACTTAACTGATCGAAAGCAGTTTTTTTCTCTAAATGATGGCTTTCAGACAAACAAACTTAAAATATCATGTTGGGTTCCACAAGGTTCCATCTTAGGTCCGCTGCTGTTCTTAATCTATGGCAACGATCTATATAAAGCATCAAATAAAATGTCTACTATTATGTTTGCAGACGACACCACTTTATTCTATTCTCGCAGTAATATATTTTTATTATTATTATTATTATTATTCAACCATATCAAGAAAATTTACATATTTCATCGTAAATTAATATAAATTGGTTAGGTGTCACTCATATAGTTACAAACTAGTCAATGGAGTGACACCTAAAAAACATAAAAATTTCACAAAAAAAAAAATAAATAAATAGAAAAAAACAAAAAATAACAAAAAAAAAAAAAAAAAACAAAAGGAAAAACTCAACATCTGTATATATAAATAAGAGAAAAAAGGAGAAAAGATTGTTAAACAAATAATAATGCTATATGTAATAATAATAGTACTAATACAAAATAATAACAATAATAATAAAGTACCAATATTATTAAGAATATTATAATACAATATAAATTGTATGTACAAATCATAGATGATAATTAGATATAATAATAACATAAAAATGTAACATTAATAACATAATAAATATAAGATAGGTAAATAATAAATAAAGTAAAAATCAAACCACTTGTTCGTTAAAGAGATTATATATTGAAGACAACTACAGTACAGAGAGAAATTATAAAGAAATACACTTCAACAATATATTTTTAAATTGAATTATGTTGAGCAGTAAAAAATTCGTAACAAGTGGATATTTTTTCTTAGACTTTTTTATTAATGCAGGAATACACTGGTTCCATTGAGAAATACATTGCTGTTTTATGGAAAACTTACCATATTTGATTGTGTTGAAAAAAGAATAGTATAGCTTACTATTTTATATTATCTCTCTATTTCAAGTAGCAAATAATGAACTAGAACAAGTATCAAACTGGCTTATTGCTAACAGCCTATCTTTAAACATTGGTAAAACTTAGTTTTCCTTATTCCATTCTAAACGAAAGTTTCAATAAATTCCAAAATCCTTACCAATGCTATATATAAATAACACCAAAATTTTGCGCTCATTCACAAATAAATTACTTGGTATTTTAATAGACGAAAACTTATCTTGGAGACATCATTTTAAACACATTAGCTATAAAATCTCAAGAAGTATTGGCATTTTATATAAAACCAGAAAAATCTTAGACAAATCTACGCTAATTCTATTTTGCATTCATAAAAAGTTATTTATCTTATGTTTGGGGTAGTACAAATAAATCTAAACTCGACTGTCTCCTTAAACAACAAAATCATGCAGCACGCATTATTCATTTTCAAAATCGCTTCAAAAATACTAAACCTTTTCTAAAAAGCATGAGGGTACTTGATATTTATGAACTAAATATTTTTTTAAATTACACAACTTATGTTTCAACACAGTCAAAAAAAACGCCGAAGGTTTTCAAAAATATTTTCTCTAAAACGTTAAACCGATACTATACTCGATTTACTCATTTTTTTTTTTTTTATCAAAAAAATTATTTCAACAGAAAACCAAGTATATCTTGAGAAATAACTATATTAAACTATATTAAATAACTATTTTAAATGTTTCAAAACACATTAAGAACTATACAAATTCGCTATTTAAAATCCAGGAAATTTCAAAAAGTATTCAACAAAATAAACTAAACTTGTTTCTTCGTCTTCTTAATAATAAAACAACTTCAGGCATTATCTTTTCACAACTGACACCCCTTATTAAAACATTCGTCTGTTGGCGATATCCAGGACCTATGCCGTTTTCGGATGCTAAATTTTCAAAACTTAATTCAAAATAAAAAGAAGATAAAAATAGCACTTTCTAAAAGTGAAATTCCCTCCGAAGTTGAACAAACTTTGAAACATGCAATAGAGTGCTAGAATGCGAAAGAGCAAAGAGGAATTTTTAAACAAATTCTGGAGGAAAAAATTCTTAAGTGAAAATCATGAGAAATAACTTTCTTATTTTTCTTTTTTACTTTGTAAATTACATTGGGTGTTAAATAAATGAAATAATAATAATATAACAGAACTTTAAATAATGCAAAATAAATTTATTAGTTGCCATGGTTACCGAGTAAAATGGCAGATATCCAAAAATGTTTAGGCCAGCCCGGCCATTCTAACTCAATAACCGAAAACATATAAGATATGGTTTTTGGGCATATGATTAACAAAATAGTAATCTACAAAGTATACTAAAATTGTTCTAAAAAACAAAGTATTTATAAGAGTTTACAATTATATTATAAAGAATTTTTAAAAATGGAGTATTTAAAAAAAATGCAGTTTTGTGATCAAAATCTTTTATAAATTAACAGTATTGTAAAACTTTTAGTTCCAATCGTACAAGTAGATGCAATAAACATTTGGTGAAAATTTTATGCAAACTGTCAGAGACAGAATTATTTATATTGTTCCAGTTATTTTTAGCCGTAGGGTACATTAAAAGTATGCATTTTTCTAATCCTGAAAAACCTTGACCACATGCACGCATTGAATAAGCTATTCTATTATTTACATCAAAAGTGTTTTTCCCAGAACATGTCTATGAAGCATAAACTTGAATTTTTTCATTACAGTTAGAGCACATTGAGCTGAATTCTTTTTTTTTTTTGGAAAAACATTCTGAAATTTAATTTTGATTGTAAACATTTTTTTTAACATAGTTGTATAATTACATTAGACAAAATTTCAGTATCAACAATTCGATAACCAACAGTTTTGTTTTTATTATGCTGAGTTGTCTCAATTATCTCAATTTTTTTTGAAGATAAGTTTCAAGAACTGTTACAATAAATATGGTCATTTTCATAACTAATTTTTTGGATTTTTTACTTTGAGTACCTAGTTTGACTCTATATGATTTACCTATTGTTAAAAAAGTTTATGAAACAACAAAATAATAACAAAACAGCTTGCAATTCTGATTAAAAACCTGTTACTATGCATGATGTTAGGCAGATTAAATTAACCCAGTCAAAAGAATTGATTTATTCTCAAGAACTAAATCTTACTGTTTTTTTCAAACTTGAGTTCAGCGATAAATTTTGTTTCATAAATACACAAAATATTTTTTTCATTTTTTTATGATTTTTTAAGATTCTTAAACAATAAAGGTCTTTAAATAAAACCAACATACTTCGGGTTACAGAGACGTCGTTTAATGATTTTTCAAATACCAACGCAACTGATTATAATTTTTACTAAAAAGATAGAAGCAATAAAAGAAGGGAGCGTTAAATATATATAACGCTACGCCACCTCCCTTCTTTCATTGCTTTTAGATATATATTTTTTTTCATATATATATTGTCAGATTTTCTTATCCAGTAATTTTCTAGTTTTAACAATTTTAAATTTTCGAAAAACATTTTAAAACAATAAGATAATAATGACAATAACAGGGTGGCCACACTTTTTTTGTCTGAAAAAATGAGGATAATTTAGGAGATTTTCAAGGTTTTAAGGAGATTTGCCGGGAAATATGAAAAAAAAAGTTCAAAATTTTTAGTCGATTTAAACTTTTAAAATTTAGAAGTATATTTAACTGAAATTTTTTATTCTGAAAATACAAAATTATTTTAAGTCAACTTAATCAAAATAAAATTTTAATAAAAATAATTTTTATGCTCAAAACTTAGACAGAAATAAGAAAAAAAAGCTTAAATTTTATCAAAATAAATTTTTAAAGTTATTAAAATAATACAAAAATATTGAAAAACATTCGAGTAACCTATTTTTTCTCAGTATACAACAGTACTAACTCCAAGTCTGAATCATTTCATTAATTTTATTGTTGTTTGGCTTATAATAGTTTATGTATTATACTCAAGACAAATAAATTAGGAGAATTTAGAAGTATTTGAGAAAATCATCTTTTAGGATGTTTTTCCAATACTAAGATATTTTAGGATTTTTTAGGTGGAGTGGCCACCCTGAATAAATTATTTGCTTTTATAAATACAATAGTTAGATATACAAAGTTAGAGTTACAAACAGTAAAAGCCTGATGAACAATTATATTATATATTTATATAATTATAAATACAAATTATATTGAATAAAAACGTGAGATAAAAAAAATAATATTATTAACAACAGTAATTAAAATAATATAAAACAATTTTTTAATAATATATAAAAATTTAATTAAAAATTTATTAATTAAAATAGTTATGTAATAACAATAAATACATAAGTAAATAAAATATATATATAAGAAATTCTTTAAAAATTGTAGCATTAAAAATAACAAGTAAAAATAAGGACAAAATTTAGTATACTTTAATATATACACAGAAATATTTACACAAATGTATATAGACACACACATACATACACACATATTTATATGTACAAAAAAAAATTAATGCCCCACTTACAACAAAAAACAAACAAAAACACTTTTATTAAACAAACTTATAAATAAAATAAAAATAAGTGATAAGCCAGATGGTATACAAAAATACAACAATACATAAAGAAATAGTTTTTTCTTCAAATGCATTCTTTTTCTTTTTAAATTGGTTCTAATAATGTTCCTTACTTCTCTTCCTTCTTTGATGTCGTTGTTGTCTTTTTTTTTTGATTTTCAAATGTTTCAAAATATTTTTGCTTATTTATTTTCTTATTATTCATTTTTCTTTTCTTTACATTCTATACATCTTTTAATTTTTCCATCCTCTTTTTCATTTTCTGAAAATTTCTTCCTAAAATTGTGAATCACAGCAAATAGTTTATTAACAAGGCATTGCTTTGTACCTAAATAAAATACCATCACTTGTGTTTACTTATTTAAATAAACTATCATTTTATAAAATACAATGCGTTAATTCAAGTAATTATAAAGAAAAAAAATTAAAATATATAAAACAAACAATTCTATTTTTCAAAGCAAATATTCTTAACAATTTTTAGACATAAAAAAGTAAAATAAACTTTAATTATAAAAATCAGTAAAAAACTATGCATGTAAAATGGCAAAACAAAACAATGTGTTGTTACATTCTGTGGCCAATTGTTTCTAACTGATAATTTATTATGAATGCTCTTTAAAAAAAGGTATGGTAAGTAGGTAAGTAGATAACACAGTTTTTGTGGCAATAAAGTATGATTAACACATATGCGCTTGACAAGTTGAACGGGCTTCTTGGTTTCACATTGTGGTACAATGACTAATAAAAAAAAGAGTTATTACAAAAAATATTTGTTCATTTCTGTATAATACAATCTTTCTTATTAAATTCACAAACAATGTAAGAAAACAGTTCTTTGTATCATTTGTATTGACAAAAAGAAGTAAAAGCAGCTTTATGTTTTGATTAACGGCACACTTACACAAAATAACACACTTATACTAAATGTGTTCTAGAAACACGAGTTAAAACATGTAAACACAAATAAACAATATCATATAGTTAGAACTACAAAAATTTCAACCCACTAAATTGTTCTACACTAAATTGTTCTGAAGAAGCTGAAGCTAAAACATTTATAGGTGGAGCTGATTCCAGAGCAGGCTCTAAGCTAACTTTCTCCAAGCTCCTCTTTTTGATAATTTGGAAGATCAAAGTTTGAGCATTTTTTGTTAGGGATTCCTAAATAATCTAAAGTTATTTTTTATATGAAAAATTTATAAAAAAGCATTTTACGTATTTTTAAAAAAAAGGATTTTACGTTTTGATATTGATATTATAGGTTTAGATTGTTTGATTGCTCACCTTGAGGCACATAAAAATTCAATATTTTAAAAATTATACTTGAGCTGATATATATAAAGTTGTTTTTGTATACATTCAAAAAAATGCTTGCATATTTTAGAAATTAATTTTGATCATATTGTTTTTTGTAATATGTTATATAGTTTAGGTTAAATAAAAATGGCAGTTAATAGTAGAAATAATACATAAAAATAATAAAATAAAATGTCAGTAGCTTTCATAGGCTGATATAACACAGGCTTCTTGTTGATTAAATTCTTGAAACAAAAACTTGCCTATTTTAGATTTATTGTCAATGATTTTTGAAGAAAAATCTTTAAAAGCGCAGGAGAAAAATGGTAAAAACACAGACTAGAAGGTTGAAATGAATTTCCCCGAAAATAAAATAATGGCAAATTGGTTGAAATTAAAATTCTGTCAAATAGGTTGAGAAAAAAATCGGTCGAAATAAAAAACGTCATAAATCGGTCGAATTAAAAAAGGCCTATAATCAGTTAAAAACATTTTAGGCCTCAGTAGAACACTTAAAAATTATTTCCACTTTTTAGTAGATGTTTTATATTGTAGATCAAGTTTGTAGGTGCAGAATTTCGTAGGTTCAACTATGTGACACGGTTATTTGTAGAAAATGCACTTAGTTCATTGTTTTGCGACACACCTTTAGACATAATATAAAAACATTTTATCATTATGCAAACTATTATTAAAAGTTTAACGTTTAAATTGGGTATTACTGAACTACGGTAACCCAAACAAATGTAAAATAAACTTACCTAAATCCATTTTGAGAAGTTTTACACTAACATTTAAAACTGCTGAAATACCAGATTGACATTGGTACGTATTTTCGTTTGTTTCTTTAGAGTGACCCATGTGTTTGTAAAATAGTTCTCTATCCCGTTCACTTGAGTTTTCTAATTCAAAAAAATATGTACTCACCAAATGCCTATTATTTGTTGCCTTAAAATGGTTTTATCAAGGGTAGTTTAGAAGCAACGTCATGAATTGCCTTCCAACCAGAAGTGTGCCCATCAGAACTTCTTTTATTGCAAATAAAAATATATTATATTTTGGAATGCCTACACGCTCTCTTACAATTGAATTAGAAATTATATTTAAGGCAGGAAGCGTGTTGGGTGGAAAAAAATGATGACATCTTTAAAGCCCTTCCCAGCCATAAAAGCATTTTTAGCAGACTTTATCAAAAACTTTTGATAATCATTTAGTTCTATAAGTTGTTGTTTATCAATGGTTTTATCATTAACTGCTTCATAATACTGAAACAGTTGAAGCCTTGCTGGTTCACCACCTGAAAAAAAAAATTTAAAACATGAAATATATTACTATAAACTCATGGTTCATGTATTTTAAACAAGGTAAAAAATTAAATAAAATATAGTCTATATATATTATTAACTTATAGAAATCAAGAAGCTTTAATAAAACAAGGTAATAGTAACTTAATTGTATTATTAGCAATAATAACAATAATAATAATAATAATAGTAAAAATAATAGCAATAATAATAGCAATAAGAATGAGCGTAAATATTTTCAGGATTGTTATGCGCTAAGTTTAAGGATTAATTTGCGATAAATAAGGACTAAAATGCGACCAGGACATTTTTTAAGATATGAAATGGGGACTTTATTGCGATCGGGACTGTTAGTCGCCTTTTTTCCGGGACATAAGGATTGTATTGCACTTTTAAAATATAAAAGTTAAAGCTAATGCGCATGCGCCAAGTTTGGATTAGAAAAGGGCTGCTTGTAAACTTTAAAACTTTATAAACTAGAATAAAACTGTGAATGATCTTTTTTAACTTTACTTTCAAGATTTTGCTCATCTTTCGGAAATTATTGATTTAAAAAATGGCCTAATATTTGGTAAAAACTTTTACATTTTATTTAGTGAATTTAAATTAATGCTAAATTAAATTGATAGCTTCCGTCAACAAACGGATTTTTTCCGTTAAAATATGGTGGGTTTTTTTCTGTTAAACAACTGGAGGTTTAGATTCATTTTCTGAATAAGAAAACTCACTGCTTGTTTTGTCGATATTCAATTCATCATTGTACTCGTTAGTATACTCCTTGATATTGTCTAGTTTTTTTGTAAACATTGATGTTGACATAGTCAGATCCCCCGTCTTATCGGTTTTTGCTCTATAATTAGCTAGTACTTTTGCATCTTTTAATAAATTTCTGAAAGTTTCAGTATTTGGTTTTAAATTATGAGATTTTATTAGATGGACGTCCATCCCTTTTACAACTGATAAGAATTGCAAGGGGCGTTGTGTTTAAGTAGATGAATTGCTCAATTTATAAATACCAATTACTTCTTTAGCTTTTTCTTTTGCCATTTTGTGATAATGTTGTAAGTGCCGGAAAAACGTTAATCAAATTATATAAATTTAACACTTTGAGATTTCGGAACCATCTTTATAGGGGATAAATGAACAAAAACAATGTCGATCTCAATTGTTTCGAGAATGTTTTTACCATTCTTCTTAAATAATAAAAAACAATGGATATTTTTTTAGATAAAAAATAATTGTAAAAAATCATTAACAGACCATTGCTTATCTACAAAATGCACTTTACACAAGTTACGGATCAGAATAAATAAATACAAACAGTACCCTATCCTTGCTTAAAAACTAAAGTAAAAGGCATAAAGACCTTTTGTACTCAAACCTTGCTTGGATTCTACAAGTATCTCGCCTTTAAGTACCTCTTTAACTATAAAAAACTCAGCGCACCTTTCTATCACTTCATTAATTTTTAAAAAGTATACTTTAAATATAAGTGTATGCAGTTTAGAACAGAAAATTTTATGCAGTTACTAAAAATTGAATGCAATTTTAAAACGAAAGTTGCCAGAAAAGTTGTGACTGAAAAATCGAATTTTTTTAGACCTGGAGTTAACGTTGCTTGTTAGTTATCAAAATCTTATAGTTAACGAATTTGCCTTGCTCCAGTTTTTTTTTTAAAAAGATTCTACATAAATTTTTATTTTGAAATATTAGTTTTAAGAGTTTTACTTTTAAATTGTTGGTTTTTGTTTTTATTGTTATTATTATTTTTGTCAAGAACATTAAAAAAAATAATACTTCATATTTCAAATCATTATCATAAAAATAGAAAAAAAAAAATAGATAATTAAATAAATTAAAAAATAATGATATTTTATAAAAACTAGTTTTTGTTAAGTTTTAAGTAAAATATGACAACAGCTCAAACGTATTTCAAACACTATTTTATAAAAATTAGGTTAAATTGTAAACTAATCTTTGAATTTACATTACGCGAAGAAAAGTTTAGAGAACCTGAGGTACCTGCTGTTATATCATCTTTATACTAAACAAAATAATTCTTTTCCTGATAAATAAAAATTATGATGATAATGAATTTTATTATAAAATTTAAAAATATTAAACATATTGCACTGACAATGTTATAATTAGTAAGTGGCCAGGGTTAATACTTGACTGGGGCCGGATTTTAATAAAACCTAGCCGGGTTAAATAAAAACGGTGCCGGGTTTATAACACTGTGAGTTATCCGCTTTTAGGATTTTAGATTATTGCCGTGCCGCTTTGTACTTTTTAATTTTTTTTCTACCTTACCAATTAAAAAGATCTAATTTTTTTCAGCTATGTAATTTTTGAAAAATTTTTTTGAGCAAAAACCGTAAATATAAGAACTGTTTTAAAAAATGCGTTGCGTTACTGTATGCATCAAAAAAGAGGGTTTATGCATAGATGCATAAACCCTCATATGTATAAGATGTGTGGGTTATTGTTGCGGTTATTGCCGCAATTTTTATAAGAGGCTTCCATTGGTTTGCCGAGAAGATCATTTTGAGTTTCGTTAAGGGCTTTTCGGAATTCGTAGTTAATCATGGCTGAAGGGTACACATTTGTTATTAGAATTTTTACCAGGTTTTTTTATTTCATACTCACCGTCCCTTGTGTCAGAAATTGCTTTATTGTATCGAATGGCCTAGCTGTATACTATGGTAAGAAAAAAATTTAAGTAGGGCCACTGTTTCAGTAGGTAATTGGTGTAGTGTTGAGTAAAGTCTGCCATTTTCGTCCTTGCTTCTTTATGCTAACTAATATTTTACACACACACACACACACACACACACACATTTACTGTAATATATTACATCATATTAATTATTTTTTTTTATTATTATTTATTTTATTGATTTTTTTTTCTAATAAAATTAATGCACATTTTAATAAAATCGGATATTTTTTAACAATCATTAAAACAGTTACCTATTTTGCAACTATTAGCTAACTAAAAACATATTAACTTTAGCATTACACTAACTACGACACAATTTCCGTCCCGAAACGATCCAAATTACAAATAAACATACATTAAAACTATTAACGATTTCACAACTATAAGCTTACAAAACAACAAATTAATAAAAACATTAACCAAATTACTTCACTATTTCCGTTCT
>NC_061159.1:55986303-55988803 GCF_022113875.1 Hydra vulgaris
ATATTTTTCAATAACCATTAAAACATTTAACTATTTCACTACTATTAGCTAATTGAGTAACAAATTAATAAAAACATTAAGCTAAATACTACCCTATTTCCGTTTCGAAACGATCTGAAATACAAATAAAAACCGTAACGTCAACCAAACCAATCGTAGCAAAAATAATTTTTACTACTTGCCTGTAGAGTGCGGTAATACATGAAACTCTGAGTTTCATTAATAAAATATGATATATTAAAAAAATTAGCATATAGCTAATTCCTGTTACTGATTTTGATATATAGCTATTTCCTGTTCTTTTTTCTCATATACATAAATAAGATGTTCTTTAATCTCATATACATTTATACTTAAGTATAATCACTCTAAGTTTCCAATCATTTATTTAAATGAGTTACTTTGTAGTCCTCAATCGCATTCACTAACGCAGCTCGATTTAGAAAAGCGTTTCCCGCAAATTCCTGGTATATATCTTTGATATGGGTTCCATTTAGTTGTAATAAATCGCAATCTTTGTATAAACCAAAATTCTTTAAAAAAAATATTGCAAATTTTTAGTTGATTACGTTAATCACTTTTTAATTAAAATATCATCTTGTCCAGCAAAGCAAATCCTAAAGCATTACTATATAAAACTTTATTTTTAGTTGAATTTAAATAAAACCTTTGAGAAACTTTAAGGAATAATGTTATGCTCAAAATATTATACAAACATTTTTTATTTATTGAGAAAAACATTAAATATATATAATAAACACGTAAGCTTTTACTTCAAATTCGGCAACAGTGCTTCTAAACAATGACTATGCGTAAATGCTTTTTCCAAGCGACAAGGTTTTAGATATCGTATTTTTGTCAAATCTTACTATCTCTCTTAATCTAAATAAAAACCGAAATGTCAAAAAAACAGGTCATTATACGCAAGTATCTTTTCAAACACTGTCTCAATATAAATATCAAATACATATATATATATATATATATATATATATATATATATATATAAATATATATATATATATATATATATATATATATATATATATATATATATATATATATATAAATATATATATATATATATATATATATATATATATATATATATATATATATATATATATATATATATATCCTTATAGTGTAGTCGAAAGAGTCGTTTAATGTAAAAAAAGTCTCTTTCGACTAAAATTTTGATTACCTCGTCCCTTAAGCTGTTTTTGATTGTCATCGAAATGTCAAAGTAATTAATTTATGCGGAAGTACATTAAATTTAAAAAATTTTTAAAAAACCGCAATTATAACGACTAGAAAGTTTTTTTTAATTAGTGGTGTTTTTGTTATTGATTTAATAAAAAACATTTTTAAAACATGCGTAAATGTTGCTACATCGACTATCTTATAGCCTGACTCGTGCTACATCGACTGACAAAAAGCCTGACTCGCAAGGGAATGCTGCTACATCGACTATCTCATAGCCTTACTCGCAAGGGAGTGCTGCTAAAACGACTGACAAATAGCCTGACTCGCAAGAGAGTGCTGCTACATCGACTAAGGGATTGGTTTGGCCAGGCAGTCTATCAATTTAAAAAAAAATATAATTTTTAAAACTTTTTCTGGTCTGGTTTATTAACGCGCTCTTTAAAACGACAGTTTATGAGAAACTTTTTTTGATGCCATGCAAGAGACATGCAAGAGTATGTATAAATATATATATATATATATATATATATATATATATATATATATATATATATATATATATATATATATATTTATATATATATATATATATATATATATATATATATATATATATATATATATATATATATATATATATATATATATATATACTGTGTCTTTTCTCTCCTATTTTCCCTCCCCCTCCCCCTCATTTCTTCATTCTGGAATATTATAAGTTCTTTGAAATTTTGTCAAACATCTTACGAGACGGAGTATAACAAATGTTACGCTTTTCAGATTTAGAAATTTAGAAATTTATACATGTTTGTATATACATTCCATTTTTAAAATCACTTATTTTTATGTACAACTTTCTATGTTTAAAGTCACTTAATTTTAATTTTGATAAAACTCAATTTTTATTTGATTTAAAACTAATTCAATGTATCTAATGATACTCCTTTGATATATGGACAATTTACATCTTTATGCATCACATTCATCACATCTTATTGCATCACAATCATCACATACACAAAAAGCCTGTACCCTCCACCCACCCTTACGTTCTTTCCTTTACTTAAATTATTACAAAAGGTGGTCACTATGTAAATTTTAGAAATTGCTATTAAATTGCATTCAAAACCTTTAAAACTTAAAAAAAAAAAAATCAAAGTTATATATAAGTGACGTAGGGAAAATAAATTGTTTTTAATAAAACAAAACTCTCCCTAAATCTAACTAACAAGTATTAGCTACTGTGTTACACAAACACACACACACACATACACACACACACACACACACACAC
>NC_061159.1:55991303-56025275 GCF_022113875.1 Hydra vulgaris
CAAATAAAAACCGTAACGTCAACTAAACCAATTGTAGCAAAAATAATTTTTACTACTTGCCTGTAGAGTGCGGTAATACATGAAACTCTAAGTTTTATTAATAAAATATGATATATTAAAAAAATTAGCATATAGCTAATTCCTGTTACTGCGGGTATCAGAAATATATATACTTTATAGCACTAGTTTACCTATTAAGCATTCTTTTGATTATGCAATACTATGTATGATGATACGAAGGTGTTCTCTAATCTCATATACATTTATACTTAAGTATAAATACTCTAAGTTTCCAATCATTTATTTATATGACTTACTTTGTAGTCCTCAATCGCATTCATTAGCGCAGCTCGATTTAGAAAAGCGTTTCCCGCAAATTTCTAGAATATATCTTTGATATGGCTTCCATTTAGTTGTAATAAATCGCAATCTTTGTAGTAACCAAAATTCTTTTAAAAATTTTGCAAATTTTTAGTTGATTACTTTATTCACTTTTTAATTAAAATATCATCTTGTCCAGCAAAGCAAATCCTAAGGCATTACTATAATAAACTTTATTTCTAATTCAATTTGATTAAAACCTTTAAGAAACTTTAAGGAATAATGTTTTGCTCAAAATATTATACAAACTTTTTTTATTTATTGAGAAAAACATTAAATATATATAATAAACACTTAAGCTTTTACTTCAAATTCGGCAACAGTGCTTCTAAACAATGACTATGCATAAATGCTTTTTCCAAGCGAAAAGGTTTTAGATATCGTATTTCTGTCAAATCTTACAACCTCTCTTAATCTAAATAAAAGCCAAAATGTCAAAAAAATAGGTCATTATACGCAAGTATATTTTCAAACACTGTCTCAATATAAATTTCAAATATTTATATATATATATATATATATATATATATATATATATATATATATATATATATATATATATATATATATGATGATATACCTATATAGGATTTACTCACTTTCCTCCCAACCTTCCATCCCGACCTTCGTCATAACTAACCTTATAATCCGATAACGTCATAACGTTATAATCCGAAAATGTTTAAAAAAAAAAAAATTAAATTTTTTTTGTTTAAAGTTAATCTAGCGTTATAAAAAAAATATATATAAAAAGCAAATGCTTTTTAATTATATTCGATATAAAAAATATAAAAAGCATTTTGTCAAATTATATAATTGTTTTTTATAATATAAAAAAATGGGTAACGTTAAAAAAATTGATGAAAATAAAAAAAATAAGGTCAAGCGAAAACTGTTTGAAAAACCTGTAGCTGTAAGTTTATTATTTTCTTTTTTTTATAAAATTTGTTTTGTATTTTTTTAAAAGTGTTTGTGATTTTTTTATAGATTGTTAAACCTTATGTGGTAGAAAAAGTTTATAAAGCGCCTCAAATTTATGTCCCTCAAGTGGTTGAAACGAGACCACTTGAGGAAACAGATGAATATTTGTATGAAAATGAGCTGGAAATCTACGACGATATTCCAGAAATAGACAATGGTAAATTAAAAAATTTTATTATATTAATTTTTTTTGTAAAAAAATATTAGTTTAAAATAATTTTTTTAGAACAAGTTGGCATACTCGATAGTATAATGAATAGATTCGATCAACAAGAACAAGTTCGCATACTCGATGGAGTAATGATTAGAATAGATCGACATTTAAACGAGAACAGAATGAACAGAAACGACCGTTATTTTGCACATAATCGAGAATGTATAGGTTGTTGTTTATGTAAAGGGGAAGAAAGCGAACATAATCATTGTTGCGCAACAACCGTGTGCCCGTACATACAAGATTTATTTGAGCGGTGCCGCGGTTGTTGTTATTGTATATAAAAATATATTTGTAAATAAATTGTATATATGTAAATAAAAAATTCATTTATCAAAATGTCTTTTGATGCGACGGACGACTGTTTGTTATATTTATATCAACTTAATTTAGATTTAAAAAAACATTTACAGGAAACGCATTTAAATCAAGGTGTTTGGATGGATAAAGTTCTTTTAGCTGAAGAAAGCGAATTGGATAGTTGTAAAAGAGTATTCGGTTTTTATATTAAAGATTTAAAATTGATAAAGACATATCAAAAAGAGTTGATAGAAGTTCTTGATTTGCTATTTAAATGTCTTCCGCATCGCGTATTTTATCCTGACACGTGTTTTCATAATTATAGTGAAGTCATTGAACATTGTCTTGATGTGTTAAAAACATTTTATTATTATTTTACGTGTATAGATAAATTGTATAAAAAAATAAACTATGTAAATAGTTTAAAAATAATAGTTCAACAATTGTGTTATTATTGTAAAGGATTAGTTGGAGGATTATATTTGCAAAAAGATGTATTGGAATGTTATCATATTATAAAAAAGGAAAGAGACAATATATTAAATGAAAAAATTTATTTATGTAAAAATTTGTTTTTTCTCATGATAATAATTGTTTTACAAAATCATAAAAGTCTCGTTTTATTTCTTCTGTTTTCTCAATGTTTTTTAAATAGTTTGTTTGTTTTAAAACTTCTTCTTGTACCAATAATAATATATTGCCAAACGCTTTTAATGTTGATGGATCATTAATCTTTTCATGTTCCACATTTAAAAATTTTGTCATTATATCGGATTCTTCTCTGTTAAAAAATAAAAAGTCTTGATCGTCTCCAGTAATTAGTTTCATTTTTTTTATTCTAAAATAAAAAGTTAAATAAAATCATACATGTCATTTCTATAAGGTTTAAAATAAGGATTAATAACATATTCATGTTGTTTAAATAACCAATCTATACATTCCATATAAATATTAAAAAAAGATTTCATGACTAATTTATGTTGCTTAGTAGCAGAAAAACAATTTATATAATAAGTATTTACAAAAAGTTTATATATATTATCAACAATGGATAATTGAATATTCAAATAAAACGGTCTAATTAATGCAAGTCTTTCAATTAATTCAAAACAATCGTCTTCGTGTGATTTGTAAACAGAATATAGTGATAAAATTTTTTGATTATTTTGAAAAAACAAATACATCAAATCGTTAATTTGTTTACGTAAATTTGGTATGACTATTCGTAGTAGTTTTTCAGAAGCCAACTTTCTTTTACATAAATCTTTCAAAGTCCATTCACGATAGTATTTATCATGAAAGCCTATTTGATAGTTATTAATTCGCATTTGTTTCACCATGGTTTCTTTTATTGAAAAAAATTCTTTTAAATCATAATGTATTCTAGCATGTCTAAGTAAATTTTTTCTTAACATTCTAAATAAAATCATATTTATAAATATAACAAGGTTTAAAATGAGGATCATAAACAAATTTACATTGTTCAATTAACCAATCTATACATTGCATATAAATATTAAAAAGAGATGACATAATTAATTCGTCTTGTTTAGTTTTATAACGAAACATAAAATATGTTTGTTCAAAAAATCGATATACATAATGAATAATTAATTTTTGAACAAATAAATAATGTTTTTTATAAAATAAATGAAATTGGTTATCTTTTGCATTGTTAATATTGTTAATAATTCTATCAAAACAATCATTAATAAATATATGATGATAGAATAATAATTTTTCGTTTCCATCTAAAAACGTATGCAATAAATCGTTAATTTGTTTTTGTAAATTTGGTATAACAGTGTTCAAAAGTTTTTCGTAAGCTAATTTTCTTTTACATAAATCTTGTAAAGACCATGTTTCAACATTTGTAATAAGATTGAAAACAACATCATAGTTGTAGTTCCATTCTTTCAACTTGTTTCGCTTCATCAAATCAAATTCGTGTAATTCATTAAGTATGTTATTAAATTGATTTTTTTTCATTGCTAAAAAAATATACAAATTAAAATAAAAGTCATAAAAATTTTTTTAAAAAAAATTATTTTTTATTATAATAGTTCAAAAGTTCTTTTTGTTTTAAACAAATAACTTCAGGCGGATAATACGGAGTATTACATTTTGCGTTTTCTGCACAAAAATTCCGATTTTCCAGTATACCTCCAGTATATTTCCATTTTTCTGTATACAGTGGAGGATTAACACTTTCTTCGTATGATGGAGGATTTTCAAATTTAACTATAAACTTTTTATAGATATCTTTTCTACCAATTTCATTTAACAAATTTAAAATAAGTTTGATTTTAGCCTCGTTAGTATTGTATTCATAGTTTTGATACACGAAATCTTTGAATTGTAGATATTCCATTAAATCTAGTCCATCTTTAATTTTCTCTCTTATTCCGTAAGGTATTTCTAAAAACATTTTTAATTTTTTTACATCAGACGTAGTGATGTAGTCAGCTAAATCTCTCATGATTGCACTGTTCATTTTTTTTTAAATATTCTAAAAAAAAATTATAACATTATATAAAAATATATAATATAAAAAATACATTATATAAAAGAAACGTGTATAATAAGTTTATTAATTATATGATTAATTAAATACAAAAAAAAAAATACATAACAAATTATATAAAAGAAACGTGTATAATAAGTTTATTGTTTTTTATATAATGTCTTTTTAATTGTTCGTGCGTTGCAAAACTATCTGTTCCAATAGCTCGGTTATAAGCTTGAGCAGGTTTTTCAAAACATTCTTTTAACGGTTCGCTATAATTGGCTATTATTTTTGTGTTTTCAATATATTCGTTTTTAACTGTACATGTTACAGTTTTCATGAACGGCCATTTTAAAGAATGATCTTTTGGAGACTGTATCAATTGAAAATAAATACCCATTTTATCTTCTTGATTACTGTAACCAAAAATTTTAAATCGGTAGAAATAACCGTCTACAGTATAAGAAGGTTGAGTATGATAAGCTTCGTTAGATTGCAATCTTAAATCCATTTTGTCCAATTCTATAATTAAATTATCAGACATGAATTTGTCGTTGATATCTTTATTATAATTTAATATATTATCATATAGTTTCAATTCTTTTTCAAATGTGCTTTTATTCACAAATTCTTTCATTTCCAAGCTGATGTTGTTTAATATTTTTTCAAATGTGTTTTTATTCACAAACTCTTTCATTTCCAAAGCCATGTTGTCCATTCGTTTGGTTAATGCGTTTATTTGTTTGTTAACAGTTTCTAAACTGTTTAGAATGTTATTAGTAGTCATGTTTAAAAAAGTTAAACTTTGTTTTTGATCCATAATAATATTTTTTTGTTTCTCCATTACTTCTTTCCATTCATTTTCAAAACGATGTAAACAATCAATAGCGTGTTGATCATAGTAGTTTTTTTGAATTTGATTTCCACAAAATACACATAATTTCGTTTGATTTCTTTCAACGCGTTCCTCGTGATAAATTTCACATTCATGTTCCCAAGTATCTGACATTTTAATTTTTTTTCCACAGCTAAAACAATCATAATCTTGTGATGTGTTACATTTTAATTGATGATTTAGTAATTGATCAATAGTAAAGGGTAGCTTGCAATAATAACATAATTCTTTTTCCATAGCTTCAGCCATTTTTTTTGGTATAATTAGTTGCTAAAAAAAGTATTAATAGTATTAAAAAAATGTATTTTTTTTAAAAAATGTTATGGATAATATTATGTATTTGTTACGGGTAAAAATGAAAGACAAATAGGGTCATCATATTATAAAAAAATATTTATTATTAAAAGCAAAAAAAATACAAGTCATTATCAATTTATAAAAAAAACATTTTCCATTGTTTTTTATACCTTTAGTTTTGGCGGCTGTCAAAAAATAATTTTTGATAACAGTCTAAACTAAAGGGACATTAAAAATAAAAAAAGTTCCATTTCATTCCATTGTTTTTTTTTTATTTTTTATACCTTTAGTTTTGGCTGCTTTGAGAAAATACATTTCTCAATACACTCAAAACTAAAGGAACATTAAAAATAAAAAAAATAAAAAATAATTTAAAAAAAAGTCAATTGTCTATTTCCATAGGTTCGTTTTCTTTATCACCATCATCATTATATTCATCATCATCATCATTATATTCGTCATCATCATCATCGTATTCATCGTCATCATCATTATATTCGTCATCATCGTCATCGTATTCATCGTCATCATCCAACTCGTAGTCTTCTTTTTCGTCGACTATGTCGATGTTTTTTAAATTAAAAATCGAGTCGCCATCTACAAACATGGCCTCATATGGTTTTACAAATTCTAATTGTGCAGACTGTTTGCCATATTTGTAGATGGCTTTATTTACATCGGCGTAAATGGTTTCCATTTGGCTTTCCATTTTTTTTGTTTTTTTAGTTAATCTAAAAAAATTACAACATGTTATACAATAATATACAAAACTAATATTCCATAGGTTCAATAGTACAGTTTTTAACTTTAATAATTAATTCGTTTAAATTGTTTATTAATTTAAAATTGTTTTTTTGTTGTTCGTCAATCAACCATCTTTGTAATGTTTTTAATATAAATTGCGGATTAAATTTTTCTTTTGGATTAACTTGAAAAAATAGCGTAATGACTCGACATATTTTGAAATAACTTCTATTGTAATCGTTGTCAATGGCATCAATAACACAGCGATGCATGTTTAAATAATTAGCAAATTGTTGCCAATAGGCTTCAAGATAGAATGACAAGATATTTGTTAATTCATTTTCACTCATTTTATTTTATATAATTAAATCTGTAAAAAAATTAAAAAAAATAATGTTATATAAATATATATTTTTTTAACAACAAAAAAATATTAAAAAAAATGCCTCGCACAAGATATACTCCTAGATCAAAAAAAACTGTAGATAATTATTTAAATAATCAAATTGATTTTGTACGTACTACAACAAACTCGCAACATACGCAAACAGAAAATAGAGGGATACCAAGCAATTGTAAAAATATATTAGTATGTTTACGAAAAACTAAAAAAACATATAAAGATAACAAATCTAATCGCAAATTAGGTCGCGTTGGTAAAAAAGTTAAACGATGAAAAATATCAAACGAAGCTTACGTTAATCGAAAACACGAAAGAAATGCAGCGTTAAAAAAAGCAAAGAAAAAAAATAAATTGTAAAAAAAATTTTTATTTCATTTTCTAGAAAATACATTATTTAACTCAATAATGTCATTTTTTATTTTTTGTATCATATATTTGTTTTTTCTTTCTCTTTGTCTTTTTAATTTGTATTTGCTTTTTTTCTAAAATAAATAAATAAAAAAAATATTTTTTTTTTAACAAGTTAAAACAAGTTAAAAAAAAGATTAATATTTTTATATAACAAAATCTTACTTTTTTAACTTGAAAGTGTACTGTAGATTCTTGTTTTGAAATATCTTTCACAATTTCATTCGTTGTTTTTTTGTCCAATTGCTTGAAAAATTCTTCTGTAGTTAAATCTACAGGAGTAAATTCTAGTTGTTCGTCATCAGGGATGACAATTGTTTTAATATTTTCCATATTTTTTTGAGATTTAGTTACACGTTTAGTGATTGCCATTTGAGTTTTTTTTTGATATAAAAAATGCAGCTTTTATACATAAATATTTAATCTTTATGGATTAAGTAAAATAATAGATTTTTGTGACAAACAAGTTATATTTAGAAACTTTTAATCTTACTTTTTATGTAGGATTATATAGGGAATTTCTCAGGGAATTTCCCTTAAAATGTGCGTAAACAACTTTAAAAAAAACTCTGTGTAGAAATAAATCTCTACGTAAAGTGTTAAAATGACAATTTAAATGAATTCAAAACACGCTTAAACAACACGTCGACGTAGCATAGTGCATCGTATCATTTCCGCACTATGTTGTAAACCGCCATGAACCGATCGTCTAGGGTTCGAATCTCTCTATAACTTTACGGCTTTAACATTATATGTATAAACACATTGAGCGAACGCTTGATGACGTATGTCTAGATAGTTTAGTTAGTTATATGTTAAACACATTGAGTTACGGTGAGATCACTGTTACTTGATGACTGTCCCCACTGAGAGCTCATACTTTCGGTGAGTCCTATATGTGAACCACATTGAGTATCATTGATACTTGATGATTGTACCCCACTGAGAAGCATACTCTCGGTGAGTCCTGAGCGTGTGTGAACGAGCGTGTATGTACGAACGGGTGAGCAGGCATAAGTAAGGCAAAAATAATAGACTAAGTAAGTAAGGTTAAGTAAGTAAGTAAGTAAGATACAAACAACCGGTTGTAAAAAAAAACAGAGTAAAAATAATAAGTAGGCCTACTAAGAAAAACAAAACAAGTTAGGTAAGGCAGGTTAAGTAAGGACAGTGTCGGGTGACACAAAATATTTTTTAAAAAATATATAAGTTTTTTTTAAAGCTTTTTACAAGTTAAAAAAATGAGATTTTTTAAGGGAAAAAAACTTGTAAACGTTTACATGTTTGACATATATTTAAATAAAAAATATTAATTTTTTAATAAAGGTAAAAAACACCGTGGCGGTAACGTTTTTAGAAGATTAAGAGACGGTTTAAGTAATCCATTCGCTGATCCTGTGAACAAGTTATTTAAATAACTTATAAACTTTAAAAATAATTTAGTTTAAAAAAGAATGTCGTTAGATGAGGGTTGTTTGTTTAAACAAAGTTATTGCGAACATGCTAATAAAAGATATCACAGAAAAGAACATTGTATCAGTTGTTATACTAACGCATACGTTAATATTATTAAAGATGATCTAGAGTTTTATAAATTATTACTTGAAGATATGGGTGAATATTCTTTAAATAACATAAGAGCCGATGTAACAAGTCATGGCGAATATATATTAACTTTTAAATATTTTAATGATTATCTATGTCAAATAATAAGTGGAAATAAAAAAGAAGGACATACAGACATTTCTACTTTTTTAGGAGGATTTGTTATTGATTATAAAGTACGTTCTGGTTTATATACTATTAGACATGTAAATAAAGGCGATATATATATTGGTTATGAATTACCTATAACAAAATAATATATTTAATACTGTTGTTTTTTTATTTTTTTAAAAGGGTATATATAAAAGAAGAAAAAAATGTTTATTTAAAAAAAAAATTTTAGATTTATTTAAAAAAAATGGACGTAACTGCTTTTAAAGAATCTCTTTTACAATTTTATAATGTTAAAGATTTGGAAAATTTACAAACAAACGATAGTTTGAAAGATGTAAATGGTAATTTCAAGTTATTTTTTCGCTTGGACGGTAGCAATCAAATAAAAGTAACTCGTTCAAACGATATAGCTAACATTGATTTTATATTCGAAGTATTTGATATGAGTGTTACAAAAGTATTTAGTATGAAATATGATGATTTTGTATCAGTTATAAAGGATTCATTATCAATATGGTTGTTCGAAGAATGCGAATAAAAAAAAGACGTACTCGTAAAGTTAAACGAAAACAACGCGCTCGTGGTTTATCAGACTATGTTACACCTCAAAATGTAACTAATGTTTTAAAAGTGGGTTCATTATTATACAGTTTAAAAAAAGCATGGAAAGGAAAAAAATCAATGCCTGCTGTAACAACAAAAACAGTCGCAGTTCAACCACCCGTTAACTTATATAAACCGGCGGATAAAAGTTTTGAAGTATATTAAATAAAATTGATGTTAAAAAAACATTTATTTTTTAAATAAAATTAAAATACAATGTAAAATTGATTTGTTCTTTTTGTGTTTTACAATTTTGAGTTTTTTTTAATAATAGTTTTTTTTTTCCTTTACACACGTCGCATAGTATCTTATTTGTCTTTATCTCTTTCTTTGTTTGTGTTGGTTTATGTAACAACCATACTTCACTGTTAAAAACGGTAGTCGAGCATTCTTTTAAGTAGTTTAATAAATTTGGATCTTTCAAGTTTACAATATATAATATCCCGTGTCCTGCACACGAATTGCAAATTTCTTCTAAAAATTTTTCTTGAATTTTGCATAAAGCTGCTTTCTGTATACTTGCTGACATTTTATTATATTAAATTTTGAACAAAGCGACTTTTTATTTCTTTTTTTGTCATGACATCATCTTGAGGTACGTCAATAAAATTATTTATATCTTTTAATCTTCTGTAATCGAAAAAATACATATCGTTCATATTTTCGTAACGTTTTAAAGCAAGGTTTTCTTCGTTCATAACATCTCTAATAGCATTGATATCTTGAATAGATATTTTATCCCATTGACATTCGTTGTTTGTTCTCAATAATCTGGCATCGTTTAAAAAGCTTCTTATTTTGTTATTGGTCATGACTTCATTTTTAAAAATATCCTTTTCTATAGGAATTTTCATTGTTTTCATTGTTACATTATTGCGTACCAGACTCTCAGTATTTCTTAAATAGAGATGAAGTTTCATGTCTTTTTCAAAAAGTTGTTTAGCAGTAGCATCCAAGTGTTTAAATAATTTAGATTTAACAAAGTGAAAAAATGGAAGCAAATTTATTAGAGCTAGTTCGGAAGCATGAAGAGACGAAACTTCATAGAAGTGATAGTTCAATAATCTGCACAACAAAGGTAAATAAATTTGACCGTTAATAAGATAGTTTGGTAACAAAGATATAAAATAAGCGGCAAAAGCTCCGCACAAACTACTGTTTTCCCATTGGAAACAAGTTTTGTTATAAGAAAACAAAATAGTTTGTTGACCCGTCATCGAACTATATTTTAATATAAATTTTGTAAACCAATAAAATTCATGATTATCAGCTGTCCATTCGTAAGGAAAGTGATTGGTTTGTCGCATGTAAGAACTTATTTCAATTTCATTATAATTAATGTTTAAAGTGTTTATTTGTATGTTAGTTTGTATTTCTTCTACAGCTTCAAACAAATGTCTATTGCTTCTTAAAAATGGTGGAATTTGTTTTAAACAGCTTTCAGTACCTAAACTGTCAAAACAAAAAAAATGATTAGCGTCTAATTTGAGTAAAAGTCTCCAATGTTCTCCATTTTCTTTGCTAGTTTCGTTATTGTAAATAAAAAAAGAACCATTTTTTACCATTCGCTTAATAATGTTTATGTGGGTTTGGGTTTGACTCAATTCGTCAAAAGCGTAAACACCTATAAAATAATCTTTCAAAAAGGGTTCATCATTAAAATAATTAGACAAAGATTCGTTAGTACACATTTATTCTTCTTTTTCTAAACTAAAAAAACTTGAAATAAATAATGTTACAATAGCGTGTAAAATATTAACAAATAATGTTTTTTTATCGGACGTGCCGTCTTTTATGATTCCTTCAATGTTTCTTTTAACAGATTTCTTTTTTAAAACTCCATCTAGTTTTTCTATGATGGTTGAAGCGGTAGGTAATATTTTTGCTGTAAAAGTATCGATGAATCCGTCTGTTTGATCACCTTCAAATGGAACAATAGGTTTAATATCTCTTTCGAGTAAAAAAACTTTAAGTTTAGATTTGTAATAATCAGCTATAACATTTTCGTCAAGATGATCTTTTTTCATATTGTCAAATTTATTTAAATGAAATTGACATAGTTGTGGCTGGTCGAGTAAATTTTTAAATTTACTGTTTTTAAAACATTTTTCAATAGAATAAGAATTTAATGTGATTCTTTTTGAATTTAAAATATTTTCAAGAAAATCATTTGAAGATGCGTCTTTATAATGTTCTTCGTCTATAACTAGAGATGAAGGTGAAGAATTTCCAGATTTGTTTTCTTGAGATTGATACCTTTTGGCTATTTCATCTAATGCGCAAACAGCGCAATTGTTATGAATTTTTCTAATGATGCTGTCAACTCGATTCATTTTTAATTTTTAAAAAAAATTTTTTAAAAATTAGTTATTTTTTTGTTTTTTATACATGTTTTAAAATTTTTAAAAAAGAATGCGTTTTATTTTTATTAAAAAATATTGTTATTTTTTTAGATTTGGTTGTTAGATACCGAGTATATTCATAATGAATTTACAAAAGATCATTTTTGGGGAAAAAATTGTATAAGAGAAATCTGTTTAAGGGCATTAAACGAAGATTTTTGCTTACATCTACAAGTCTGGCCTTGTATCCCCTATAAAAACTTGGCAGAAAAACATCAAAAAGCTTTTAATCATTGTAAAAAATATATTCATGGTTTGCCATATGATCCTAGTTTATTGGCTAACTCTAGTAGTATTTTTTGCACAGATGTATACTATCAATTGGAAACTTATTTTAAAAAATATCCAATAAATTTAATATTCTATAAAGGTGGCAATATGGAAGTTTCAATTTTAAAATGTTTTAAAAATGTTTATTTTTTTGATCTAAACGAATTTGCGTTTCCAAAAATTAAAAGTATGAATTATTTCTATGATGAAATACCGTGTAATGCTCATTTTGGTGGTGAAATTTTTCGAAGGGAACATTTGGATCATTGCTGTAAATATGAAACAAAGATGTTAAAAAGTTATTTGATTGACTTTATATATCATGTTAAAGGTTTCAATGAAAAACGAGAACAATATAAAGATTTAGTTAACCTAGTGCGAGAAAATAATCGTTGTGAAGAAATTTATAAAACAACTTGTAAATGTTTTGATAATGTATTTTTAGTTAATAAAACGTATTATACAGTTAATATAAAAAAATAAAAAAATTGATTTGTTTTTTTTTAAAAACATTCCTTTGCGTTTATATAATACATATTAAAATGTTCTGCTTTATGAATAGGTTTATCGTTGATAATTTCTTGTTTAATAACATCGTAGAGTCGATTTTCTCGTCTAGTTAAAATTTTCGAAATGGTAAAATTTCTTTTAAAAAAATAAAACCAATTGGCATAAGGAAACATTTCCATAATTGATTTTTCATAAAAATTACATTGATTAAACGATTTGTATATGTAGACTTTATCGTTCATAGTTTTTACTTTTTCAACTTTGAAATAGTTATAAATGGGTGTCGGTGTATAAAGAGTATAAAATCCGTTATGAAATAATTTATCATTGTACGAAAATACTAATCTTTGTAAACAAGAAGGATACTCTTCCCGCAAAATTAAACTGTTACGCTTTAATAAATCATATTCGTATGAATGATTTTCGATTAAATAAGGAAACAAAAAATAATATTGTAATGATAATTTAATTTTAATTTTTCCAAGAGGTGCATTTGTTGTCAACAGTGCTACGATAATATTTCTTGTATATTTTTATAAAATGATCAGTTTTGCGTTTCAACATTAAGTATCTCTGTGTAAAATTGCCTTCTTCTGTGTACACATTTTGCAATTCTTTGTTTTTCTCTGTACATCTTAAAAAATCAGTGTTGATTAATTTACAAAAATCATACATGTCTGATTTCCATTTAGATCCTTGTTCATGAAATTGAAAATAATTACGCGTAGTTTTTTCAAATAAATTTTGATGATTTTGATAATCTTTGATGATAAAAATAAAATACAAATCAATATATTCTTCTTTTGGTAATAATAGTTGTAAATTCCATTTAGTTAAATATTCGTTTATAATAATTTCCCAATCTTCATAGCTGTTTTCCAAATGATGAAATTCTTGTAACATAGGATGAAGTTCGTTGTCTGGATAAAACAACTTTATTGCTTTTTCTAAAGTTTGTTCAACCTGCTTGCTAGTCATTTTTTTTTTTTGAAATGATATATAGAAAATTTTGATTTGTATTTATAATTTTTTACTAATCTATATGACTTCATATTAAAACCCTTTAAGGAAATAAGAAACATGTTTTTTTATAATAACTGGTTTTTTTATTAAAATTAAAAATAGAAATACAGGTTTTTTTAAAAAATAAAAAAAAGTTTATTCGTCATCATTTTTTTCGTCTTTAATTTCGTGTTGTTTCGATTTTTTATACTCTTTACTTTCTTGTGCAGCTAAATCTTGTGCAGCTCTTTTCATATTTTGATTAAAAGATCTTGTTTGACCGCTTTTAAGTAAAGTGTTAATCATAACAGGTTCTACAGAAGATTGTCTATCGTATTCTGTATAAAAAATTTCTTCGTCTTCTTTTAACATTCGTACGTTAAAAGTGCTAATAGGTTGTGATTTTAATACTTTGTGTTTGCTGTAAGCAGAATTATATCCGCTATTTTGTATTTCTTCAATTTTTCCTAAAATAGATTGTAAAAGTTTTTTATTTAATTTAGTTTGAGTTGTAATTAAAATAGCATTATATGTAATTTCCCCATCGCCTGTTTTATTTTTAAAATGAACGTCCTCTTTGTTTAATTTCATTTCAGCTCTATACAAATAATTACATGTATTTTCTGCAAGGGAGCATTGTTTTTGAATAGATGCTGGCAACAATATAACTTCTTCTTTGCTTAAGTTGGAATAAGCCAATTCTTTTTTTAGGAAATTAAATTGTGCTACGGGTTTTACTGGAACTTTAGAATATTTATTTTCTTTTAAATCTTTTTCGTTTGCCAAATCAATCTGCCATAATGTAGCAGCTGCCATATCACCGTATTTTAAATAATTTTGCAGATTGCAATAATTAACTTGAATTTCGTTGTCCATTTTATTGTATATGTTTTTTAACTGTTGTAAAGTTGTCAAATGATATAAAAATGAAAAAAATTTTTTGTTTATATACTCTATTTTAATAATAGAGATTAAAAAAAAACAAGATCAAAAAAAGTTTATATAAAAAATTGTCAACGTGTCATTTTAAATTTTTTATGATATCATATTTTTACTTTATAAGGTAATACAATAGAAAAAATGTTAATTGTTACTAAATATAGAATTTCATTGTATTGAGTTCTGTATAAAAAGAGAGAGTTTTTATTTCAGAATCACTTCAAAGCAAGATGAGTTTAGAAAGATTTAATACTGTTAACGAAATGGTAAATAACGAATATCTTAGTTCATTTATGAAAATAAAAGAATTACAAGATAATTGTTCAAAATTATTAGAAAAAGAAAAATTTTTTACTCAAGAAATAATAAATTTATTATTCGAAATTGAAAAAGAAAAAAAGCTTTGTATTAGACAACTAAATAAAGATTCATCGACTCGTTATTATAAAATATCAAAATATTTATGGAAAAATCTGGAATCAGGAAAGTCAATTTCAATAGAAGAAGAAGTAAAATATTTACCGTTAACAGATTTAGAAATAAAAAAATTAGATAAAGACAAATTAGCTTATTTTACATGTCAAAAATGTCAGAAGATAAATCCTAATTTCCACGACTGTTATTGGTGTGATAGTAGAATGTGCTATCTATGTTTATTGAAACATTCAATACAAATAATGATAAACTTTGACACGGACAATTGTAAATTTAATTGTTAATTATTTTTTGTTAATAATTGTTTTGTTTTTTTTAGATTAATAAAAAAATGTCATGTGATCTAAATGATTATTGCGATTTTATTGAATATTTGCAAGGATGTTATGACAATTGTTTTAGATTTTTAAATGTTAAAATGTTTATACTATTAATTCTAATCGTTCTATTAAATCTATTCACACTATTAATTCTAATCGTTCAATATTTAATCAATCATTATTTGAATATTATTTTACAGAAAATTTTATTAGTTCTATTAATAAAATTTTTTGGCAAAAAAATTTTTTTAGGCCCCTCCCCTCCTTGTAAAGGAGGGGAGGGGCCAAAAAATAAAAATAGTCAAATGGAAATACAATCCATGTTGTCTGATGAAGAAAGAAAAGGAGGTTTTGGTTCAACAGGACTTTAATAATTTTTTGTATAATTTTTTTGTAATTTTTTTTAGATGTCTAATAAATTTATAGAAATGGCTCATCAAGTTATTACTAATATGCAGAATGGTAACAATTTGATAAAAGATGTGGAAAATGTAACACTGACCGAGATGGACAATAATTGTAAATTTATTGTATTTAATGGTAATCAGTGTCAAAGTGATCAATGTAAAATTGAATTGAATGACAAAACTAATCAAAAAGAAAATGAATTGAATGACAAAATTCTTAACGAAATATATGATTATACTTCGTATATTTTTAAAAATATTGTTGAAAATTTAGAATGTGTCCAAAGTGATAATGATGAAAATTTAGAATGTGTACAAAGTGATAATGATGAAAATTTAGAATGTGTACAAAGTGATAATGATGAAAATTTAGAATGTGTTCAAAGTGATTCAGATGAGGAAGTGATGAAGATGATGAAGATGAAAGAAAGTAATAATGATGAAGATGTAAAAAATGAAAATTTAAGAATTCTTTTGTTATTAAAAGATTTAGATATTAGAGTTAGTTTTCTTGAAGAACCAAATGGTTTACCTGACGGTCAAAAGATCTTTGTGATTCAAGATATAGTGAAACGAATGAATATTAATTCAAATGATTATTGTTCTACTCTTTTTTCTGCACCGTTTTTTTATAAAAATTATAAAATGACAATAAGAATTAATTTTAATATGGATATTGATAATAATGAAATGATACATGGCGACTATATTGGTATATTTGTTGTTTTAATGCCACACATTTATGACGCTGTTTTAAAATGGCCGTTTAGTAATAAAAAAGGTACTATATCATTAATGGGAGAGAAAAAATTTTAAAAAAAATTTATAACCGATAACGGCGATCATTTTCAAAGACCTAATAAAGATCGATTGAATCGTGCTTTTGGATTTGGAAGATTTATAAACAATACTGACCTTTTAAATTATATTGTAGAAGATTCTCTTTTTATTAAATGTAAAATTGTAAAATGTAAAATTAATTTTTTTTATATTTTATTTTTTTTTAAAAATTTGTAATTTTTTTTAGGTAACTAATAAAAAAATGTTGTATAACATGATAGAAAAATTAAAAGAAAAAGATAAAGATTTGGCTCATCAATGTGAAAAGTTGGACAATTATTTAAAAGGAATACGTAATGAATATTATATGGATGATATACAAGAATTCAAATCTACTGTTTGTAATAATTTGAATAGCGATAAACATAAATATACATACGATAAAAGTACTATCAATCTATATTTGAAAGTATGTACAAAGTTGATTATCAAGTGTAATAAATCTATTGATCGATTACAAGAGCAAATAAAAAAAGAAAAAGAACATCAAGAGGAAAGAAATGATGCGTTTATTGAATTTATAAAAGATAAAGACGATTGGCCTTGTTGTGCTAAAAAACAAAAATTCGAAAATTATGTTCATGAATTTCGATACTTGACAAAAACAGAACTAGTTCAAAGTTTAAAAATAAAAATACGTCACGAATTATTTAGTTTAATTAATAAAATAGAGTCGATATTATTTGCTGATTCTTAATTATTTTGTAATATAATTTTATAATAAAAAAATTTTTTTAGATGTTAAAAACAATTAGAAAAAATGTTAAAAATATGATAAAAGATGAACATGTGGAAGATTTGCAACAGTTGCAACTATTTGCTGTTAGAGAAAGTTTTGATTGTGAGCAATATAAATGTGTTAAAAAAACTTTTGAAAAATTTGATAAAGATGTGGATATGATCAAATATGAACAAAATGAAATTGTTTTTAAACTTGAACTTTTACATTTATATACCAAGATTGTATTAGATTTGTATCATCAGTATACAATTTGTATACAATTTACAAAATGTGAAAAATTACTTGAAAAAAAGATAAATGTAATGAATAGAATAGGAAAATTTTTAAGGGAATTGTTACGTTATGATTTTGATAAATGTGTTAATTTATTACTTTAAAATAAATTTTTTTAGAAAACTAATAATGTCTGATCTTAATTGTGAACCATCAGATCAAAAAAAACAAAAGTTAGAAGAAGATGAAGTTCAATTAGAACCGGAATTACTCAAAGAAATTCAAACTTTACAACAATTGTCTGATATTGATGGTGTTGATGTAATATTGTTATTGAAATTATCAACAGATTATGATGGTTTAATAAAAAATATTAAAATGAAGTATAATAATTTATTACTTGGTAGATGTTATTATGTTAGCACGTTAAACCAAAAACGTATTTACGATTTGCATCATAAATGTTTATTTGATTTATATCAAAAATTTAGTTTTTCTACTGCAAGATTGTATCTTGAAATGAAAGAGTTAGGAGATATTTATTATTCGAAAAAAAAGTTACTTGTTGAAGAAAAATTAAAACACACTTTAGCATATAATAGATACCGTGTAATTTGTAAATTATATAAAATGTTGAGTAAATTTGATAAACAAGTTCGATATTTGAATGACGATTATATGAGTGATATACAATATTTAGGGTGTGATTTAAAATCTTTAGAGATTTGGTGAATTTTTTTATTATTGAGCTAAAATATAAAGTTTTGATTTTTATTATATTGTATTGTTAATTATATAAATGTAAAAAATATTTTTTTAGATGGAATTAACAGTAAAAATAGTAAATGAATTTATGAAAAAAATTTTTATCGCACAATGAAATTTTTCCGTTTACGTTGGAAGAATTGATTATATAATCTAAAGAATTTCAGAATGCGAATTATTGTGAAGAATGCGAATTATTGAATCTGAGATGTCAGAATAAAATTTTTGATAACGATGAATGGAACATGTTGTTTCGATACGATTTTATGAGATCAGAAGATCAATTTGTTGTTATGTTGATACAAGGATTTAAAAAACATTTGTTACATACAGTAGATCGGTTTTTACCAAAAAACTTTAAGATATTTTATATTTTTTTTAAAGATTACATAAATGTAGATGTTTTTTTTCACATGTTAACCAATTGAACAATGAAAATAGTAAAGTTGATAATAAAAGAAAATGTCATTATTGTAATAATCTTTATTAATTTGTAATTTTTTTTTTCAGTTATAATGAATAGTAAGGAAAAACATGACAAAGATCTTAAAATATTTGGATCACAAATAATCACCGATGAGTATATTGACGAATCAGTAATAAATTTAGATCATAAAAAAGCATACGAAACTTTAAAAGAAATTCTTTTTCAATATCAATATGCAGGTGAAAAATTTCGATATCAAACTATAGCTAATTATTTTGTTTCAAGTTTGAAAGAAGTATATTGGTCAGCTCAATCTTTATCAAGAGAGAAACGTAATACAATAATACAAACTCATTTGGTTTGGATAAAAACTATGAAAGAACTTTGTGATAAAGGAATAATAATATCAAATGATATAATTAAAAATAATTTTTGTGTTGAGAGTAAAAAAAGATTTTTGAAATTTAAAATTGAACTAAAAAATGATATGATAGAATGTTTAAATTTGTATACTTGTTGTCCTTATTGTAAATATAATAAAATATGTCAGTATTGTATATGTTAAAAATTTTTTTTAGATGATAACAGAAGCTAAATTAAATAATATTTTGGAATTGTTAGAAATGGATGCCATTTCTTTTCGTAAAATACAATTTGTATCTATGGAATACATGCTGCACGAATTACACAAAAAAAATGGATTGCGAATTTAAAGACGAATATAATTGGGGTTCATTAATATCAACAAAAAAAGACAAGTACCAATGAAAATAGCTAGTTTTGTATTAATTTTAGCTTTATCTAAATTTAAAAAAGATGAAATTCCAACTGATGATTTTTTTGAATTTTATGATTTTTTTAAAAATTATCATGACAAAGAAAAATTTATTTGCCAACTAAATGAAAAAATTGAAAATAGCAAGAAATGGTATTATGATAAACGAAAGTTAACTGTATTAAAACTCAACGACGTTATGAAAACATTTAGCGAACAACAATGGATTGAATCTACAGTTCATAATACATATTCATTTGGTATGATGAAATTTACTTTATCAGATTTGTACGATAAAGCTTTAGCATATAAAGAAATTTGTGGAAAATGTAAAATTATTAAAAATGACAAACAACTTGAAAAACTTTCAATTCCAAAAGATTCTTGGATAGATTGGATAGATTTTTTTTTATTATCAATTTCCTAATAATTATGTAATTTTATTTTTGTTGGAAGTATTGTTGTCAAATTATCCATATTATAAAGACGAAATTTTTTATACGTTTTATATCTTTTTTAAAAATTGTGATAAAAATTTAATTATTGATCTAGTCAATTTAAAAGTGTATGATTATGTAAACAAACTTTTTTATTATTAATAAAAAATCATTTTTTTAGATGGAACTTACAGAAATAATATTAAATTGTGTAATGGATTCTTTTAAAAAAATTTGTGAAAAAGAAAATTGGACATTGGCAGATTTACAATTTAAATATATGAGATATAACGCAGATTGTACTTTAGGAAATGTATCTGAAATAGAAAATATTTTTGAAGAAACAAATAACTTTGTTAACAATCATCATGTTGTTGTGTTGATGATTTTACAGTATATAAGACGTAATTTTCATGTTTATTTAAATGTAAATTTTAACATGTTTTATCAGTTTTATGAAAATATGAGCGAATCAATAAAAAAAAAATGGATTAAAGAAATACAAATGTATATTGATCTATGCATAAGTTGTAGACATTATTTAAAAGAAGATACGAACGAAGACGATTTTTATTATTTTTTGTTATATTAATATAATTATTATTTTAGATAAAAAATATAAAATATAGATATGCGAAGAAAATATCAACAACAAGATTCATTAAAAAAAATATTAATCAAAAAACAATGCGAAGAAGTTACAAATGTATTATCGTCTACATTATGTGAAATGAGTGAAGAAATAGATTTGATAATAAAATTACATAACGAAAGAAAAAATCAACAAAAAAAAACGAAAAATTATAATATTTGAACTGACAAATAACGAAATGATATCGATTATGATGTGGTTTTGTAAATTTGTTATATTATATATGTATTCTTAAAAATTTTTTTGTAATTTTTTTTTCAGAAAAATAAAAAAAATGACTTTATCAGCTAAACAAAAATTGGCTTTTCAATGGTTTGACGAAGGATTAAATTTTTTTATTACTGGTAGTGCTGGTTGTGGTAAAAGTTATATACTTGATGCTATTGCTTCTAGCGATCAAATATTTAAAAATATTGCAGTAACAGCTAGTACAGGAAAAGCAGCTCATCAGATTAAAGGTATGACTGTGCACAGTTTTGCAGGTATTGAAATAGGTACAAAAACTGTCGATTATTATTACAAACACATGCAAGTAGATGTTTTAGAAAGATGGAGAAATACACATGTTTTGATTATTGATGAAATTTCAATGCTTAACGCAGAAACCTTTGATTTATTACATCATTTCGCATGCAAAATAAATCAATGCAATGACGAATTGTTTGGTGGGATACAAGTTATTACATGGGTGATTTCCGTCAACTTCCACCTGTAAAAGGCGAATATGTTTTCAAGTCTGCAATATGGAAAAAATACATGTTTAATGTTATTGAACTTACTGAATCTTTTAGACAAGAAAATATTGAATTTTTTAACGCTTTAAACGAAATACATATTGGAAAAGTATCTGATAAAACGGTCGGTTTATTAATGACAAGACATTATGAAGCTGATCATAATATAAATTCAAATTTCATACGATTGTTTTTTACAAATATGGAAGTTGATTTTTATAACTTGCGTCAATTAATGAGTATTCCTTCTGATGAACGTTGGTTTCATTCTAAAGATGTTATTAAAAATTTAAAAATAAATCCATTGTTTCAAATACCTATTAGTATAAATATTAAAATTGGCGCTGTAGTCATGTTAGTTAAAAATATAAACGTTGAAGAAGGCTTATGTAATAGTACAATTGGCATTGTAACATTTATAGAAACAGATGGTGTTTCGGTTAATATAAACGGTAGAGAATTTAAAATCGAAAACGTTAGAGAAGACATTTTAGATTGTACTCATAGTATTATTGCATCCAGAATCGGTTTACCTTTACAATTAGCATTTTCTTTAACTATTCATAAAGCGCAAGGTTGCACGTTAAATAAAACTGTTTTGAATTTTAACAGTAAAATATTTATTATGTCGTTACCCTATGTTGCGTTATCACGTGTTAAAGATTTAAATGATCTATATATAATTCATAATAATAAAAACGAATTGAGAAAAATATTAAAAAATATAACAAGTGATAGAGATTTATTTTATAAAAATTTAAATGAAAAAAATTTTGTAACATGTTAAAAAAATATATTTTTTTATTATATATAAAAAAAAATTTTTTTAGAATAATAATAAAAAATATGCATTTTAAGGTTAAGAACATTGAAGAAAAATTAGATAACGAAAGTTATTATCGAGAAATATTATATTTTGTAAATGACAATTATAAAAATGAAGATTTTATCGAAGAAATTGAATTAAACGATCAAATTCAAACACCTGAAGAAATTACTCATCACATTAATCAAAAAACACAAGATAGTTTTCTTATTGAAACAAATAAAGCGTTATCATTTGCTGATTTATTTCAAAATTTTTTAATTGGTTATAATATTGTAACACTTTGTGCTAAATCTACAGAAGACGATTATTGTAAAATTATAAAAAGATGTTACAATTCGCCTGTATATTATATAAAACCACTAGAAGGATCAATAAATTTACAATATATTAAAAGTAATAACATTCGTTCAGTTTTTAACATTTTGGAAAATGATAGCGGATGGAGAATAATTCGGTTATCTAGTTTTAAAGTAAAAACATTAAGCAATTTAACTGAAAAGTCAATGATGAAACTTAGAAATTATGAACTTGCTGGATACAAAAGAGTTTCTGAACTGAGTCCAGAAGAATTAATGATGAGACGAGAATATGAACGTAAACGAAAGAAAAAAATTTCTGAACTGAGTCCAGACAAATTATTGAAGAAGCGAGAACGTGATCGTAATCGAAAGAAAAAATATTATACTAAAAACAATAACAATAAACAAATTCTTCATAAACAAGGTCGCAAGTATATAAGAGAAGAAAATCAAGATGAATGGTATGGAGAATGGTATCGACCTTATTCTTTAACTTAATGGAACAAACATAAAAGTAGTTCGTTTAAAGTATTATCATACGATCAAAAAAAAATGTTTTTAGATTATAGTATTTTGTTTGAAAGTGGTTTGTGTTTTTATTCTGCGTTTGTTATTTCATTATTAATAAGAAAGTGGAAAGTAAATACAATTAAAGAATGGAATACAAAAGTATTGGAAAAAAACGGACAAGATTTTTATTCTGAAGAAAATATAATGCAATTTCTTATCGAAGATCAAAATGATTCGTGGTTAAATGCATTAAATCTCTTAAAAGAAAAAAGTAAAAATTTATCATTTCTAGAACTCATTGATTTGTGTCACTCTTTTGCATACGAAAACACTTTTGATCGAATAAATATTAAAATATTTTCAATAAATAAAAAAAATAAAAACGTTCGTTTGCTACATCCTAAAATGAAGTCGCAATATAAAAGTGTACTATCGGAGCTATTAAAAGTGGTATACGCAAATATAAGTGCAAATATAACTAAAGAAGATCAAAATCCTCTGAGAGAATTTCTAAACGAAGACGAAAGAAAAGAAGTTAACGAGCGTAAAAAAACAGTAAATACAATAAAAATATGCTTGTATGAAAAAAATCAGTCTTTCCACGCTGTTAGCATGCTTAATGAACGTTTTTCTGTTATATATAATAATAATAATAATAATCAACTGTATCAATGTTCAGAGTGTGGTCTCAAATATACTAGTGAAATTCATAAACAAGAATGTAAAGGATTTTATGTGACAGACAAATTTACATACGGAAAAACTAGACATTTTTATGAACCTCAAAATCAATTTATAAACACTTCTAGAAACGTTTTTCCTTTTTTTATTACATTTGACTGTGAAACAAGTGTTCAAACATCAAATTTAAAAGAAACAGAACACGTTAAACCCTTGTCAGATCTTTCGTACTATTGCCACGGCATTGTTATTCATTGTTTATCTGAAAATTTAGCTAGAGAATGTTTTGGTTTAGATGAAAGAAATAAAGTTATAACACAGTGGATATTTTATTATGAAAATACAATTGAAAGTTTGCAAGCAAATCCTTTAACATTACTACCTGCATGTTTTCAAGAAAATGTTTCTTTACTACACAAAACACATAGACAAATAAAATGAAATGTTTAAGTCAACTCGTTATGAACGAGCAACAAATTAACATATGGTTTGAAAATGATCCTATAGAATTACTAGAAGTTTTTTATTTTTTAATACGCATTTTTCAAAAATGTATCAACGAAGTTAACGTGCATTGGAAATATGAACGTGGAATGGGAATAAAAGATTCTATTACTTTTTTACATCTCATGTCTCGTTTAAATCATCCGTCTGCTCATTTATGGTTTCATTGTATGTTGGAACTGTTTAATAAAGAATTTGAAAAAAAAAGAACGTTAAAAGAATTAATTCAAGATGATAAAGGAAGAGATGACGTCTTAAAAGAATGTTACGGTTTGTTATCATGTTTTGAAAATTACTTGGTTATTGATCATGATCACTTTTCAGGCACAGTTTACGGATTGGCGCACGATTATTGCAACAAAAACTTGGCACGTTATAGTAGTAAATTAGCTTGTCCTATCTTTGCCCATAATGCTTCTTTTGATAATCGTATCATGATTGTTGAAGGTTTAAAAAAAATATTAGATGTTCCTTTATATAGCTACGAAGAAGATACTGAGGATAAACCTTTTAACGCTTTTTTAAAGTGTTGCAATATGGAAAATTTGTTTGTTATTTCTAAAGGTGTAAACAAATTTAATATTATTTGCATTGGCAAACACATAAAAATTGTAGACACATTGAAAATTTTAAATTGTTCTTTGGATCAAGCGAGCAGTATATTATCTAAAAAGGCATAAAATCAAATTATTGACAGCATGTTACACTATTTGTTACCTTTTTATCCCCATATTAACCAATTGGTAAACAACGAAGAATTTAAAAATTGTTTCATTAAAAAAACTTTGTTTCTTTATTCGCAAATATCAGATAAACTTTTAAACATTGAATATAAAAATATACCTTCTATTGAAATATTTGCTAAAAACGATTTAATGAAATCAAAAACATTAGAAGACGAAATTAAAAAAATTAAAGATTCTTATGAAACTGTTAAAAAATTATGGAATTTTTTAAATTTTAAAAATTTAAAGTCTTTATTACACATTTATACAGTTTTAGATACTGTGGTTTTGGGTTCTGTAATGATTGATTTTGACGAGAGAACATTTCAATTTACTCAATTTCGAATGTTACCTCATTTAAGTGTTTTTAGTTATTGTAGTAAACTCAATTCAACTATGAGTCAAATTCAAATACAATATCCGCCCTCTGAAGAACACGAACGTATGATTGAAAAAAGTGTTAGAGGAGGCATGTCTTCAAACGGTTCGCAAAGATATGCAATTGATACGGATTATTTCGAAAATAAAATCGAAGAACTAGGATTGAAAAGTAACATTAAAGGTTGTTTATTTTTTTTAGACGAAAATGGACAATACGGAGGAGCACAACTTAAACCGCTACCATTTCAAATGAAATATTCTTTTGATTTGGAATGTCAAACATTAGAACAAGTGATTGAAAAATATCATCGCGTCAATCCTGACGGTTTTTCAACAAGTGCTTTAGTTCATTGTCAAATCAAAATGGAACCCGAATATCAAGATAAAGTAGGAGGTTTTTCACCTATGGTCGAAAAAGATGTTATACCTTTGAAAGATTATTCTCCTACTGGAATTGTAGCTAAAAGAATATTAAAAAAAAAATGGACAATATACTATCGAAAAAGATAAAACTGTCAAACTGTTGATGAAATTGAGTTCTCATGAAACCTGCGAATTTTTAGATATTTTGATATGGTTAACAACGTGTTGCGGATGCGTCGTTGAAAAAATTTATAAAGTCTTACCTTTATGGAGATATCCTTTAGCTGAACAAATGGTCAGAAAAAATATTGAAAAAAGAAAAGAAGCCGTAAAAAACGGAGACAAAGTAGTAGACGCTACAGCTAAATTACACACTAACGGTCATTATGGGTTAAAAAGTCAAAACACGGCAATCAAACAAACGAGTCAGTTTATTAATCACGAAGAAAAAGCCTTTCAAAATTTGATAAAACATTTTCAAGACATTCGTCTTGTTTTGTTACAAGAAGGTCTTTCTGAAGAAAAAATAAAACCTTTGTTTCCCATACATTTTCAAAATTTGTTGTACAATAACGGTATATTTGTAAACATAGAACCTGAAAGATATAATATGGACATATTTGAAAAAAAAACATGCATAGACAGTTATGTTATCGATCAATTTACATATGACGAGTATTATAAAGATTTTATTTTTAATAAATTATTGGACGTAAAAACAAAAACTATAATGTTTAGCGGAAAACATAACGAAGAATTTAAAGACGTTTTTGAACTTTTAAAATCGGATATAAACATGTATAAAGACGGTCTTGTGTTTGTGAGTAGCGCAAAAAGTAATTTGGTAAACAAGCAAATGCGTTATGTTGCTTCTCAAATATTATCTTATGCCAAGCTTACCGTTACTCGTTTTGCATGGAAACTAGGAGAAGTGTTAAGAAATCATAACGCAGAAAAACATTTGGTAGTTACAGACACAGATTCAGGTTGCTTTTTTATTACTAAAAAAATGGACGACAAGAAAGAAATTTTTCGTTCAAAGGTAGAAGAATGGATTTATTTTTCAAAAATTGGAAAAAAATGGATGGATTATTCCAATTATCCTAAAACGCACGAATTTTATTCGAGTTTATATGCTAAAGAAAGCGATCATTTTTAAAACGAAGTTCCTCCTCCCTCTTATATTGAACAGATTTTTGCAATGGCACCTAAATGTTACAGCGCACACATTATCAAAAAAAAAGAAACTCATGATAAAGGTCAAGACGAACACAAAAACAGAGCAAAAGGATTGCCCAATTATAAATTGTGTTATACGCATTACATTAACGGATTTAATACGCATTGAGCCGAAAAAATATTCAGAAATATGCCTAATCAATTAGAAGACGAATTACAACCTTTTTTACAAAATAGATTAGATTTATATTTTTAAAACGTTACCATTAAAGAACACGTTATTCAATTTTTAAAAAAATTTACACAAAAAAATTATGTATTTAAGACAATTTGTTTACTGAAATACGCGATTGTTATCGCTTAGATCCGATTCGAGAAGCAAATTTAAAAGTTTTACCCGATATCGAAAAATTTTGTAGCAATGAACACATACAAACGTTACTCGAAATTGAAAAAAATATTGTAAAATCATCAGAACGATACAATACAATGATTACCTTTAATCGTGAAGTTTTAATACCTTTATTATTTGATTTAAAAAAAAACTATAAATTGTAATAAAAATTTTTATATTTTAATTGTAAAAAAAAATTGTAAAAAAAAATGGAATATAATTTGTTTCATGAAATGTTAACTGTTAATCAACTCGAAAACAAATTAAAAGAAATTGGTTTTGAAAATTTTTATTTAATAGAAAATACTGAAGGAGAAAAAAGCGAATATTATACTTCTAAATTAATATGTGTTAATCTTAACGGACGAATTCTCATACCTGACTCATTTTTAGAATGCACAAAATGTTTTGTTTGTTTTTTTTAAAAAATAAGTTTTGTAGGTTGTTTTGAAGACAGTTGTGATATATGTATTTCTCAATCTCAATCTAAAAAAGTAAATTATAACTGTAATCATTTAGAATAAAAAATGAATAAAGAAAATTATAGTCAAGACAAAGTCGAAGAAAATAAAAAATTATTCTACAACAACTTATTTTTGTTGGAATTATCAAGAGAAATAGGTAGCGATTGGAAAAGATGTGGAAGACTTTTAAACGTTAAAGAAGGAGATCTTGAACTCATTGAAAACGATTACAATAAAACTATTAATCGATGTTTTGAAATGTTTAAAATAAGCGTATATCAAAACAATTTAACAATGGATCAATTGTTTCAAGTTTTGGAAAATTTACCACGCAACGATATTAAAAGAAACATTTTAAAAATATATTATTAACATTACTTATTTTGTAAAAAAAATTTTTTTGTTTTCAAATAAAAAATTTTTTTTTTATAAAAAAAGTAGTATTTATTTGTTTTTTTTTTCATTAACGATATAAAAAAATGGAAGAAAAAGAAGAAAAAATTGAAACTAATCCCGTAGAAAACGAACCTCCTAAAAATGAAAAAAAAGATTCAAGAACGTTAACTGAAATTTTAAACGAAAAAGGTTTTCATAGTTTTTATTTAAAAGGTAAAAATGAAGAACCTGAAATTAAAGACGATGTTTCACCGACGCAAATCAAGTTTAATATTTTTAAACCTTCAAAAGATGTTTATCCTGAAAACACTATTATTACAGGTCCTACCAATAGCGGAAAATCAACAATGGCACGCGAGCTTTTAAAATATGGTAAATATCCGGATGCAGAAATGTTACTTGTTATTCAAATGAGAGAACCTAGCGAATCTCAACACAAAACGTGGCGTGATATTATCAATTCTAATAAAAATAACTTAGAAGCTTATGACATTAAAACAGTTGACAGTGCTGAAAATTTAGATCCCGTTATACAACGCGCTATTAGTTTTTCTAAAGACAAATACGGTATTCTAAACAGCGATCATCGTTTATCAAAAACTATATTGTTGTTTGACGACATTAGTGCTTCTTGTCTCAAGAGTCAACAATATACTAGCGCATGTTCTAGCGGATCGCATCACGGAGTAGGTACCATTACTGTATTTCATGCAGTACCTTCTAAATCGAGTCAAGCTTGGAATAATTTGGTATCTCATTACAAATGTATCGTTTCTTTTGACAACAACAGCGAAATTGAAAAAATATTTAAAAATGATTTTCCTTCTGCTGGCAAAATGCATCACGTCATTAGCGATTTACTTAACAAAGAAACTTCTAGTCAACACGGACACTTGGCATTATTTAAAAGAAATTGTTCTGTTGCCAGATTAAGAACCCAAATTACCAATTCCAAAGAACAAAAAGTGTTTATACCTGTTGACGCTCAAGGAAAATTAGATTTTGATTACAACGAAATGAGCGTAAACAAAAAAATTGTTACTTTTCAATCGTTTCCTTACGTTAAAGCGCAAAATTGTAAAAACCATTATTATCTCAAATCTCATCACAATCCATTTTGTCAAGAAAAGGAGAAGGAGAACCAACAAACTAACGACGAAGAAGATAAAAACAATATAAATAGCGAAAAAAAAAATCAAATAAAAAAAAGAAAATGGAGCGAGAGCGAAAGAGCTGCTTTAATGCTTGAAGAAATTAAAAGAAGAAAGAGATATGGATTGTGCGAATCATCAGACGAATTTTCAGATTCTGGAGACGAATCAAACGAATCAGAATGATTGGGACAGCGAAGAACTGTTGCAACTTTTACAAAGCGATTACGAAGCGTGCAATCTCAAAACATCAAAACGAAAAGACATGAGACAAAAATTAGCCGTTCGCAGTAACATTTTTATACCTAAAATGAACAAACGTAAAGATATAGACGAAAACGAAACTAAAATATGGATCAAAGAAATTTCGACTCGATTTAACGCTGTCAAAATGTTAAAATGCGAACTTTTGTCTGATCACGAAAGATTACAAATCAAAAACGCTTTTCAAGATTACGTATGTTTAGAAATTAAATTGTTTAGTCAAAGAAATTTTATATCCTTATCCCAAATTTAACGAAAACGGAAAAATTATTTAAAAAAAAAAAAAAATGAAAGACAAAAACAAAACCATATCGGATTTCGTTTACAATAATTACGACGTTTTAAAAGAATATTTCAACTCTACTCGTTTTAAATTTTATCACGAAATTATAAATTATTACTCTAATGAATTAATCTCATTTGACACGTTACAACCTACAAAAACCGTTATAGATTTGTTAAGACAACAATTTGACATTGATTATTGTCAAAAAGAATTGTATTCTCAAAAAGATTTGTATTATTTTGAAATATGATTAGATATAAACCGTACGATTTTTCTTATACCCCTTTACTCGCTTTGCGAAAAGTTTTGGCGCAAAATGCTTACAACACTGACGTCTACAAAAAAACTAGATTGGAAATGGAAAAAGAAACTGAAGAAAAAAAAACAGAACAAAATTCTGGGTTACCAGAAACATCAATGAAATCTGACATTTCTCATTTGATCGAAAGATACGATTTACCCTCTTCCCTTATATATGCCGATCCAATAAATGCCGAAGCGCAAATCGAAGGCGAATTACGCTTTCAACAAGAATTAAATAATTTATTACCTATTGAAACACAGCTAAACGGCGATTTGACAACATCGCAAATTCAAGATCAAGAAAAATGGAAAACTTATCTCAACGTAGGAGGTGACGCTTACGCTTTTAGCAAATTAATCGGACAAAACAAATACAACGAATTTAACGCTCAAGTTGATCAAAGAACCATTAGCGAAACTTTAAAAACTATGAGAAATATAAAAAAATATGTTCCTCAAGAAGAAAACAGTTCTCTTAATCCTATGCCTCCTAATTCTGCACAATCAAGTTTAAATAATTTATCACAAAAAACTACTTTAAAAACTGTTCAACCTACTAACAAAATAGTTTATCTTTTAACTCCTCTTAATCGCTTTTTAACTTTTTACGAAAAACCTAACGACGCAGAAGTAACCAAACTCATGGCAAATTTAGCTAGATCAAACATGGCTAAATTAGCTCGCAATTTATTAGACATGTGTAAAAATCAAGTCAATCACACGTTTGGATCGAATCAAATTTCTTTACGCGTTTATAAACCTAGAGGTGAAGAAGCGACATTAAACAATTTAAAAATATATATTCAATATATGAATAACGTAGTAGACGTTGAAGAATCTTTAGCTAGCATTATTAACAACGTTAACGCAACTTCTTACGAAATCATTAATGATCCTAAACAATATTCTTATTACGCTAACGAATTTTTAACTTTACTTGCTTCACCTCAAAGCGTAGGCAGTTTAAGAATGGTTGCAGATTATTATCAAATTAAACATCTTACTTTTGCTAAATTGTGGAATTATTTCAAAAAATATAACATACCTTTTAGAAACAAAAACAAATTGACGGCAGAAAGCGCGTATCAAGAAACCTTTTCAAGGCGTCCTTATACGTAATGACTTCAGCCTTTTTTGAAAGCGATTCATTAGTAGACAAAAGTTTTTCGGGTAAAATTGCTTTTGATCTTTTATCTGAAACAAAAAAAATTGTCAACTCGTGGTTAATACAATACACAGAACAATTTAAAGGTTACAACTTTAACATTTTAACCGAATACATCAAATCTAACAACGTTTACATGCTCGACAAAAGTATTTATAATTTAATGATTATCAATTACAACGAAAACGCGATGCAAAGTATATCGATCGGTAAACACATGTTATACCTTACCTTTAAAACGTTTTTTGCAAATCCGCCTTCTTTACCATATAGAGATGTAGACGACGTAGCACAATTACAAGACAACGTAGTAACCGCTTGCATACAAGCAAACATGCAAGATTTTTTAGAACAAATTAAAAGCAATTCAAATCAATTTTATAATACAGAAATCAACGTTAAACAAAAACCAATCATCGAAATAATGATGATAATGGGTTCTCTATACAGTTCTCAACTCTTTCGATTGGATACTCTTTTATCGGCATATAAAAAATGTTTTGAAATTCAATCTAATAATTCTAACGAAAATAAAAATTTTGCATTAATTTTAAAATCAGTCACTTCATTAAAGACAAATAATTTGTTTATACATCCAAAAGTTGATTTCAACCTTTCTCCTGTAAAAAAATCTTTTTTTTCAAAAAAATCTGTATTACCTACTCCTGAATCTTTAGTTGATACACCTCAATCTAGTTCTAAAGATAAACCTTGGTTAGAATCTACTCCAAAAGAAGACTCTTGGTTATATAAAGAAGAAAAACCTGTCGGTGCTACCGCTTTACCCACGGAAGAAAAACCTGTCAGCGCTACCGCTTTACCTACTGAAACTACACCAATAACTAGTAAAGATATAAAACCTAAACGGTTAGAAAAAAAATATCCGACAAGAAAAAAAGCTCTTTAAAAAAAGGAAGACGCATTAAGAGATAAAATAGATCGTCTTATCGAAATTCAACTTGACGATTTATCCAGTCGATTATTTGGGTTGACCAACTTGACAAAAATTAAAAAAATAATGTCACAATTTAACACTTTGAAAAAAAATGTCAGCGATTTAAAATTTCATGAAAAACTTAAAACAATTTTAAAAAACTCAGTTTTTGCTAAATGGGACGGTATGATTACTGCTTGGTCGCATCAAACACTTCTTTTTAAAAAAACCGCTAACGCAAACGTTAAAAAACAAGCACCGAAAAAACCGTACGTTTACGAAACACATCGGTTTTCTTACGATAAACCTCATCAATATTTTCAAGCCGATTTGGCAGACATGGAGAGTTTTAATTTTAATCCTGGTTATCGTCCCGATTATTGTTTAGTCGTAGTTGACGGTGTTTCGGGTAAAGTGTATTTGAGAGTAATGAAAAAAAAGACTGCAGAAAAAACGGTTAGCAGTTTTAGACACATTTTCAAAGACATTAAACGAGACGACGACAAAAGTTTTATATATTTGCAAACAGACGAAGTTACAGAATTTTTTAATTCAAAAATGAAAGAATGGTGCGAATCCGAAAACGTACATCACTTTCATTCTAAAAATTACGGAAAAGCTTACTTAGCTGAATCGGTCATTGGTCGTTTAAAACTGTTATATCAAAAATTAAGAGATAAAGGTAAATTAAAAAAAAATAATTGGAGTTATTACATTGAAGAAATGGAACAAAAACTAAACGAAAAAGAAAAAACATCGAGCGGTATAAGTCCCGAAGAGTTGGATGCCGATGACAATAAAGGTAAAGCGCTTCGTATGATTGATTAATACGTAAGCAACAAAAAACGTAAACATGATTTTACATCCAGCATGTTGCATCGCGTAGAAAAAGAACACAAAAATCAGAAATTAAAAATATTAAAACCTTTATCTGTTGGAACAGAATGTTATTTAAGAAAATATACAAAAGATGCTAAAGATACTTTTAGCAAATCGAGTACACGAAACCGACCGTATTGGGACACTACAAAACGTGTCATCATCATGAAAGTCAGCAAACGCACAAACCCTTCAGTGCAAGGTTATTTACCGGTTCATATTTACAAAGTAGGACAAGTTGACGATTTAAATACAACGTATAAAGTCAAAAGAGAAGATTTGTTACCTATTAACGAAGAAGATAAAAACATTTATTTTAAAAACTTTAACGAATACGTAGACACTTTTTATAAACCTTTGAAGAAATCTTTGCAAAAAAAAATTGTTGTAAAAAAAATGAATAATTTAGTATTTGATGATGTTTTAGATGTAAATAAATATGATTGTAGTACGTATTTTTTTAGCGAAATTAAAAGTAAAGAGCAAGAAAATGTTTATTATAACGTTTTGAACGATTTTAGTGTACCCTTATCTACTAACGATTTAGATAAACCTTATTTTAAAAACAATACTATTATGCATTTATTATCTATGGACGTTCCAACTAATTTAACACGCATAGACGAAAACATTTCGTTAACAGAAAACAGCTACGGAACAAGAATGGAAACAAAACCTTCTATAAAACAAATGATGACAGATATTCAAAACGACATGATATCTAATCCCAATCGAAAAATTCCTTTTTATCTTGTAACTAAAAAAATTATTTTGTATACGGATTTTGCTGTTTTACCAGGAGACACGTTTCAAAACTATGACCTATTAAGAGTTGAGCATATGGACGCAGTTCATTTGGAATTCATGTGCTCGGTTTCTGGTTATGGTAAACTGTTTGGTGTAACGTCTCCGAGTCCGTATCAAGACGATTTCTTAATCAGATG
>NC_061159.1:56026275-56138689 GCF_022113875.1 Hydra vulgaris
TGTTTGACGACATTAGTGCTTTTTGTCTCAAGAGTCAACAATATACTAGCGCATGTTCTAGCGGATCGCATCACGGAGTAGGTACCATTACTGTATTTCATGCAGTACCTTCTAAATCGAGTCAAGCTTGGAATAATTTGGTATCTCATTACAAATGTATTGTTTCTTTTGACAACAACAGCGAAATTGAAAAAATATTTAAAAATGATTTTCCTTCTGCTGGAAAAATGCATCACGTCATTAGCGATTTACTTAACAAAGAAACTTCTAGTCAACACGGACACTTGGCATTATTTAAAAGAAATTGTTCTGTTGCCAGATTAAGAACCCAAATTACCAATTCCAAAGAACAAAAAGTGTTTATACCTGTTGACGCTCAAGGAAAATTAGATTTTGATTACAACGAAATGAGCGTAAACAAAAAAATTGTTACTTTTCAATCGTTTCCTTATGTTAAAGCGCGAAATTGTAAAAACCATTATTATCTTAAATCTCATCACAATCCATTTTGTCAAGAAAAAGAGAAGGAGAACCAACAAACTAACGACGAAGAAGGTAAAAACAATATAAATAGCGAAAAAGAAAATCAAATAAAAAAAAGAAAATGGAGCGAGAGCGAAAGAGCTGCTCTAATGCTTGAAGAAATTAAAAGAAGAAAGAGATATGGATTGTGCGAATCATCAGACGAATTTTCAGATTCTGGAGACGAATCAAACGAATCAGAATGATTGGGACAGCGAAGAACTGTTGCAACTTTTACAAAGCGATTACGAAGCGTGCAATCTCAAAACATCAAAACGAAAAGACATGAGACAAAAATTAGCCGTTCGCAGTCACATTTTTATACCTAAAATGAACAAACGTAAAGATATAGACGAAAACGAAATTAAAATATGGATCAAAGAAATTTCGACTCGATTTAACGCTGTCAAAATGTTAAAATGCGAACTTTTGTCTGATCACGAAAGATTACAAATCAAAAACGCTTTTCAAGATTACGTATGTTTAGAAATTAAATTGTTTGTCAAAGAAATTTTATATCCTTATCCCAAGTTTAACGAAAACGGAAAAATTATTTTAAAAAAAGAAAAAATAAAAGACAAAAACAAAACCATATCGGATTTCGTTTACAATAATTACGACGTTTTAAAAGAATATTTCAACTCTACTCGTTTTAAACTTTATCACGAAATTATAAATTATTACTCTAATAAATTAATCTCATTTGACACGTTACAACCTACAAAAACTGTTATAGATTTGTTAAGACAACAATTTGACATTGATTATTGTCAAAAAGAATTGTATTCTCAAAAAGATTTGTATTATTTTGAAATATGAATAGATATAAACCGTACGATTTTTCTTATACCCCTTTGCTCGCTTTGCGAAAAGTTTTGGCGCAAAATGCTTACAACACTGACGTCTACAAAAAAACTAGATTGGAAATGGAAAAAGAAACTGAAGAAAAAGAAACAGAAACTGTTCCGCAAAGTTCTGGCATGCCAGAAACAACAATGAAATCTGACATTTCTCATTTGATCGAAAGATACGATTTACCCTCTTCCCTTATCTATGCCGATCCGATAAATGCAGAAGCGCAAATCGAAGGCGAATTACGCTTTCAACAAGAATTAAATAATTTATTACCTATTGAAACACAGCTGAACGGTGATTTGACAACATCGCTAATTCAAGATCAAGAAAAATGGAAAACTTATCTCAACGTAGGAGGTGACGCTTACGCTTTTAGCAAATTAATCGGACAAAACAAATACAACGAATTTAACGCTCAAGTTGATCAAAGAACCATTAGCGAAACTTTAAGAACCATGAGAAATATAAAAAAATATGTTCCTCAAGAAGAAAACAATTCTCTTAATCCTATGCCTCCTAATTCTGTACAATCAAGTTTAAATAATTTATCACAAAAAACTACTTTAAATACTGTTCAACCTACTAACAAAAAAGTTTATCTTTTAACTCCTCTTAATCGTTTTTTAACTTTTTACGAAAAACCTAACGACGCAGAAGTAACCAAACTCATGGCAAATTTAGCTAGATCAAACATGGCTAAATTAGCTCGCAATTTATTAGACATGTGTAAAAATCAAGTCAATCACACCTTTGGATCGAATCAAATTTCTTTACGCGTTTATAAACCTAGAGGTGAAGAAGCGACATTAAACAATTTAAAAATATATATTCAATTTATGAATAACGTAGTAGACGTTGAAGAATCATTAGCTAGCATTATTAACAACGTTAACGCAACTTCTTACGAAATCATTAATGATCCTAAACAATATTCTTATTACGCTAACGAATTTTTAACTTTACTTGCTTCACCTCAAAGCGTAGGCAGTTTAAGAATGGTTGCAGATTATTATCAAATTAAACATCTTACTTTTGCTAAATTGTGGAATTATTTAAAAAAATATAACATACCTTTTAGAAACGAAAACAAATTGACGGCAGAAAGCGCGTATCAAGAAACCTTTTCAAGTCGTCCTTATACTGTAATGACTTCAGCCTTTTTTGAAAGCGATTCATTAGTAGACAAAAGTTTTTCGGGTAATATTGCTTTTGATCTTTTATCTGAAACAAAAAAAGTTGTCAACTCGTGGTAATACAATACACAGAACAATTTAAAGGTTACAACTTTAACATTTTAACCGATTACATCAAATTTAACAGCGTTTACATGCTCGACAAAAATATTTATAATTTAATGATTAACAATTACAACGAAAACGCGATGCAAAGTATATCGATCGGTGAACACATGTTATACCTTACATTTAAAACGTTTTTTGCAAATCCGCCCTCTTTACCATATAAAGATGTAGACGACGTAGTACAATTACAAGACAACGTAGTAACCGCTTGCATACAAGCAAACATGCAAGATTTTTTAGAACAAATTAAAAGCAATTCGAATCAATTTTATAATACAGAAATCAACGTTAAACAAAAAACAATCATCGAAATGATGATGATAATGGGTTCTTTATACAGTTCTCAACTCTTTCGATTGGATACTCTTTTATCAGCATATAAAAAATGTTTTGATATTCAATCTAATAATTCTAACGAAATTAAAAATTTTGCATTAATTTTAAAATCAGTCACTTCATTAAAAACAAATAATTTGTTTATACATCCAAAAGTTGATATCAACCTTTCTCCTGTAAAGAAATCTTTTTTTTCAAAAAAATCTGTATTATCTACTCCCGAATCTTTAGTTGATACACCTCAATCTAGTTCTAAAGATAAACCTTGGTTAGAATCTACTCCAAAAGAAGACTCTTGGTTGTATAAAGAAGAAAAACCTGTCGGTGCTACCGCTTTACCTACTGAAGAAAAACCTGTCAGCGCTACCGCTTTACCTACTGAAGCTACGCCAATTACTAGTAAAGAAATAAAACCTAAACGTTTAGAAAAAAAATATCCAACAAGAAAAAAAGCTAAAGATCTTTAAAAAAAATGGAAGACGCATTAAGAGATAAAATAGATCGTCTTATCGAAATTCAACTTGACGATTTATCCAGTCGATTATTTGGCTTGACCAACTTGACAAAAATTAAAAAAATAATGTCGCAGTTTAACACTTTGAAAAAAAATGTCAGCAATTTCAAATTTTATGAAAAACTTAAAACAATTTTAGAAAATTCTGTTTTTGCTAAATGGAACGGTATGATAACTGCTTGGTCGCATCAAACACTTCTTTTAAAAAAAACTGCTAACGCAAACGTTAAAAAACAAGCGCCGAGAAAACCATACGTTTACGAAACGCATCGGTTTTCTTACGAAAAACCTCATCAGTATTTTCAAGCCGATTTGGCAGACATGGAGAGTTTTAATTTTAATCCTGGTTATCGTCCTGATTATTGTTTAGTCGTAGTTGACGGTGTTTCGGGTAAAGTGTATTTGAGAGTAATGAAAAAAAAAACTGCAGAAAAAACAGTCAGCAGTTTTAGACACATTTTTAAAGACATTAAACGAGACGACAACAAAAGTTTTATATATTTGCAAACAGACGAAGGTACAGAATTTTTTAATTCAAAAATGAAAGAATGGTGCGAATCCGAAAACGTACATCACTTTCATTCTAAAAATTACGGAAAAGCCTACCTAGCTGAATCGGTCATTGGACGTTTAAAACTGTTATATCAAAAATTAAGAGATAAAGGTCAATTAAAAAAATATAATTGGAGTTATTACATTGAAGAAATCGAACAAAAACTAAACGAGAAAGAAAAAACATCCAGCGGTATAAGTCCTGAAGAATTGGATGCCGATGACAATAAAGGTAAAGCTCTGCGTATGATTGATCAATACGTAAGCAACAAAAAACGTAAACATGACTTTACATCCAACATGTTGCATCGCGTAGAAAAAGAACACAAAAATCAAAAATTAAAAATATTAAAACCTTTATCTGTTGGAACAGAATGTTATTTAAGAAAATACAAAAAAGATGCTAAAGATACTTTTAGCAAATCGAGTACACGAAACCGTCCGTATTGGGACACAACAAAACGTGTCATCATCATGAAAGTCAGCAAACGCACAAACCCTTCAGTGCAAGGTTATTTACCGGTTCATATTTACAAAGTAGGACAAGTTGGCGATTTAAATACAACGTATAAAGTCAAGAGAGAAGATTTGTTACCTATTAACGAAGAAGATAAAAACATTTATTTTAAAAACTTTAACGAATACGTAGACACTTTTTATAAACCTTTAAAGAAATCTTTGCAAAAAAAAATTATTGTAAAAAAAAAATGAATAATTTAGTATTTGATGATGTTTTAGATGTAAGTAAATATGATTGTAGTACGTATTTTTTTAGCGAAATTAAAAGTAAAGAGCAAGAAAATGATCATTATAACGTTTTGAACGATTTTAGTTTACCCTTATCTACTAACGATCTAGATAAACCTTTTTTTAAAAATAATACTATTATGCATTTATCATCTATGGACGTTCCAACTAGTTTAACGCGCATAGACGAAAACGTTTCGTTATCAGAAAACAGCTACGGAACAAGAATGGAAGCAAAACCTTCTATAAAACAAATGATGACAGATATTCAAAACGACACGATATCTAATCCTAATCGAAAAATTCCTTTTTATCTTGTAACTAAAAAAATTATTTTGTATACCGATTATGCTCTTTTGCCAGGAGACGCGTTTCAAAATTATGACCTATTAAGAGTTGAGCATATGGACGCAGTTCATTTGGAATTCATGTGCTCGGTTTCTGGTCGTGCTAAACTATTTGGTACAACGTCTCCGAGTCCGTTGCAAGACGATTTTTTAATCAGACGATTAGAGCTTTTTAATACGAGTTTAAATAGAAGATTGACTTTTGCAGATTTTTTTTCAAATTATCAAAACAAAAGTAGTAATATTACAAATCAAAAATGTTTCAATTTAAAATATTTATTTGACACCAACACACATTTACGTTATGTTACTAATAACGAAAATACTATCATTTCAAAATTAAGTATAGAACCAAACGGAAATGTTAAACAATATATACAAAATTATTCTTACATTAATGCACCGAATTATAATTTTGTATGGTATTTTAAAAAAAAAACTAACGAAAACTTAAACAACCCTTCTAATCTTTATCCTATAAGGTCTAGCATCTCTACTAATTCAAACGAACGAGGATTATCTTATTTTGGTTTTTTTTCAAACCGAACAAATGCACCACAATACGTAGTACAAGATTTTACATCGTTAATACAATATGATTATTTATCTTTTAATCAAGATATGATAACTTGTACAACTTTGCATTATCTACTCAAACGAGCAAAAATTTTATGATTTACGTAAAACATCCACAAGTAGCACCAGGAGGTATAGCTAATCCTACTCCCGAAAGAGCTGTTATTTTAAGTAATACAGAAGAAACTTTTGTTCGTCCTTTTATTCATATCATGGTAACACCTAAATACGGAGGAGCTCTTGGTCCAGACACACACGATGCTAATATTTTAAGTGTCGATTTAGATGTTTATGTTAATAATTTATTACCTAGCTCAGAAAGTGTAAAAACATCCAAAATGAAACACATTGTTCCTTGGCAAATTGCCTTTTTTTTATTAAAAATAATGACTAACACAAACACAATAAAATCTGAGGGTAACATATACAATATAGAAACTGATCTTAACGAAATTCCAATTCAAATTAACGCTTTATGGAAAATTTGGAACGACCAAGTTAACGTTAAAGACGCTAACAACAACTATACAGAAGAAAAAATGTCATTGACTAGTTTTATAGCCATTTTAAAAAACGCTTTTGGTAATATTTCTACAAAACTTCTCTACATCTCTCCATCGGCTATAGGTATAGAACCTACAGAATTGTATGCTTGCTTTTATCAAATCTTTTTTCCAAAAACAAGTCAAAGAAAATATTATCGATTTACTTTACAAAACATACCACTAGCTTCTTTACCTATACCTTTTTTTAACGTCGACCAAATCATATGGCCTGAACGTGAATTAAAAATGATGGATATTTTTACAGAAAGTATAAATTACAACTTGTCAAACAATTTACTTAATTTAAAGTTAAATAATCTTACTTTTAACGAATTTATTTATGAAGGTACTAATATCTACTCATATCAAAAATTCCTTAATCAATACAATTTTTCATCCATTCCTAACGATTATTATAAAAATTATTATACTTTTTGGTGTTTACCTTCATTTGAACAAAATACACACGAAACCAATTTAAAATCACCATTACAAATTTCTAAAGCAATAATTGCTTCAACAAATTATTTTGAAATGAAAGGTAACCAAATTTCACCGTATCATGCTCAATTTGGTTCACTCAACATTTTTACTACATCTCCTTCTAATTTACCCGAAGATATTTATAAAATTATAACGGTAGATTTGACATTGATTGCTAAATACAATTCAGAAACATTTATTGAAGTTTTGATGTACTGTGAACAAACTAAATCTATTTTTTCTCCAACTTTAAAAGTACCTCTTGTTACTACGGCATCTTTTGAAAGAGCTACTACACCTAGTTATAAAACGTGGTTAAACGGATCAAAATCTATATTGCAAGGTAACAACATTAACGAATTGGTATTTTATTGCACTTCGCTCAACGGACAACTTATTTATCAAAAAAAAAGTGACGGTACTATCATAAATTCTTGGTCTAATAGTTTACCATTAAAAAATATTATTTTAAAAATGTATCAACCCATTGGAAACATCCTGTACCTTATACATTGCTATTACAAAGAGATCAATACAGTTTGACAAACGAAATAAATCCGTTTAACATAGAAGTAGATCAAAATATGGTTTATACCATGGCTCAAGATTTTAAAATTCAAAAAAGAAAGCTTGCTTTTTTAAGATGTACTTTGATGCAAATAAGTAACTTTAATAATTCTGTATCTAATTTTCCTACTACTACCGACAACCTTATATTTATTAAATGCGATCAAGCTACCAATTGTGGAATGTACATGAACAGAAGATATGAAACGGGTATTGTTTCTTATTTTAATTTGTCAGATTATAACAATGCTACTCAAGTAACAGTCAATATCGATTTTACTAAAAATCGCAAAACAGAAATACAAGGACAATTAACAACGTTTGATATTGTTGACGTAGAAGATTGGAAAAAAACCAAATGGTCTTTTTTGAACGCTAATAAAGAACCGCTCAAATTTAACAATTTAAGTACTACTGTTTTTTTTAATCCTACTTTTAAAATACAAATGGTACCATTTTATAATTAGTTTTAAAAAAAATGTTAAAAGGAATGGATCGATTTGATTGTAATTGTCTTTGTTGTAATAAAACAAAGTTTTACAAGATAAAAAAACAAATGGAAAAAATGAATGAGGATGTTCAATCACAAATACAATCGATGCAATACGAAACGTTCAAGTTAAGAGAAACGATTAAAAATCAAAAAGAAGAAATACAAAGGATTTCTAATGAACTGCTTTAAAAAAACAGACAACTAGAATTAACGTTATGAAAATAAAGAACTTGACCTTTTACATTTGTATAAAATAAAGTGTTTTAATTTGATTACTATAATTTTTGTTATAAAAAGATTTTTTTTCAAAAAATAATAAAGTGTAAAAAAAATGTCTCTTTTTCGAGCAAGAGGAAGATAAGAAAAAAATTTAATAAACGAGAAAATACCTGAATTAATGAATCCACAAAATAGTGAAATCAATGAAATTCAAAACAAATTTTATAATCTTCAAAATCAAATGTCTCATTTTTCAACTAAAGCAGACGTTCTTCGCGTCAAATCAGAACTGGATGAAAAATGCGAACAATTAAAAAAATTAAAACAACAACAACAACAGCAAAATATACAAAATACTTACGAAGAAAAACCTAGAAAAAATGTTATAAAAAAAAACGAAACTGAAAAACCAAGTCGTAAAAAAGTAAAATATTCAGAAGAAGAAAGTGAAAGTTCTGAAGAAGAATATGTTGAAAAAAAACCATCAAAAAATAAAGTTACGTTAACTTCACACGTTTGCGCGCAATGTTTTCAAGAAGTTAAAGCTGTAGACGCTATTCACGGTTTGTGCAGAAACTGTATTATACAACAAAAAGCTATTTTATCCAGTCCTTTTATGCAAAATAACATTGAAAAAAAAAGCAAAAAACAAAAATTGAATAAAAAAAGTTTAATTGAACTTGGTTACACGCGTGCTTTAAAAGACGTTAAAAACAAAAAAATACCATTTAAAAAAAATACTTCTGACTCGGAAGATGAATAAATAGAATTAAAAAAAGTATTAAAACAAAAAATATTATTCTTATTTATTTTATTTTTCAAAGAAAAAAAAATTATATCAAGATGGGTTCTTTGGCAAAATATATGAGAGCGGGTGACGGTAACCGTTATACGCCTAACCATAACGGTCCCGTTACCATTGATGACGTTTTACAAAAAGCAGAAGACGAAAATCGTCTTTTGCAAGAAGCGACAAGCGGTAACCTTACTTTAGAAATGAAATCAGCATTAAACGAAAAATATCCTGGTTTTATGACTGCTGTAGCTCAAGATGAAATTATCAAAACCGATTATCAAAAATTTACACCTGATTTAACTTCAGATTTAAAAAGTTTGATTACGTTTACTCTGAAATTTAATGAATGGACAATACCGGAAGATTATATTTATGAATTTGATGTTCATTTATTTAAAAACATAAACACAAAAACAAGATTTAATACAACACCAAATAACGCAGATGTTGCATTATTAGAAAGAATTACATTAGTCGAAAATTTTGTTTTTCATTTAAACAAATTTATAAGAGTATATCCAAATTATCAAAAAAATAACTCTATGCCTGCTAATAACGTTATAAATAATCGAGCGTACCAACGATTCAAAACAATGTTTGTTAAAAAAAGTTATATGAAAGCATATAGAGAGCACATGCTTAATCATAATTTAGCAATGACAGAAAAAACAAATAACAGAGCAAGTTGGGATGAAACAACTAATCTTATGAAATCTAACGATCCTAATGCAATCATAAGAGCATTAAATGTTAACGCAGCACCTGCAGCTGAGTATCAAACATTTTTAAAAGAGACTTATAATGCTTTGATGAACGGAGAAAAAGGTTTTCGTTTTAGAGTACCCTTATTTTTGTTATGTGAATTTTTTCAAATTAAAAGTTATTACGGAAAAGGTAAAGAATTAAAAATTGAATTTACTGTTGAACAAGATACTAATCAACTTTTAGAATATATAAGACCTATAACGGATGCTCAAATAGAATCTTTAGCTAATGTTGGATTAGAAATTAGAAATCCTGTAATTTGGGTCAATACTTACCGAATTAATGCCAGTTTACCTTTAGAAAAATCTTTATACATAAACAGTTTACCAGACCAACCTTATACTATAGCTCGTTTTGCTCATTACGAACAAGTTATAACTAACGTAGAAGGTACAGATACCGTTACCATAAGCTTAGGAAATATAAAAACATCTGACATGGTACCTCATTGTGTTTTGTTTTCTGTTCAATCAAAAAAAGAAAGCGATCATCTTACCAAATCTTCTATGACACCTGCTGAAATAGCTTGCACTATGATTAAAAAAATTACTTTTCATAATTTTAGAAGAACTTATGTCAATTCTTCAGGTGACACTTATGTAATTGATTTAGAAAACAAACCAGAAGATCAACAATTATGTTATCGTAGTTATGTTTCTTGGTGTAAAGGAAATACTCCTTCTACTCTTAGTATTAATAATTTTGCAGATTTTTATACCTATGACGACGACAGTTTTATTAGAAACCCCAAGGATTATTTCAGTAAAACGCAAAATTTAACTGAACCTTTAGCAATTGACACCACTAGCGATTATAATTATGTTAACGACAAACCACCGGCAACAATTCAAGGAAACAATTCCTTACAAATTACCGTTGATTTTGTTACCAATTTTAAAGGTATCATAACTCTGTACCTTCAACTTGCGGCACAACTGGTTCAAACTGGAACAGGAGAAGACGAAAATTACACATATTTTCCTTTCAAATTTAAATCATCATAACACCTTTTACAACATTTTTATTTTAGTTAAATTAACCATGTTTTAATTGTATTTTTTTATGCACGCACGACTATTTAATTTGAAAAAATATAAAAAAAAAACATTTATATTTGTTCTTTCTCAAAATTAATTGTATGGCGCGAAGACGGTATCGTAAAAGAAGAGGTCGCAAACATCGAGGTAAAGGAAAAATTATAACAAGAGTTAAAAATCTTGCCAGACGTTTACTTAGATCAGACGTGAGAGGTTTAGCGTTAGATTATTTGCAAAAACAACGTAATGTATAGATTGTGTAGAAAAAAAATTCATAAAAGACGAGGAAAAGGAAGAGTTTAATTACCTCCGTTAAAAGGCGCCGGTAGAAGGAAACGAATACGCGGTAAATTTCTTCCGATATTAGGCGCTTTATTGGGTGGCAGTTTACTATCTTCTATAATACGTTAAAAAATTATTTTTAAAATGCGTAAAAGACTAAAAGGAAAAAGACATAAAAAACGTTTCAAAAGACGTTACAAAAAACGAATGCGTGGAAAATTTTTAGGAGCAATAGGTGCAATTGCTTTAAAACTTTTACCAAGACTTTTACCTGTTATAGGAAGAGCCGCTTTAGGTGGCGCAGTTTCAGGAGGAATATCTTATGGGATTAATCAAGCTGGAAAATAAAAACATTTCTTTGTATCATTTTAATTTATTAAATATTGTATTACAACCGTATACATGCTCGTGTTTTAAGTTAAATTTTTCGTAACCCTTATAATAATTAATAAAATTTTCCAAGCGTTTTAATAATACAACTAAACGTTTGTTATGTATATCAAATTTCCATATGATAAACGATTCCAAACTCGACTGTTTCTCTTTATAACCCGGAGTATCAATAACAATAATATAAAAATATTTTTTTCGTATACACGTTAATATAAAACAAAATTCATAAAGTACTTTTAAATTTGTAAAGTTTATAATTTCTACAATACAATCTAACTTGTCCATCATTTCCTCGATTGATTTATATTTTCTTTTGTCAGTATTATTTAATACTTCTCTACAAATCTTCTCCAATTCATAAAGGTTCATATTCATTTATTTTGACTAATAGCACACAAACAATATATTGTAGTGTTCCAAAAAGAAAGAATAATATCATTAATAATGTCAGCAACGTAAACACCAAAACCATTAACAAAAAATTTGCAATCTTTCCAGAAACGAGTAACAACAATTTTGCTATCTTTTCCAATTTTGTATAATTATATAATTTTATCGCATTAAGTTTAACAAAGTTTCCAACACATTGAAAAAACTTGCATATTTGTATACCACTTTTTTTAATAAAATTAAATACTTCCATTTAAAATGCAAAAAGAACTTCTATTATTGTAAAAACAAATATAACAGCTTTAACGAACTTCCCAACTATGTATTTGATTACCATGTGAATCGTACATATACGGATTTGGTTTTGGTTTTTCTGAATTGTACGGTTTTACAACTGCAACAAGTTTTGGTTTATCGAACTGTTGTAATGGTTTGTTCTTTGATTCCATCTGTATAAAATTAAAAAACATTTGCTTTTTTATATATTTTTTTTATAACGCTAGATTAACTTTAAACAAAAAAAATTTAATTTTTTTTTTTTTAAACATTATCGGATTATAACGTTATGACGTTATCGGATTATAACGTTAGTTATGACGAAGGTCGGGATGGAAGGTTGGGAGGAAAGTGAGTAAATCCTATATAGGTATATCATCATATATATATATATATATATATATATATATATATATATATATATATATATATATATATATATATATATATATATATATATCTAAATATATATATATATATATATATATATATATATATATATATATATATATATATATATATATATATATATATATATATATATATATATATATATATATATATATATATATATATATCTAAATATATATATATATATATATATATATATATATTAATATATATATATATATATATATATATATATATATATATATATATATATATATATATATATATATATATATATATATACTGTGTCCTTTCTTTCCTATTTTCCCTCCCTCTCACCCTCATTTCTTCATTCTTTAATATTATTAGTTTTTCGAAATTTTGTCAAACATCATACGAGACGTAGTATTAACTTTAATGAACCGTAACTTTGTTATAATTTAACCTATTGTCAGAGTTGCTGGAAAAATATATTTAGTACAGTACTTACTTTTACCTTGGAGCAACACCCCATATAAACGAAATAATTGTAAAATTTTTACTATTAAAACAAGACTGTTAAGTACAATTGGCTTTTGTGGATTAGCTCGATTATCCTGAGTAAAATAAAGATATTTTAGCTGTTTTATCAGATTGTGCTATAAGGCGAGCAATTTTCTGATAGCTCTAGAATATCTGCTCATAAGTTCAGAATTTCGTATGAGTTCGAATATCCTGATTAATAAAAAATACTTTAGCTGTTTCCCCAGAGTGCACAGAGACTAGAACAAATGTTACCTTTCAGATTTAGAAATTTAGAAATTTATACATGTATGTATATACATTCCATTTTTAAAATCACTTAATTTTATGTACAACTTTCTATGTTTAAAGTCACTTACTTTTAATTTTGATAAAACTCAATTTTTATTTGATTTAAAACTAATTCAATGTATCTAATGATACTCCCTTGATATATGGACAATTTACATTTTTATGCATCACATTCATCACATCTTAATGCATAACATTTATTACATACACAAAAAGCCTGTACCCTTTACCTACCCTTACGTTCTTTCCTTTACTGAAATTATTACAAAAGGTGGTCACTATGTAAATTTTAAAAATTTGCTATTAAATTGCATTCAGAACCTTTGAAACTTAAAAAAAAAAAGCGAAGTTATATTTAAGTGACGTCGGGAAAATAAATTCTTATTAAAAAATACAAAACTCTCTTCAAATCTAACTAACCACTATTGGCTACTATATTACACACACACACACACACACACACACACACACACACACACACACACACACACACACATATACTGCCTATTATTTGTTGCCTTAAAATATTTTTATCAAGGGTAGTTTAGAAGCAACGTCATGAATTGCCTTTCAACCAGAAGTGTGCCCATCAGAACTACTTTTTTTGCAAATAAAAATATATTATATTTTGGAATGCCTACACGCTCTCTTATAATTGAATTAGAAATTATATTTAAGGCAGGAAGCGTGTCGGGTGGAAAAAAATGATGACATCTTTAAAGCCCTTTCCAGCCATATAAGCAACTTTAGCAGACTTTATCGAAAACTTTTGATAATCATTTAGTTCTTTGAGTTGTTGTTTATCAATGGTTTTATTATTAACTGCTTTATAATACTGAAACAGTTGAAGCCTTGCTGGTTTACCACTTAAAAAAAAAATGGCATTAATAGATAAAATATAGAAATATTTTTATCTAAACTTTTATTAATTTAGCATTTGACGGTTTCAACCAAACTTTTTCACCATTTTTAAACAATTCATTTGTTTCAGCTTTTATCAAAAGATTATCTTTTCTTAATCCTTTTTACTTCAATACCTGTATATTTTCTCCATCGGGCTTACATTGTTTTTGTTAGCTGAGAAGTTGTACCAATACACTGCTTTCGGTATTGACATTTTTGATCTTTCTGCAATTCTTTTATTTGTACAATGATTTTGTTCCATGATTTCATTTCCTTCAGGATAATAAGCAGCTCAAAACCTAATGCGCATTTCCCAACCATCCAGAATACTTCTCAACTCCTCAGTTTTAAAAGTTGCTTCGTTATCTGTCAAAGTTTCAGATGGTGCTCCTCGCTCGCAATAGATTAGACATAGTATTAGAGTATATCTTGAAGGTTCGCAATCAACCAGAGTTAAAACTTTTTCTGTGCCAAAATGCGTAATATCCATGGCCACTCTTTCCCAATTTTCTTTAACTCTAAATTTTTCCTTCTCCCATTGTACTGGATCTATTGACTGATATGGTTTGCAATTTTTAATTACCTCTCTAACGTCATTTTCGGTAGCGGTTGGAATTACTTTACGAACAAAGTTTTGACTGCGACTCAATCCAAAGTGTCCAGTTTTCTTGTGTATGCTAGAAATGGATTCAGTCTCTGCAAATACTGCTCCAACGGAATTACTCGAATGCTTAGCCTCCGTCAATTTATTCAACCATCTGCTTCAAACTCTAGTCAATGCGTCAGCTAAGTTGTCTTTTGAAGGAACAAGTTTTACATTTACATTAATACCATATTCTTCAATACATTGGTGCAGAACGCTTAATCTTCTTCAAATCAACATTTCGCCCATTGCTTTTGATATCAATCTTGACTTACCAGTGAGAGCGTCGGAGACCCAGTAGAATACTGTCATGGAATCTGTGAAGATAGTTACTTTCTTTAGTTTCCACGTCAAAACCATATTCATTCCTCGTATTAGAGCATCCAGCTCAGCCAGGTTTATGTGATCCTCAGACATTTCTTTTTGTAGCCATGTTGCATCTTCTAAAGTAGTTTTACCAACTTGAATAACCGCACCACTTGCCAAAAAACTTGCATCAACCCACACATTCCCCTCGTCACCATGTACAGCCCAATCACCATAAGCTGGATCTCACTTTGCATCCTCATCATAAACCTCATGAAGTAAACGCTTTAAAACTTCATCGTCCCATCCTTTTGTCAAACTAACCACTCTTCATTTCAAAAGACTACAAACTGCGCGTAACCAACCACATACTGGTAAATGACCTACCAACTTCCCACAAACGGAAAACCTACTCTTCTACTTAACTTTTTTGGCATTGCGTCGACTTGAATCTCCCTGGACCAGGTCAACTTGCCACCAATCTTGTACACACGTAATCCCAAAATTCAAACCCTATTACATCCAATCTGTTCGCCTTCTTTACTTTCTAAACCATATTTTTCAAAATGTCTTTTGACATAATCAAGACTCACTACTTCCTCATTGACAAAAATATCGTCCACGTTAGCGGATGCTCCTCTCTTTATCAATTCATCTTGATCGATAATGACACTCACAACAGATTTCATGATCATTGAAGCAACGTTTTATTCAAAACCAAGCCGTGTAAAACAATGCCTTTTGTTGCATATTTTGGTATGCTGTATTGGGCAACTTTGTTATCCAACTGGTCGGGGCCTTCTCTATCTCTCCATTTCCATTCAACTTTTCATTCAACACCATTAAATTATATTGCTTCATGATCTTCCTTTTTAATTTCAATTTTATTGACTTTATCTTTCTTTGAGACTGCTATTCCACACAAGCCGAACCCAAACTTTGCTATTCCAGACAGGGAAATAAAAACTCCTCCTAGCAATTTAATGGAATTCATTCCCAGCATTATATCAACTCCAAACGGTTGAAAATCCACTAAAATAACTTCGTCTTGTATTTAAATACCATCAACCTCAATAGTGACAGCCGCTAATTCATTACATTGATGAAATCTACCACTAAAAGTTACTTTCTTTGGAGGAGCCTGTGATTTATGTTGCTTTCTCGACAACAGTTTTTGATGTATTATTGTCTTTGAACAACCCGTGACTACCACAGCTAATAAACCATTAATTTTTAGATGAATATTAGATAATGCGCTAATTCCAACATTGTTCAGCTCTTTTCCCTGCTTCAAAAAGCATTTTGCAGCCACGTGTCCTTTATTCCCACATTTAAAACATCAAAAAAAATTCTTCGGACCCAGATTCTTTCCAAAGGAACAGTTTCTCGCGATATGATTTAACCTTTTGCAGTTGTAACACACTAACGAAATTTTTGTGGCATGATTTCGAAAAACAGCGCCAACAGCATCATCTCCGCATACAAGATTCAAAGCAGCTTTTACTTAGGTAACATAACATCGATTGGATCCATAACAGCTCGAAATCTTGATAATAAATCTTCGGGCAATCCAACAACAAACGCTAATCGAATAGACTCTTCTGACAATTTAGCAAGATAAGCTAATTGTTTTAAGTCGGCCAAAAACACATCAACTTTCCTACCAACATATAATTTTCGTTTAACAAAAAGTTCGTATGCCGTATAAACATCTAAAGAGAATGCTGCTAACAAGACACGCTCAACTTCTTCTTCGTCTCGCTTAATTTCAGCGTTTAAACCATCGTGTACCAAATAAGAAGTTCCTCTTAGAAGAATTGGAAAAAGTGACTTCTTCAGCCCGGTCTGTCAAAATAAAAATTTAACGGTACAGGTGAGAATAATAAATTAAAAAAAAAATTAAAATTTACAACGAAAAAATTTGAAAAAGTCACGGCGATCTGATTTCTGATATTTAACAGTAGTTAGTAGAAGAGGAACTCTGTTTTTGAGCTTTTTTAATAGTTCTGCTTACAATAATAAGAATATCTCAATGCTGCTCCTTGTTTTTTTTTTTTTTTCTTTGGTTTCCTGGTTTATTGTTTATTTTTAACTAATAATGTAATTTATTGCTGTAAAAAGATTCTCAATATCTTATTTTTACTTATTTTTAGCATTGTTGTATATTCCGCTGTTATATTTATATTTTACTTATTTTTCTCAATATCATATTTTTACTTATTTTTAGCATTGTTTTGTATTCTGCTGAGATATTCTTGTATATGTTCAGGATATTTTATTTTTATTCTTTTTATTTGATTGTATGTCAGAACATAATTTCTGATTCTTAGAAAATTCAATTTCTTTCCAAAAAAATATAGTTTAACACATCAGATAAAACCATAATATTTGTTATGATTGCATCTAAATACTTATATATACAACTTTTCATAACACTCGTATTAATTTATTTTTTATTTTAAAACTACCATTTTTGTCATGTTTCTCGTCTGTTTTATATTTCAGTGAACTTGATAAAGATGATTATTACCGTAATAAAACTACTGGGATAAAAAAGCAATCAAACATACCACCAGTTCTATATTACCAGCAGGGCTCAGCCAGCACCGGGTAAGCAACTTTTGACGAGGCTCCTTATGTTCGGTTGCCCTCACGCACTAGGGGCCGCACAATAGAATCAAGGATTCTTTTGTTTCACTATTTTTTTAATCGTTGATTTCGGTTACCCAAAGCTAAGTGGGCCATTTTGTCCACCTATTTGTGGACAAAATAAGAAAATTTGGTCTAATCTTGAAAACTTGTTTAATTTTAGTATCAACATCAAGTAATATTAAATAGGAAAAATTTATTGATAATTTATTTATATTAAATCTCTTAGTTACCAGGACTATAAACATTTATATATTGAAATAAAATATAAAAAAATTATAAATAAGTAATTTACCGTGTATAATATATATATACTAGCTGAGTTGACCCGTAAAAATACGGGTCTTTGTAAGTCTATTCCACACAAACCTTTTGCCTTATTTTCTTAATCTAGCTGTCTGTATCGGTAAATACAGGTCTTTTCTTCTACTTCTATATTTATCAATTCCACGCCAATCATTTCTTTACTTGCTCTTTATTTACTTCAATATTTTTTAGTAAACTGTGAAAAAAAATTCATTAAAAAAATTTGCTTTAAGAGCAAAAAAAAACTTTAACATACGCACTTTTTCCGCATGCGTATATAGCTTATTAAACCCCGTTTATTTTTTTATTTTTTTAAAATTCTGAACTAAACTACTTCCTACTTTTAGACCAGCCATGGACCATAGTTTATGGTCGCGTCCTAGCCATATTCAATAGTTTACTATATTTATTATTATTATATGCTTAGTTTTGAATAATAACGGTCTTTTATAGTTATCTTTGTATTAGACGGAAACGGTAATGCAATTCTTTAAAACGTTAGTCGCTTAAAGCGTCAAAAGTCATGCAAAAAAATAAATTATAAATTTTGTGGTTTAAAAGTTGAAGAATTAATAATATTATAACAAAAAGTTTGGTAATTTTTAAACGTTATTATTTAGCTCTTACTTATGGTATTTATTTTGTTTTCATTTTACATTTTTAAAAAAATGTTGAAGCACCTAACTTTGATAGCTCACAAGTTAAGTGCGCAGTCATCAGAGTCGCTGTGCAAGACTTCAAATCCGCGCCTAAAAAATCTCAATACATTATTTTAAATTTTTTTAATCTGGCTATATTTATAGCAAAAAATTAAATATAACAAAAAACCTTTTAATTGCTTTTTTTTTCCCTGCCTCCACTGCAATACCATGTGGAGTAGCAGGACGGTTTTATCAAATTTTTTCCTTAATAGGTTTTAGGACCTTTTTTTTTAAGACTATCCGTAGCTTATTAGGACCAATTATGCGAGAACAGTATCAAAATCGTGACACACACGCAAAAAATTTTCGCCACGTTTATTGGTGTTTTAAGAAATCCAAAAAATTTATAAATTTAAAAAAAAAAAAACGGTTAAAGTGTATATTATTTAACTATATATTATTTATCAAATATTTTGTAATTTACACGAATATTTTGTAATTTAAAGAAAATAATCGCTGGCGGTAAATTTGAACCACGACTATTACGTTCAGAGGCTTAGCGCGCTAACCACTCGGCCATGCTGACACATCAAATATCGAAATTTTAAAAATATATAAAAACTGTTTTTAACGGAATTGCTGTAGATCAAAAAATTAGGAGAGGTTGAAGCAATGCAATTTTTAAGTCAAAGTATAAAACTTGAAAAATGTTTCAGTATGTTTTATCATTACTTAATTACGTACGTTAGATATTTGCATACACGTTTTCTTCTTAAAAAAGTGTTGCGACTTTTTCTACTAACACTACTATTAAGTTTGGCATTATTATATAGAAGATAGATTATAAAATAGTTTTTCACTTAAAAGGACAAACTCTATTCCACATTAACCTTATCTCTATTTCTCCCTCTAATATTTTTTAGTGAACAATAGATTATGCGCTAGAAAAAAAAAAAAAAAAAAAATTTACATATGCACCTTTTCCGTATATTTATATTTAGAACTTAACATGAAGAAGGTAAATCATTTAGTTCAAGACAACCTGCCCAAACCCAAATCCTCTGTTGATTTATGCACAGTCACTGTCGCTAGGCGTGTAAAATAAGTAGCTAGGCAAGTCAAATAAATTAATTGATCTGTTTTTCTGCATAAAACAAAAACAGAAAATGTGAAGTACTTGATATAAGGAACTGTAATATTGGATTTAGTTAATTCAATACAAAGTGATAGGAAACTGCAAAATAAGGTAGCAACGTGAAAATTATTCAAATACTAATTTACAACAATTTGTATTGCCTTTTATTAAAATAGCTTTATTAAATAGTATGAAGATTGATGATTCTTCTTCTTCGCCTTTAGAAAATGATTAACGATTTGAAAGGCTTTTAAATTGATTATAAAAGCATTATCTAAAAATGAAATAAAATCATTATTAATAACACTGAACGCAAATTTATTTGTTTTATGTTAATTCATTTGAAAAATAAAAAACACGAAACGAAATTTAGTAATATTAAATAAATATTAGACACTTACTTTGTGAGAGTACTTTTGTAAAAGTCTCTAATATTTGGTTGGAAGGCTGGAAATACTCTTTTTTTAAAAAAAATTCAGTTTTATCAGCATTGCTAAAGATAAAAATTCTCTCTGACACAAAAAAATTAGGCTTTTTCTTAAAATATTTCTTGGCTTTTAGTGAATGATTAGGAGTAAGTTTCAGTAATGAAGCTACCCAATAATCATTTTTAATAATAGACACCAACGTGAAGGTAAGCCAAGCTGTCTATTAACACAAAACATAACAACAATATTACAGGATGACAAACAATAACACCAGTAGTGTAGGCAAGATTTTTGTTGTTTCAGGTATATAGAATTATTTTTTGTTTGGAATTTGTTGTTTCAGATATATTTAGAAGCTGTTGAAGAGTTTAACTTTGTTATGTCTAAAAAACTTTTATCAAATTTTATAAAATTATATCAGTTAATGTGCTATCTTTAAGTTTTAATACACATAACACTCATAAAACTGCATAAGTATGCAAAAAACATTACCTGATGGTACTGCAGATGATATTGATGCTATTGTGAAGGTAAAAAAAAAAAAAAAAAAAAGTGTATAAAGTAACATATTTTAAACATTTATGTAATTGATAACAAATATGAAAAAAGTAATGTTTAAGTTTCAATACACATAAAACCCATAAAACTGCATAAGTATGCAAAACACATAACCTGATGGTACTGCAGATGATATTGATGCTATTGTGAAAGTAAAAAAAAAAAAAAAGTGTATAAAGAATCATATGTTAAACATTTATGAAATTGCATGAAAACATGAAAAAAAAAAATTTAAGTTTCAATACACATAAAACTCATAAAACTGCATAAGTATGCTAAACAGATTACCTGATATTATTGCTTGAGGTGTTAATGTATAGACAAAAAAATAAATAAATAAAGTGATGTGCAAAATAAGATATGCAATCTTTAAGTTTTACATTAAATTACATCATTACCTGATGGTACTGCAGATAATATTGATGCTATTGTGAAAGTAAAAAAAAAAAAAGTGTATAAAGTAACATATGTTAAACATTTATGTAATTGATAACAAACATGAAAAAAGTAGTGTTTAATTTCAATACACATAACACTCATAAAACTGCATAAGTATGCAAAAAACATTACCTGATGGTACTGCAGATGATATTGATGCTAATGTAAAGGTAAAAAAAAAAAAAAAGTGTATAAAGTAACATATGTTAAACATTTATGTAATTGCATGAAAACAGTAATGCATAAGTTTCAATACACATAAAACTATAAAACTGCATAAGTATGCTAAACAGATTACCTGATATTATTGCTTGAGGTGCTTATGTAGAGACAAAAAAATAAATAAATAAAGTAATCTGTAAATTAAGATATGCTATTTTTAAGTTTTAACACACATAACACTCTTAAAACTGCATAAGAATGCAAGACACATTACCTGATGGTACTGCAGATGACGCTATTGTGGAGGTAAAAAATATATTTACATAAGCTAACATATACTAACCAATTAAACAGTTTATTCTAGAGTGATAAAACCGCACACAAACATCAAAAAATGTGTGTTAAAATTAAACAAAAAGAAACATAAGTGAACTTTGTTTACCAATTGAATTTTCTAAATTTTCTAAATAGAATAAAAAAAAACTCATTAACATTAGGAAAGAAACTAACATGCAGAATATTTGTCAACTTTAGGAAATCTATAAATAAAGTTGGGGCAAAACAAAAGGCAAAAATAAAAATCACAAAACAAAACAAACCAAAAAAGAAAAAAGCGACAAAAAAATAAAAAAATAAAAATAAAGAAACAATCCACAAGAACAATATAGTAACTTACTAAGTTGTTGAAATATAAGCCCTATAAAAAAAAAAATGCTAAAATTTGTATCAAAAAAGCTAAAAGACCATAGAATACACCTTTTTTTTTGAAAGTAAAATGCTATATCTTTATCTATAATACACAAATGTAATATAATCAAATTCTGTTTACCCATTGAATGTTCTAATTTTTCTAAATAAAATGAAAAACTTATAAACATTAAAATAAATTAACTTGCCAAATATAGAATAACTTTATGTTAAATAAATATGTAATAAAAAAAAAAAAGAGCATGACAACAACAATAACAAATTGCTTACTTAGATTCTCAACAGAATCTTCTAACTTTTCTAAATAAAATAAATTTAAAAGTTACAAAAGTCACTTGCTGACTGACAAACTGTCACAACTGACAAAAGTCAGTTGCTAAATAACTTTAAAAAAACTAAAAAAGCATAAATGTATTTGCACACAAAAAAACAAATAACAACAACAAAATTCCTCACTTAGCTTGTCCTTTACTTCCGCTAAACATTAAAAAAAAGTTATAATTAACAAATTGCTGAAATTGGTGAAATATATATCTTTGTAACATATCCTTCTTATACAAAATTAACTTACTTGGCAAGAGCTCTTCGGCTCCGATCTCTTGAACATATAATATATATATAGACAAAATTAATTTTCAAAATATTTACTTTTTCAATTAAACATATAAGATTTGTCTTAAATTATAAAACTGTTGCACAGTTTTATAATTTAACACATTCAGTAAATGACAAAAAGTTTCATTTTACGTAAAAGTTTAGTAGTTAGAAGTCAATTTTAGCTTGAACACGTTTTATAAAATTATAGCTTAAACACCTTAAATAAAGCTTATACGCGTTTTTAAGGTTCACTGCTTTACAAAAACATCAATCAAAATAGCGGAATAAACAAAAACTGAGTTTTGGGTCCACCCTTTTAAAGTTCTAAAAATTAATTTATATATTTTTTAATTTTAGTTAAATTTTAGGGGGGTGTACTTGATTCACGGGGTTAGGGGAGGGCGGCATATCTTGGTTGATTTTAAATAAAAAACGGCTAATTAAATCATCGTTTTATTCGCACCATAAATCAAGTACAGCTCCGCCACTTTTAGAACATATGTAACTGCTACTATATATAGTATATATATATATATGGCTTACTTCGAAAAAATGCAGAAACTTCTTCGTCGCCTAAAGATATACAAAGTTATCTTAATGTAATTTCTTAATAAAATAATAAGCTAAATATCTCAGTATTATTGACGTATCATCTCTTTTTATCTCTTTAATTAATTAATGTTATACAAAATTAAAAGAATACCTTCTGTATCTTGGCTGCTCATTTCTAAAAAATAATCCTAATGTTTATTCTATTGGGTCAAAAACATATTAACTTCAAACATATTAACATGGTAATTATAAAATAAGTTTAATTTTTTAAATGAAGATTACAATAATTAAACTTGTAGATACAACTTACTTGTCGTCCCTCGCTTTGCAATTGTTATAATCGATATGAAGACCACATGGCCGAGTTTTATTGGTTTTAGAGTACAGTTGGCGCACATATCATAATACAAAAATCAGATGGTTTTGAATTTATTAATTAAGCTGTTTTTATTAACGGATTTGGTGGATTTAATTAGATAACCGCAAGGTAGTTTTACAGTGGTTTAAGAGTTGGCGTACGTTTCGTAATACAAAAATCATTTAATATTTGTTTATATCTTAATATTCGAGCATTTCTATTAGCGGATTAGGCAAAATTTTGTGGGTTTTCTGTTTGTCTCCTTCTGGAGTAACTAATTTTTTTTTTTTATGTTTCAGATTACAATTTTTTTTTTCATACCTTTCCGTACTTTTTAGGACTCTTGACCAGTTAGTTTTAATAAAAATTTCAGATTGCATGTAAAACCTTTTTTTTATATATATAAGAAAGAAATTTATCTCTTTAATGTGTGTTGAACTCGCAGTTTTAACTAATTACCTAAAACATAAGTATCTCTATCATGATATATGCGCAACAAATTTCCAACAGCGTTTTTATGTTTTTAAAAATTTTTTAAAACGTTTTAAAAAATTCTCTCCGTTTGGTTTCTTATAGTATATTATATCTTTATTTTTATGTAATGCATATAACATCTATTTGCATTTAAACTTGTTTTTCTTTGTTTTCCGGAAAACTGGATAGGATTTAAAAAAAAAATTGTGTAAGCAAAAGGTTTTGAACCGAAGCGAAGCACTTCAATCGCTGTGGAATGCTATATCATCTTTTTACACTATTTAATAAACAGAAAACTTATTAAACTTTAAAAAACAACATTTAATGCTTTAAAATGAAGAGATATTGTCGCAATGAAATTATTAAGTAAAAATAAATCGGTAGAATTTGATGTCATCTACTTTATAATTATACTGATTGATAATTAAAGAACTTAAAGTTTACATATTTAGATATTTGAATAGACTTTCGTTCACATTGATAAAATACAAATCATAACGGATTGTGGTTCCGAAAAAAAAGGTTAATACACTACCATCTATATTTATTGGAAAGGTCATATTTTTTAATATCAAAGATATCGAAGTTTTGCGAAAAAGTGAAAACAACGTCTACCTGAATTATATGTTATCTTCCTATTTATTAGGTTTACCAATAAAACTTCCCTGATTAGTTTATAATTTATTCAAGGCCCTGATTAGCTTTTAATTTATTTGCCTATTAATCACCCTTAACAACAATAACCGCCATAAATATATTCTTAGCATTCTACTTAACAACTTATCTAATTAGTCTATTTTGTCACTAAGTATAAAAAAAAAAAAAATACCCATGTATTAACTAAATATCAATTTATTTATCTATTTAATTTAATATATATAATATATAATTTAATATATATATAATTTAATCTAATTAATATAATTGAAATACTACTAATCAATTTACTGATATTTTTTCTATAGCATTGTTAAAAATGGTCATATTCTGAAAGGTAAAGAAATTTATTGAAAAGAAAGTTGCACAAAAGAAAAAAAAACTAAATAAAAGTTATTTGTTTCAAAAAACGTTTTACAAAGAGTTTTTCTAAACAATTTTATTTTTAATTGCGTTTTTTTTGAATTTCGTCATAAGCATATTAAGGCGTTTTGAAAAACAGTTGCTGCATATATTTATAGTAAAAAAGTTAATGTAGCAAAATAAACTTTTAATTGTCAAAAGAAAGTTTTAAAGTTTTATCTAGCTACAGGCTTTTTTTTTTTTGCCTCCACAGCAGCATCTTATGAAGTAGCAGGGCTGTCTTGTTAAGTTTTTTCTTTATTAAGTTTCAGACAACTTTTTTTTCAGACCATCCGCAGCTTATTAGGACTAATTACATTCGCACATTAATAACATAAGTGTCTCAATTATCATAGATACGCAACATATTTTTTCTCCTGGTGATGTTTTTTTTTTTTTTTTAATGTTTTATGAAGTTTTAGCATTCTTAAAATCATTTCTTTTGTGAGTGCATAATATCGTTACGTTACATATGTTTGTATATAATCTTTATAAAACTTCGAAAGTATTTTGTATTTTAAAATAATTAAAAAAATTAAAAAAAATAGCCGCCTTTGGTAGGAGTCGAACCTATAGTTCCTTGTTCAGAAGTTCGCCGCCTTATCCACTCGAGCTACACCGGCATATCACCATGGGTAGATTTTATAATAATGTAGTAATTTTTTTGAGGAAAAAAATGGTAAATCAAAACTAAGGAGAGGTTGACGCAATGTAATTTTGAAGTAAAAATCAAACTGTAAAACGTGATAAATGTTTCAGTATGTTTTAACATATGCTTTAACATTACTTAGTTTAAAGTTTACGTTCTTTAGATATTTGTTAACGTTTTCTTATAGTGCTGCGACTCTTTCTTGCCAATACCTCGGTTGCAATGGCTGCCAAGGGTTTCGTGTCAAATACGCTCCAAGGGACACTACTACTACTATTAAGTTCGGCAATATTATATAGAAGATATATATATATATATATATATATATATATATATATATATATATATATATATATATATATATATATATATATATATAAATATATCGTAAAATAAAATCTTTTTCGTAACTGCACATTTCGCAATGCTCCTTCCGTAAGGAACTATTTCGTAAGTATTTTTACGAAATTAATTGTTTCGCAAGTTTTACTTTTGCAATGCTTTATTACGGAATTTTATTTATTTATATTTTTGTATAGTTTATTTTTTATTTTATTTTAGATTTATTAAACACCCACTATACAAGTAAGGTAAATAAGGAGTTTCATACAAGATAAATATAAAAAATCTTGGAAATTATTATTATTATTTTTTTTTTTAACGTGTTCATCTCGGAATATGTTTTTCAAGAATGTCTTGAAGATAGTTCTTTTCTCTTTTAAGTTCCAGTACTCAACTGCACATTTTAGAGATTGAAGATCCGTTTCAGGAATTAAATTTTTGAGGCCAACAATTTTTATTTTTTTTTTTACTTTCCATTATTGTCTCCAGATTTAGTTTATGATTCATGCACAACCATTCGATACTATCTAAAAAATGTTGTGGGGTTGTTTTGTTTTTCAGCTGCGATCTAAGAATATCATATGTCATTTTATTGTTCATCAGGCGAATAAATAAGTTTAGCTTGTTTTGTTGCATAATAATTGATATATCTTCAATAAAAAATAAGGTATGAATATAATTTTTTCTATGTTTTGAAATATCGAGGAATGACTTATGTGCATTTCTTCCAACTATATCAAGCTTTTGCATTAAGATTTTTTTATGTTCACACAACTAAAGACCATACGTTAGTGTTGGAACAAGTAAAGTTTTATATAACTAAACAATGGAGTTTGGGTAAGCAAAACGGATTCCTGATTGAATTAAGGTTTGGATTGCCGTCCGGAAATTAGACATTCGGTGATCAATGTTTGATTTATTAAGTGAGGCAAAAGGGGAACTTATTGTATCCCATGTAAAGCCCAGATGACTAAGTTTATCATGAAGTCTTATTTGTTGGTGGTTGAGAGTTATTGTGCTGTTTTTAATCTGCTTTTTTCCGGTTAGCAGGAACGCGGATTTGTCAGCATTAAATTTTATGCAGTTTTTTTGTGTACATATTACATATATTGATAAGCTTTTGTAGGCCAGAGAGGGTGGAGCTAAGGAGTATAATGTCATCAGCATATGCTACAATACCCGTATAGTTTCCATTGATTGATGTACCTACGACGCTTTCGTTTTGTAAGGCTTCTAGTAGGTTTTGAGTATAAATGTTATACAAATGAGGCGAGAGAATAGATCCCTGTCTCACTCCTTGCGTTAGATAGAAAGGATATGATTTGCAATCTTGATAAGAAACAGAAGCACTGCTTTCATAGTATAATGACGATATGGTATTAACAATATACAGAGGGAGTTTTTTATCATTGTAGAGTCTCTCAAACAGAATGTCCCAATTGCAGCTGTCAAACGCTTTTTCTGCATCTAGGGAACAGAAATTTTAAAAATTTTTTTGAGCCATTCTGTTAGCGCTTCACAGCTCGCATTCTTTAAATGCTCAGCTGATATTCCGAAGGCGTCTTTGGATTTGTTTAATTTAAGGCGAGAAGTAACCGTTTTTACATTTTCATCCTTTGTAATTACCTCGTCGAATTTTGTGCAAGGTGGGATTTTTAAGTTTGTAAAGGTAAATGTGATTGCTTAAGAGTTTAATCGATCGTTAAAACTGTAGGCAAATTCTTTCGTGATCGAGTCTTTATCTTTTTTATTATTTATGATATACAATTTCGAATTTGCATCTTTTTTTATATTTCTGAAAGTTTTCCAAAAATATTTTGGATCTGTATTTTTTAACGTTTCAATTTTTATTCTTTTATACAGGTTTTTATTTTGAGCCTTATTTACAGCATTGCGGAAATTTTTTCGTGCCATCCGGTATCGAATAAAAATTTGCGAGTTTAAGATTTTAACGAACTCAGTTACCCGCCATTTTTTAAAATAAAATGAAAGAACATTTTTACTACGACTTAATTCGGGTGTCCACCAGGATTTTGAATACAATGACGGTGTTTTCATGGATAAATATTGATTAAGTGCCTCAGATGCCGACTTTGTAATAACAGTATATACTTTGATAAGTTCCTCATCGTAATTGTCATTCGTAAAATTGTGAAAATTAAAATTAGTATTTAAGCTATTGTTATATAATTGTAAAAAATCATTGTTATTCCAGGCATAATTTGGAATGCTGTACTTGTCTGAGTTTTTATGATTGTTTTCTTTAGAAGACTGTACGTTAATTCCAACTTCTATCAATACTGGTAAATGATCACTCATGTTTTGAGATAGAAAAGGAATTACAAAACAATTGGAATAAAGAAGAGACGTATACTTTAAGAAAGCTATGTGATCTATGTAAGATGCGTTTGGTAATGTAATATGGTGATACGTTATGTTAGGTCCAGAGCCTTTTGTTAAGTCCACTAATTCAAGTTCATTCGACTTAATAAAATTTGATAAAACTAAGGAGTAGCTATTTTTCGTAGAGCTAGCTCTCTTTAATGAATCATATATTACCTGAGAAAAAGATTAAAAGTCACCAAGGACAATAACTTCAGCAACGCCCTCGAAGTTATTAATAACACATGAAATTATATCTAACTGACTCTTGTAATCCTCTAGTGATGTTTGACTATTGCGCGACGATGAAAGATAAATCCCAATAATAATAGTATTAGTCTAATTTTTTTAAGATTTATTACGAAGATATGATCATCATCATAAAGAATAATAACGTTTTGAAACAAATGTTTCCTAATAAAAAAAGCGTTTCCGCCAAACGGTCAACCCTGCTCATGTTTATTAGCCTGGTGAAAGAATGAAAAGTGGGTATTTTTATAGATCTTTTTTATTATGAAATATTCTAAATTCGATAATATAAAAGTTATGTCATGAGAGAGAATCAACGATTTGGTATACTTAAAATTAGACATTAGACCGTGGCAGTTGAAAGTACATAGATTACATGTTGTTGGAAGTTTATCTTCCTTAAAAACATTACCTAAATCCATTTTGATCTATGAAAATCTTCCTGGTTTCCGTTAGTTTCCAGATTTTGAGATGTTAGTATATAAACGTTTTTTTCGGTATGGTTTAACTATTATATTTTTATCCCATAAAGCAGGGTTAAATTTTATTTTTTGTTCTGTGTTGTTTACGGTAACTTTGTATGATCTATTGTATTCATTTTCGCACGTGCAACTTCCGCAATAACAATTTTATAAAGGTAGATAAAAATGCGAAATTTTCGCAAGTTTTGTTTTTCGGCGAACAACCCTAATTTAAACCAAGTTAAAAATCAACGTTTTGTTCATTTGATTTCGCGGATGTTTTTTTTTATTTACAACATTTCACGGCAATTTTTTTAAATCAAGTTTAAATCTATAACAGATGCATCACAACACTTTATCTCTAACAGAAACTGTGATATTTAAAAACATTTTAAAAATGCCAATCAGATGCTGAAAGATTAAAAGCTTGTAGAGCAAGAAACAGAAAGGATTTGTTGGAGAAGGAAAGAAAGAGATGTTATAAAAGGCAACTGTTATTGACAGCAAGAAAAAAACAAACAAAAAAATCAAGCGAAGGTTTGCAATGAAAGGGTTAGGAATGAAAAAAAAATTGATTTCGATACTAGCGTCAGTTTAAGTGCAAATCGTCAATGAGAAAGGCATTAAATAAGTAGTTAATTGTATTAACATTTATTTTTTAATATTATTGCTCTTGCATAATTTCAGTTTTATATCAATCAACATTTTTAGAACAAAACAGGCTCTTCCAAAGTCTCCAAATAAAAGACGAACTATTGTAGAGCAGTTGGGAGCTAAAAATGAGCTATGTACTACTAAAGAAACAGAGCGAGTTCACCTAACATCAGATGAAATTGAAAAAGTAAAAACTTTTTATGAAAGAGAAGAATAATGTTGTGACCAAAACTAAAAAATTGTAACTAACTAAACTAAAAAAACCGTAACTAAAAATAGTCAATTAACTTTTTAGTTAACTAAAATTACCCGACTAAGTTTTTAATTAACTAAATATACCCGACATTGTTTTTAGTCTAACTAAAGAAATTTATAAATGTATACTATAAATAAATTGGGTTTATGATAATATTTCTATTAGAATTTTTAAATAAGTTTGGTAATGCATGATTATTTTACTGCATAATACTGCAAAAATAAAAAAAGTATCAAAATAATTTTCTTCGAATTTTTAGTATCAAAGGTTTAACAAGATACTTCAAGAAAATATTTCATAAAAAATCCAAAAAGTAAACATGGTAAAACATAAATATCTTTAGAATTATATAAACTACCAAGTACAGCACAAAGGGGTGAGGGGATGGGGTGGTTGGTTTTGTGTATAACATCCCATCAATGAACTTTAGCTCATTTAGTAAGCCAATTTGACTTTAAATGTTTTTTTAAAAATACAAAAGAATGTTTTTATTATTTAAATCTAATAAGTATAGTTTAACGGCTCTTTTAAATTAATTTTAATTAGTTTAATTGAAGTCATGTTTTTCATGTCTCCTAGATAAGTAACTCAGCAAATGTAGATTTTCAGAAAGTAAATTTAAAAAAACAAGGATTTTATTTTCGTTTTTCTAGTCAGCTAAAAATTTAACGGTGCTCTCTACGTGTTACCTAGTTGAACCGGCCCTGTAAACTACACCTTTTCTGGATCAATTTAAAAGAAATACGAATCCATTTAAAAGAAATAGGAATCAATTTAAAAGAAATACGAATCAATTTAAAAGGAATTCTAACCAATTTAAATTAGTATTTCTTTTAAATTGATTCGTATTCCTTTTAAATTGATTCGTATTCCTTTTAAATTGATTCGTATTCCTTTTAAATTGATCCAGAGAAGGTGTAGAGTATATTACAATAATTTGATTTTATTTTTAATTTGTTTTTATTTTTTATTTATTTATTATTACTTTTTTGGATCCAAGTTTTTAAAGTTTTAAATTTTTTGAAAAGTACAAGAAAAATAAATAAATTTAAAATGCGTTAAAGAATTTGTGTCGGAATTTCATTTGACAATAATAGGTTGTGATATAATTCTAGTTAAAAGTACACCAAATGAACGCCTTTTCTCTGAAGAATTAAACACTTTAAAAGCAAAGCAAAACAGAATAACAACTGAATGTTTTCAAATTTTGATGTTTTTCTACGAAAATTTGGAATTTTTTAGTTTAGTTTAAATTAACTACCGATAAAACCGACAGAATGTTGCACACCTGGGAAGGTGCCCACACCCTAGTCGGTACGGCCTTAGATTATTTTTGGCCTTTAGATATTTTTTGATGTGCGAATATTACTGCATACTACCTATAGGACGCAGCACATAAAAAAACTTCTTTAGTTGATTTAATTTGCTTTAGTTGATTAAATTTAGTTACACTAAATATTTAGTCGACTAATTAGCGTTAACTAAAAAATTGGTCGACTTATTTTAGATAGCAAAAAAATTAGTCGGCTAATTTTAGTTTGCAAAAATGTTAGTCGGGTAGTTTTATTTAGCTAAAAAGTTAGTCGGATATTTTTAGTTAGCTAAAAAGTTAGTCGGGTAATTTCAGTTAACTAAAAAGTTAGTCGGGTAATTTCAGTTAGCTAAAAATTTAGTCGGGTAATTTTAGTTAACTAAAAAGTAAGTCGGCTAATTTTAGTTAACTAAAACATTATTCGACTAATTTTAGTTAACTAAAACATTATTCGACTAATTTAAGTTAACTAAAAAGTTAGTCGGGTAATTTTAATTAGCTAAAAAGTTAGTCGGGTAATTTTGAATAACTAAAAAGTTAGGCAGGTCATTTTAGTTAACTAAAAAGTTTAGTCAACTAATTTTAGTTAGACTTAAAATTTAGTTAAGTATTTTTAATTAGACTAAAACTAACCTTAACTCCCACCCCTAGAGAAGATATATCAATAATGTCTCCTGAAAGAAAAGATTGTGTTAAAATTTGCGGAGAAAAAGTTCAAAAGCGCAATTTAGATATGAATTTAAAGGAGCTGCATAAACTGTATTGTGAGGAGAGTGCGATAAAACAATTAAATTAAGTAAGTTTTGTGAATTAAGACCTACATACATTTTTACGTGCAAAGACACACCACTTGAAACATGTGGTTGTGTTTATCACAGTAATTTTACTTATTTGTGTGCTGCATTGGCAAGTAAAATACTTTTTCGATTGTATTGCAAAAAATGATTAGAAAATTATGTATTGTGCAAGCCCCCTATCTGCAAATGCTGGATTATAAAATATTCATTATGTAGTGATAGCAAATTATTAAGAGTTTCTTCGCCCGAAAAAGGAGACTTGGATACATAAATTACCTTTAGTTGGTGAATAAAAGAAGATCATCGCTGTGTTCTCAGTCAACATAGAAAAAACCTTAAAGATTTTTTAAAATATTTCTGCAACTATTTATTAGAGTTTACCAAGCATCATTTCACTAAAAAGCACCAGTTTGAGCAATACCGCATTCAAACAGAAATTCTCGATCCAGACCAAATTTTGGTACACTTCGGTTATTCACAAAACTATACATGTGGTTATCAGGATGTTGTTCAAGCTGCTTATTGGTCGGAGTTGACTATTACCTTGTTTACAGTTGTAATCTACGTTACCAATAAGAGCCAAAATCAGTTGTAATGATAAAACAAAATGCACCACTACTACATACTTAAGTGAAATATATGACCTCTATTGCATAGATTATATAAAAAAAAGTTATAATGATGGTCCTTGCACTTAATTCAAAAATAGATATATGGCTAAATTTATACAACATTGCACTGTCAAATATCATTTTCAGAGTACAGAATGGAATTTCTTTGCTACCTCTCACGGTAAAGGAGCAGTTAATGGAGTAAGAGGATCCTTGAAGCGATATGTTTGGGATTACGTAAAATCTCGGGAAGTTGTCGTCTTAAACGCTAAAGACTTCCTCCTAGCATCAAATGGGTGCAAAAATTATGTTAGGTTTATCAACACTTATAATATTAATCTAAAGTAGGCTTTAATAGCCAACAAAATAGGAGAAGCAAAAGCCGTTAAAAATATTACCGAAATGCATTTAGTTTTAAAATTTCCTAATATTTTTTAATATGTTTTTTTAAAACGAACATATTTAGTAAAAGAAATTTACTAATATAATTAATTATTTAACCTATGTTTCAAGAAGGAGAATAAAAAGACATTAAGCATTTGTTGCTTAATACAAGTAAAAGTAATATGATTATACCAAGTCATCATTATCATACCCAGTCATCGTCATACCCTGATTATTATACCCAGTATAAATGTAATATAATCCCAGTGATAATGTTATAAAGTGCATATTTTAACAAAAATTACTTGGTTTTTATAATCACTCATCTTTTTTACGCCATTCATTGCGCCATGCAATAAATTCAATAAATGCGCCATGCATTCAGTTGTTTTTCACTATTGGCATTTTCTTTACGACCGTTAGAATTAATACGTAGTAAATGCCAATAGCAAAGGGTTTTTTTTTCACTGCGTAGATGACTGCATAAAGATTGTCAAAGTCGATTTGTTTAAAATTGTCAAAAAGTAAGCGTTACGACAGTCACGCAACGTTGAGACAATATCTCAAATAAGTTAAAGATTTGAATACTTGAAAATTTGTATAATGAATTTCATAATAGAATTTAACATTTTTAGAAAAATTTCAAATCAATATCATTCTTATTTGACTTTTAATAGGTAAAAGAGTGTGAAATGTTACGACCGTCACTTGCGTGGAATTGGCCATATTTACTATTTATGATAATATAAAAACTTGTTCACAACACTAATTTTCCCATATTTACATAATTATAAAACTAATATGATTAACTTGGCAAAATTATATAGATATAGTTAATTTTTACCCACGAATTCCGGGTAAATTTTTTTCCGGTATACATTCTATAATTAATAAAATACATTCTATAAATTTTTGCTTTTTACGCAAGTTATACTATTAATCACATGTTGCAGGTATTGTAATTATTAGCAATTTGAGAAATAAAATTAATATAATATACAAACTTTTTTTTATTTTATGACAAAAATTTATACTAATATTTAATATACACGTAAACTCTTATTAAATAATAATGACTTTTCTCAGCAGTGCTCTGTGTACTAACGCTTTTCTCCTATTTTCAGGAAAAATTTTAATCATTGTCAACTTGTCAACTATCGCAATTTGATTGTCGGAGTCAAATCCCAAATTCTAAAAAAGATAAAGCAATATATACAAGTTCATATTTTTAAATATTGTAGTACGAGAAAAACAAATAAAAGAATGCGCCCCTCTAAATACAACATCCGCATTCATGTTTAATTATAAGGAATAGATTAATAAAATACTTACTCTTCAAGTACTCACAGCACTAGCTGTCATTCAACATAATACACTCCATAATGTTAAATATATTTTTAATATTTTCCCATCAAAGTAATCCCGCAATAATAAACTTGTTATCTAAACTTCTAGAACACGAACAACATAGTTTTTAGAATCATTTTCCTATTTATTCTCAAACACTATAATTACTGTATGTTTTCAATTACTAAATGATGTGACTTACTTTGTAGTTCTGAATTGCATTAATTACCGCAGCTCGATTTACAAATTTTTTTCCCGTAAACTCAGGGAACATATCTCTTAGGAGGGTTTTATTTGGTTGTATGAGCTTGCAATATTTTGATAAACCAAAGCCCTTTCAAAAATCTTGCACATTTTTGGCTGATCATTTTTTTAGTTTTATTATAATCTTGTAAAGAAAAAAACCTTTATTATATTGCTATAACAAATATTTTTTTTTTTTTAGTAATTTTTGATGAAACTTTAAAAGATTTTTAAGAATTAAGTCAAGCTTGATTTTTTTACAAACTTATTTTTAATTATTAAAAAAAAGTTGCACTTCATACGGCACACTCTGATGAAACAGCTAAAAAATTTTAATTTACTCACGATAATCGAATTTGTACGAAACTCTCCATTAATGAGCAGATTTTCGGGAGCTATTTTAGAGTTTCTCACCTTATGGAACACTCTAATGAAACAGCTAAAATATTTCATTTTACTTAAGATAATTACATTTTCATTGTGATTGAATTTCAGAAAAATCTGAAATTCAATCACTATTAAAGTGTGCCTAAATGTCATTCTTAATTGTGTCGTCCAACTTAACGTTTTTTAGTAATGAATGCCAACAAAAATTGGAGATTTTTTTCAATACAATTTAATTTCTTTTGGAAACATATTTACCACAAATGTTACAGTAATTAGACGTAGGACTAATTACAATAGTAATGTCTAAATTGTCTTTTTTTTTTTAAACGTAGTACTAATTACAGTTATTTTGTCTAAATTTTCTTTTGCATTTCTTTCCCTATCACTCACGGTTAAACTTTGGTAAACTTATTTATTATTAAACTCGTATATTCCTTTTTTTGTTAATTATGATAAAGCATCTTTTACTTTATAATTACCCCGTTTAAGAATATTTTCAACTACCTCTTTTTTTGTGTGTGCTCTGCTGATGAGTCTTGACAAACAGTTTCTCATCTTCTGTCAAAATATGCATACTCTTTTTTTCTTAGAACTTTTTTAATTTCTAACACAAATATAAGTAATAATGTGACATTTGTAACTCATTAGATGCAAAAACCAGGAAAAAATGTAAACTGACCTTTGAACTTAAATAAAATGACAAAAAAAAAAAGAATGTAGAAGATTGTGGAAGAAGAAAAAAAATATTATTAAAAATAACTAAAAAATTTTATGATGACAATACATCACAATCATCATCATATTCACAATCATCATTGTCGTGATTAAATAAGAAAAATTTTCAAAATAAGTTTCATTTAAACTCACAACGTTGTTGAATGTTTAAATTTTAAAATAGAAAATATATGTATTTGTTCAGTTAGAGATATTGAGCAGATTCTAAAATTGAATACTACTCCCTTTCTAAATTATTTTAAATGAACTAGTTATCATTACTTGCATTCTCATCATTTATATTAATTAAAATATTGGCCCACATTTTTAAAAGAAAATATAATATGAATAAACAAAGTAATATACAAAAAGTAAAATAAAATTGTAGTATATATAAATATATACAAAGAAAATTTTTAACTTTTGTTTGCAGCCCGAATTCGAATAACCAAATTATTCTAAGTAAATTATTGTAAATATTGAGATGAATGCATGTTTTCAAGCCGCTCGTTCAACCTTCATCTGATCCCATAGAGCTTTTCTAATTGTCACAGTTTTGACAAAAAAATATTCCTTTTTATAAATACTTTTACCTTTTAAATGAGATGCTTTTTTTTCAAATTTTATCTTTATCGTTTTTTGTTTGGAACTGGTTCTTTTCATAAGGAACTGGTTCTATTAATTTTGATTTACAGATCAGATATATAAGTATATTTAACCTTCAAACTTAAAGTATATAAAAAAAAAAAAAAAAAAAAAACAATTTTTGTAAAAATATACTCGTATACTTGTTATCTGACATTTTAATACCATTATAATTTAATGATTTTATGTAAATATTTTATGAATATGTTTTTATATTTACGGCAATGTAAAGCGGTTCTTGATGTTAAGACCATTTGGTCTTCTGCAAGTTTTCCGCGTTCTTTTTACAGTGTTTACAGTGAATTTATTATTTTTGTAAAACCACTTTGTAATATTTTGTTCTTATTTAAATATTCACTATTAACGAATCTTTATTATGTGGTTACGAATTTGTAATATTAAGGAACAAAAAATAAACTTAAAATAAAATTAAAATAAATAAAATATTTAGGCGCCGCACAGTGGGCTAATTTTCAAAAAAGCTGGCCAAAAGTCAAAAATAATCACTATTTTGAATTTATTATTATGAAACTACATAAACAAAGCCCTGTTGCATTTTATTGTATAAGAAAAAATTGTATAAATTTTAAAGTTACCTATATCTACGCAGTTAAACATCTGTTATTAAAAACACTTAATTGGCGTTTTAAAAACAAACAAAAAATGTGGTTAAATAAGTATCGTTTACAAAAAAGTTATTTATCGTTACTAAAAAACTAACTATGGACGATACTATTCAAGGTATTTATATAATTTTTTAGCAAAAAGTTTTATATTATTTTTTTAAATTTTATGCGAAAAGTGCGAACAAAAAAGTACAGAATAAAGTTTATTTATTTTCTTTAACCTATTTTTCAAGCATTGAAAAAGTAGTGAACCCGCGAGATTCCGCTTAGTTATAATTTGGATGTTGTTCATAAAAGTGTATTCTAAAGATTGGTTAAAAGAAAAGGCACCTATTTTTGCCTAATACTTCATTAACTTATATTGTGTAGTGCTAGTCGTGTTTATTAGTAAACAAAATGGCGGTGTTTTGTTTTCTTAACAAAATCAAAATTGTAAATAGTTATTATGTTTCTTGAGAAACTGATTTTTGTTAAGTGCAATAAAACTACAATAAAATTAGTAGCACACATGAATGAGATTTTGACAAAGTTAGAGTGTAGGGGGGGGGGGGGGGAGGAGGGGCAAACCCTTCGGTTACGACTTCATTTTTACCTCAGCTACGACGATTTTGGTATAGTTTTATTGAATTTTACAAAATCAGTTTCTCAAAAAACATAATAACTATATCTATATACAATCATATGATTAACAGTATATTTTACCTTTCTCTTATATATCGAATTTATATTATATAATATATTATCGATTACTTTTTATTTTATTTTTAATTAGTTTAGTAAAGTTATAATGTTTTTATGATTTTTTCAGTTATTATATTTTCAATTAATATCTAAGGTTCACAAAAAGATCATTTGCAAATTCCTCGAATTTAAGTTTTTGAAATTTTAAAAAACGAGTTATCTTCAGATCTAGATGACCAGCTTAATATTTTGCAATCACAGTTGTGTCTAAGAAGAAAAATTTGTTTCCAATTTTCAACAGATGATAAAAAGAAACTAAAAAATGTATTGACAAAATTAAAAATAAAATGGAAAAGTAGTAACCGAACAATAAAAATATTTTTGAAGACACATGACACTTGGTTAAAAGCCTCAACAAATATTTGTGTAAGCTATTTAATGCTTATCTCTATTGAAGTTTTAAATTTTTTTATATTTACTAAACATTTAAATAATTTCAGATTGTTCAAGCACGAAACAAAGAGAAAAAAAGCCATAGTGAAATGGGTCGACCACCTTTGAATTTTGATGAGCGAACGAAACGGCGAAAAACAGAGGAAATGCGTTCGACATTTAGTTCATCCGAGTTAGCATTTGCTTCTCAGATGAGTCTTCGGGCTTCAGGAGCATGCAATGCCGGAGTTACAGTTAAAGATTTACCTTCCACCATTCAACACCGAGTCGCAAATTATATAAAGAGCCTTAAATTGTCCCAAATTTCACAAACATCTGAACTATGTACTGAAACAGCTCTTTCCATACTAATGGAAGCAAAGCTTTCTTAACACCAATATTGCATTATAAGAAGTGCTGCAATTGCGAATAGCTTTTCTTTTTTACCATCTTACGAAAAACTTAAAGAAGTCAAAAAAATGTGTTACCCTGAAGATATAACGGTAACTGAAATAAGCGCCGAAGTAAAACTGCAATCTTTATTAAATCACACTTGTTTACGAATTATAAAAACTCAACAAGATGTAATTGACTCCTTGAATGTAAATATTTTATCAATTTTATTTTAATTCTTAAGTGGGGGTTTGATGGCAGTTCTGGTCATAGCGAATATAAACAGAGATTTGCCGATGGAAGATACTCAGATGCAAATGTTTTTCTGACTTCACTTGTACCATTACAACTTTTGTGTACAAATTCAGTTTTAGATCAAGATGTTATTCTATGTAAAAATAGGACACCCACATCTACTCGATTTTGCCGACCTATCAGACTGCAATTTCTTCACGAAAATGTCCATACAACCATTAATGAAAAGACTATTTTGTAGATAAAATTAAATCACTGGTTCCTCTTATCATTGTTCAACATAAAATAGAAATTAAAATACATTATAAATTGGTTATGACAATGATTGATGGAAAAGTTTGCAATGCAATAACATTGACGAAGTCAACAATGCGGTGTTATTTGTGTTCTGCTACTTCGAGTCAATTCAATAATATCAATTTCGTTAAAGAAATAAAAATTGACGAATCAAAATTGGAATACGGTTTATCAACGTTGCACGCATGGATTTGCTTTTTTGAATGTTTTTTGCATCTTGGGTATAAACTTGGAATAAAAAAATGGCAAGCACGTTCTGACATTGAAAAAAGTATAATATTACGACAAAAAAGCTCAAAGATTTTTTAATACCTCACAAGTGTCTGCTGATATTCTAGGAGTGGATTTAGAACTAATAAATCGGTTTCATGTAATTTTACAGGTATTATCTAGTGGCTTTCCTATAGACGCAGACAAACTTGATAACTATTCTACCGAAACTGCACTACTTTTTGTTGAAAAGTATCCTTGGTACAACATGCCTACAACAGTACACAAAGTACTTATTCATGGAGCCTTAATAACAAAAACAGCAATACTACCCATAGAACAACTATCTGAGGATGCACAGGAATCGAGAAACAAAGACTTAAAAAAATATCGCGAAGATTTCTCTAGGAAAAATTCCAGAAAAAAATACAATGCATGACGTTTTTTGCAAACTTCTGGTTTCGTCAGATCCTGCAATATCTTCACTTTTAAAATCTCATGCAAAAGTTAGCAGATCTTTGTCTTCTCAAGCTTTACAAATGTTATTACCTCCGGAGATTAACGAAAACTCTGAAACTCATTTGTCTGTGATTGAGTTTATCAACAATATTTCAATATTAAATGATTCAGATGACAGTGGTGATTTATTTTAAAGTAATATAAATGAAACAATTATGATAAATGATGCAAATAAAAGTTTTCCTTGTTTTCCTTGAACAATTAAATAAGTAGAATAAATAATGAATTTTTCAATTTATTTTTTTTAACATTGCGGCATAATAATACGGTCATAATACATTATATATCGGTATTATATATAATGTTTATATATGTAATGTAAATAATACATTAGTCGGCGTCCTATGATTCAACCGAATCCCTAATTTCAATTTAGAACCGAATATGAGAAATTTATTACACAACCGAAAATATTTACGAAAAAAATTAGAACCAAAAAAATTTCAATCGAAATTTCGATCGAAAGTCATTAATGATTTTAGAACCGAAAAAATTTCTATGAAATTTTCGATCGAAAGTCATTAATGATTTTAGAACCAAATTTCATTAAAATGGTTTACAACCGAAAGTTACACTGTTATCAAACATTGTATATTTTAGAAAACGATGAGGGAAAACGAAGAATAATGAATGAAAAGGTTGCTGATTTATACCATACCCTCAGTCGATGTAGCAGCACTCCACTGCGAGTCAGGCTATTTGTCAGTCGATGTATGTACTGAAGCCCCCAGCAGCAGGCTATTTCACGTTAGGTGAAAAAGAAAGGATTTTGTAATTCGATCCAAATTTTTTCGGTTGTAAAAGTATACTTTTCGGTTCTAAAATTTTCGGTTGTGAAATATTTAGGTGATATTTTCGAGGTTAAATATTTTCGGCTCTATCATGTGACACGCATTATCTATTGAACTTAAATGTCGAATTAGAACTAATTGGTTAAACACGAAGGCCCAAAGGCATTTCTAATGATTAATGTTTTTTAAAACACCGCCCTTTTGGATCTGCCATTATTGAATTTTGGTACACTTATGTAAAATTCAAAGTTGGGGATTCAAAAAAATGCTATACAGAAATTTTCCATTAATTATAATCAGTTTTTGACTTTTGGCCAGGTTTTTTGAAATTCCACCCACTGTGCGCCGTCGAAAAAATATATATTCTTAATAAAAAGTTAAAAATTCTCCACCAACTAATAACCATTAACTACTATATAACTCTACTTCATTCTTCTTTAGGCTAACTAGTATTTTACACACACATACATCTATTGTAAAATATTTCACTATATTATTTATAATTTTAAATTTTTATTTTAATATTTTTTTTCTTATATAAATAATCCACATTTTCACATAAACGGATAGCTTTTAACAACCGTTAAAACGTTTACCCATTTCACAAATAATAGCTAATTGAATAACAAATTAATAAAAACATTAACCTAACTACCATGCTATTTCCGTTTCGAAACGATCAAAATAATAAATAAAAACCGTAACGTCAACTAAAAAATCGTAGGTAGCAAATTTAACTTTTGATTACTTGCCTGATGATACGGAAAAAAATACATCTAAACTTCTTTTTGGTATTTGTGTTACTAAAACTTTTTTAGTCGGGATTGTACGTGTTTTTTGTTATCTTTTAAAAATTTTGTAAGCATTTAAAAAACAAGGTAATAGTAACTTAATAGTATTATTAGCAATAATAATAATAATAATAATAATAATAACAATAATAGTAATAATAATAGCAATAATAATAGCAATAAGAATAAGCGTAAATATTTTCAGAATTGTTATGCGCTAAGTTTAAAAGATTAATTTGCGATAAATAAGAACTAAATTGCGAGCAGGACATTTTTTATGAATTAAAATGGGGACTTTATTGCGATCGGGACTGTTAGTCGATTTTTTTCCGGGACATAAGGATTGTATTGCACTTTTAAAATATAAAAGTTAAAGCTAATGCGCATGTGCCAAGTTTGGATTAGAAAAGAGCTGCTTGTAAACTTTATAACTTTATAAACTAGAATAAAACTGTGAATGATCTTTTTTAACTTTACTTTCAAGATTTTGCTCATCTTTCGGAAATTATTGATTTAAAAAATGGCTTAATATCTGGTAAAAACTTTTATATTTTTTTTAGTGAATTTAAGTTAATGCTAAATTAAATTAATAGTTTCGGTCAACAAACGGAAATTTTCCGTTGAAATACGGTGAGATTTTTCTGTTAAACAACTGGAGGTTTGGATTCATTTTCTGAATAAGAAAACTCACTGCTTGTTTTGTCGATAATTAATTCATCATTGTATTCGTTAGTATACTCCTTGATATTGTCTAGTTTTTTTGTTAACATTGATGTTGACATAGTCAGATCCTCCGTCCTTTCGGATTTTGCCCTATAATTAGCTGGTAATTTTGCATCTTTTAATAAATTTCTGAAAGTTTCAGTATTCGGTTTTAAATTATAAGATTTCATTAAATGGACGTCCATCCCTTTTACAACTGATAAAAATTGCAAGGGGCATTGTGTTAAAGTTGTTGATTTGTTCAATTTATAAATACCAATTACTTCTTTAGCTTTTTCTTTTGCAATTTTGTGTTAATGTTGTAAGTGCCGGAAAAACATTAATCAAATTATATAAATTTAACACTTTGAGATTTCGGAACCATTTTTATAGGGGATAAATGAACAAAAACAATGTCGATCTCAATTGTTTTGAGAATGTTTTTACCTTTTTTCTTAAATAATAAAAAACAATGGATATTTTTTTAGATAAAAAATAATTGTAAAAAATCATTATTAGACCATTGCTTATCTACAAAATGCACTTTACACAAGTTACTGATCAGAATAAATAAATACAAACAGTACCCTTTCCTTGCTTAAAAACTAAATTAAAATGCATAAAGACCTTTTGTACTCAAACCTTGCTTGGATTCTACAAGTATCTCGCCTTTAAGTACCTCTTTAACTATGAAAAACTCAGCGCACACTTCTATCACTTCATTAATTTTTAAAAAGTATGCTTTAAATATAAGTGCATGCAGTTTAGAACAGAAAATTTTATGCAGTTACAAAAAATTGAATGCAATTTTAAAACGAAAATTGCCAGAAAAGTTGTGACAGTAAAAACGAATTTTTTTAGACCTGGAGTTAACGTTGCTTGTTAGTTATCAAAATCTTATAATAAACAAATTTGCCTTGCCTCAGTTTTTTTTAAAAAAGATTCTACATAACCTTTTATTTTGAAATATTAGTGTTAAGAATATTACTTTTAAATTGTTGGTTTTTAATTTTATTGTTATTATTATTTTTGTCAAGAACATTGAAAAAAATAATATTTCATATTTCAAATCATTATCATAAAAATAGAAAAAAAGAATAGATAATTAAATAAATTAAAAAATAATGAGATTTTATAAAAATTATTTTTTGTGAAGTTTTTTTTAAATATGACAACAGTTCAAAAGTATTTTAAACACTTTTATATAAAAATTAGGTTAAATTGTAAACTGATCTTTGAATTTACATTACGCGAAGAAAAGTTTAGAGAACCTGTTGTACCTGCTGTTATATCATCTTTATACTAAACAAAACAATTCTTTTCTTGATAAATAAAAATTATGATGATAATGAATTTTATTATAAAATTTTTAAATATTAAATATATTGCACTGACAATGTTATAATTAGTAAGTGGCCAGGGTTAATACTTGACTGGCGCCGGATTTTAATAAAACCTAGCCGGGTTAAATAATAACGGTGCCGGGTTTATAACACTGTGAGTTATCCGCTTTTAGGATTTTAGATTATTGCCGTGCCGCTTTGTATTTTTTAATTTTTTTTTTACATTTTCAATTAGAAAGATCTAATTTTTTTGAGCTATGTAATTTTTGAAAATTTTTTTAGAGCAAAAACCGTAAATATAAGAACTGTTTAAAAAAATGCGTTGCGTTACTGCATGTATCGAAAAAGAGGGTTTATGCGTAGATGCATAAAGCCTCATATGTATAAGATGTGTGGGTTATTGTTGTGGTTATTGCCGCAATTTTTGTAAGAGGCTACCATTGGTTTGCCGAAAAGATCATTTTGAGTTTCGTTGAGGGCTTTTCGAAATTTTTTTTTTTTTTTTTTTTTTAGTTTATTTTTTTTTGTCGTTTTACACATTTTACAATGTTATCTTTAAATTCGAATAAATATATATATAATTACAAGCTGACAGGGGCAAGTAGAAGACATAAAGTCTTATCATCAAGCCCTTTTGTGAAATAGAGAAATATAAAATTTCTAAAATTCCAATAATATAAAAAAGAGTTAAATTAAAAATTTTGAAAAAATAAACAAACATTCAAACAAAATTAAAATAAAAATAAAAAAATTTAAAGAGTTTGAAATAAAGTAAAAAGATTGAAAAAAATTAAAAAGTTTAAAATAAATTAAAAATTAAAAAAAGTAAAAATTAGAAAGAAAAAAAAAAAATAATAATAATAATAATAATAAAATCTCGAAATAAAAAAATAAAAATGTATACAATGCGTAAATTAAAAAGTTTGAATTTTTTTTTTACAAATCAGAACATATACGTATACATATTCAATACAAAGCGAAGTATATATTCAAAAATATTTATATATTAAAAAGATTCCAAACGTTATGTAGATTTAAATTCATTTGTTAGTATTTATTAAAAAAAGTTAAAAAAAAAACAGTCAAAGAGAAAATCAAACAAGAAAGATATATATGTATATATATATATTAAAAAAAAAATAAAAAAAAAAAAAAAAAAAAAAAAAAAAAAAAAAAAAAAAAAAAAAAAAAAAAAAGCTTTTTATCAAATTTATCAAAAAAATATTATTTTTAAAAAAATGAAAGAATGTATGTAATGTTTGAGTTTAGTAAGTGTTTTTTTATAGTTCTTTTGAATATATCAATAGATTTTATTTTTTTCATATTTTCGTCAAGAACTGACTTCCACAAGCGTGGCCCCCGACATGTAATTGAGAAGTCAGATTTTTTGAGTGATGTTGATGGGATGTAGTAATTATTTATTGAGTGTCTTGTTTCATATTTATGGTTAATTAGAGAGAAACCTTTATAAAAATATTTTGGAATTAGTTCATTTTGAAGTTTAAACATAAATAACAAGTTATGGTATATATTTAGTTCGTATACGTTTAGCGCATTAATTTCCTTGAGTAACGGCTTGGCACTTTCGTACCTATCTGCGCCCAAAACTAATCGACTTGCTTGCTTTTGTTTAGTATAAATATTTTTTAGGAAAGATGAATGATTGTTTGCCCAGGCAATATTACAATAGTTAATATGACTATGTATAAATGAAAAGTATAAGTTTTTTAAACATATTTTATTCAAAAGATGTTTTGTCCTGTACATAATCCCCACAGTCTTTGAAACTTTGTTCTCGACTAACTTTATTTGGCTTTTCCAATTTAAATGTTCATCGAAATTTATTCCTAGTATTTTCATTGAAAAAACTCTTTTTATTTTAATATTGTTAATTGTTAGTTCTGGAAGTTTAAGTGGAAGGTTCTCGGATTGAGATGGTTTAGCAAACAAAATATATTTAGTTTTTTCAATATTTAATGATAGTTTATTTGCTATAAACCACTCATTAAGATATATTAGTTCAGCGTTTACATAATAAAAAATATTTTTTAAATTTGAGTCAGAAAAGAAAACATTAGTGTCATCAGCAAAAATAGTATAATTAAGTATTTTTGAAGACAAAAAAATATCATTGATATAAACTAAAAACAATAAAGGTCCAAGTATTGATCCTTGTGGAACTCCGCAACTTATTGATTCAAATGGGGAGCATGTTAGATCATATGGTACACCTTGTTTACGGTTTTCTAAATAACATTGAAGCCACTTTAAATTAGAGTGAACTACTCCGTAACTACGTAGTTTGTAGATAAGAATCTTGTGGTTTACAGTATCAAATGCCTTTGATAGATCTAGAAAAATTCCAAGTGTGTAACAATTGTTTTCAAAACCTTGTAAAATTTGGTTCGCAAGATCAATTACGGCATGTTCCGTAGAATGGTTTTTTCGAAAACCAAACTGTTTATGATAAAGAATATTATTTTTTTCAAGATAATTGTACAGCCTGTTGAACATAATACGCTCTAATATTTTGGAAAAACAGGAAAGTATGGAAATCGGTCTATAGTTAGATATTATGGAGTCGTCGCCGCTTTTGTATATTGGAATTATTTTTGCTAATTTAAGTTGGTCGGGAAAAATGCCGTTTTTTAGGGATAGATTAAAAATTATGAAAAGGGGTTTCTCTATGATATCAGAGACAGCTTTTACAACATCAGGTTTAATTTCATCCAGACCCGCACTTTTATTTGATTTAAGCATACTAATCGCTTGCCGAAGTTCTTCAATCAAAAGCTCTGACTCATCCATGAAGAAATCAGATTTTTTCAAAAAGGATTTAAATGATTTTTTTCCCTCCGGAATTGCATCGGCTAGTTTTTTTCCTATATTTATAAAAAAGTTGTTAAATGTTTCTGCAATTTCTTTATTTACAGAAGCATCACCTAAATTGTCATCTCTTTGTAATCTTTTTGGGAAATTGTCTTTTTTTACATTACCCACGCCTGTTATTTCTTTAATTACATTCCAAGTTTTTCTTGCATTGCCAAATGTTTTATTAAGTAATGAAGAGTAGTAATTTTTTTTTGATTGCTTTTTTAATTTTTCAAAATAATTTTTATATTTTTTGTATTTTATTTCGTTTTTGTAGTTCTTTTTTTTAAGAAATTTTTGGTAAAGTTTTTGTTTCTTTTTTGACGACTTAATGAGTCCTTTCGTCATCCACGGACTAAGCAAACTTTTAGGTTTAATAATTTTTTTAAATTTTGGAAAGGCCTTTTCGTATTGCTTAGTGAACACGTGAATAAAAAATTCATAGCCGTTATTTACGTCATTGCAATCAGTCAATAGTTCCCAGTTTACTTCTTGTAAGAGGTCTCGAAACGTGGCGAGTGATTCATTATTTATTTTTCTTTCATATACAGTTTTTGTTTTTGTATGTTTCTCAGGGTTTGCAGAATATGTACTCAGAAAAACTGGAAAATGGTCAGTTATATCTGTTTTAATAATACCACTTTGCCATTCCACGCTTGTGTAATTGTTAGTAATAATATTATCGATAATGGATGCAGTTGTTTTAGTCACGCGTGTTGGCTTGTTAATCATAGGGAAAAGGTTGTACTGCAAAAGTGTATTTGTAAAACGCACGACTTGGTTATCTGTTTTATAATTCAAAAAATTCAAATTAAAATCACCTAATAAATACACATGTTTTTTTATGAGCTTTGGTAGCAAGTAGTTTAAGTGGTTTTCAAATTGATTGTAATTACCATTAGGTGGTCTATATAATGCTGTTATAAATGCATTTTTATTTGTTTTATTAATTATTTCAATTGTAAATGACTCACAATCAACGTCATTTACTTTGAGGTTTTCTATGTACTTAAAAGTCAATGAGTTTTGGACGAAAATTGATACGCCCCCACCAATGCCGTTTACTCTAGGTTGATGAATGGATTTATATCCTGATAATTGAAAGTTAGAATTAATCGTGTCTCGATGACACCAAGTTTCAGTCAGACAGATAATACTAAACTTGTTACTTATATTATTTAACATAAATTTTAAATTATCAAAGTTTTTATTTATGCTTCTGATGTTTAAATGTAATAATGAAAAATGGGATGATAAAGAATTAAGAACATGATTAACATCGTCAACATTGTAATAAGCCGTTTCTACTAAAATTTCGTCAAAAATGTTAATATTTTTATCATCGTCATTACTTCGGTTTAGTGTGTTTTTCCTTCCTGATATGTCAAAAACATTATTATTGCTGGCTTCCGCCATTTTAGCAATAATAAATAAAAATACTATTTAAATTACAAAAAATATATACAAAAAATAAATAAACTTTAAGCATTTTTATGAGATTTTTTAAAATCTTTAACTACTAATTTATCATAAATAACGACAGAATATTTACCGTTATTCCTGTGAGCTCGCATTTCTTCAAAGAGTTTTTTACGTATGGTTAGGGTATCCAAAGAGTAGTCTTCATTTATAAATATTCCTGTTCCTTTTAACTTTTTTGAATTCTTTAATATGTTAATTTTATCTTTATAGTTCAGGAGTTTTATCACGACTGATCTAGGTTTACTCTGCCCGATTTTTCCGGTTCTATGCGCCCTTTCGATAACTACGCCACTTACATTTAGTTGTTTTTCAAAGATACTTAAAACTTTTTCTTCAGATTCATTCCAACTTTCAGATTCGCTTTCAGTTATTCCTTCAAGCCGCAGATTGTTTCTTCTTAGTCGATCTTCCAGTTGACGCAGTTTATTTTTTTCTTCTGCATTAAATGCTACTTTTGAGACAATTTTTTCTTCAATTTTATTGATTTTTTCCTCTTGGGTATCTTGCGTAAAAGTTATGCTGTTTTCAATATCTTTTTGAGTGTGTTCAATTTTTGAGACTCTGTCATTTGTTTTTACCATTTCAAATTTTCTGAGATTATTTTCATTTTGTAAAGTTTTGCACGTTTCTTTGATTTCTGTTAATTCTTTCAACAGCCCATCAATTCTTTCATTTGTAATTTTTAAATTACCACTAATAAGTTTGAGAATGTCCTTTTGCTGTTTCTTAAACATCTCAGAGAATATTTCACGAACTAATTTCACAGATATTTCAGAAGCTTCTGTATTTGTTTGAATTTCTTTTTTATCATTTTTATTTTTATCCATTTTATTATCAAGTTAAATACCAATATTTGTTTTTATTTAATAATGAATAAACATATAAATTTATGTATATATGTTTTAAACAATTTGTAACAGTCTATTTTTTAAAAAGGTTCAAAACAGCCACGCTGCAAAAACACGTCCGTTCACTTCCGTGTCTAGAATTCTAATCGTAGTTAATCATGGCTAAAGGGTACACATTTGATATTAGAATTTTTACAAGGTATTTTATTTCATCCTCACCGTCCCTCGAGTCAGAAATTACTTTATTGTATCGAAGGGCCTAGCTGTATACGATGGTAAGAAAAAAATTTAAGTAGAGCCACTGTTTCAGTGGGTAATTGGTGTAGTGTTGAGTAAAGTCTGCTTTTTTGTCCTTGCTTCTTTATGCTAACTAATATTTTACACACACACACTCACACACACACTCACACACACACTCACACACACACTCACACACATACACACACACACACACACACACACATTTACTGTAATATATTACATCATATTAATTATATTTTTTTATTATTATAACTTTTTTTAATTTCTTTTTCTTATAAAATTAATGCACGTTTTCATAAAACCGGATATTTTTTTAACAATCATTAAAACAGTTACCTAATTTGCAACTATTAGCTAACTAAAAACATATTAACTTTAGCATTACACTAACTACGACACAATTTCCGTCCCGAAACGATCCAAATTACAAATAAAAGTTTTTTTTTATTTATAGAAATTAATCACATATTTATATATTTAGGATGTTTTCTAAACATACATTAAAACTATTAACGATTTCACAACTATAAGCTAACAAAATAACAAATTAATAAAAACATTACCCAAATTACTTCTATATTTCCGTTCCGAAACGATTCAAAATACAAATAAAAATCGTAACATTAACGAAACAAATCGTAGCAAAATTAATTTTTGCTACTATAGAGTGCAGTAACACATGAAACACTAAGTTTCATTATTAAAGTATATTATATTTTAAACATTAGCATATAGCTAATTCCTGGTACTGCGGGTAACAGTAACATATATACTATATAGCTCTAGTTAACCTACTAAGCACTTGTTTAATTATGCAATACTATATATAATAACAAAAAATTAATATATATATATATATATATATATATATATATATATATATATATATATATATATATATATATATATATATATATATATATATATATTAAATATATATATATATATTTATATATATATATATATATATATATATATATATATATATATATTTATATATATATATATATATTAAATATATATATATATATATATTAAATATATATTTATATATATATATATATATATATATATTCAATAATATAAAATATATTCAATAAAATATATTCAATAAAAAATTTATATTCAGTCTTTGCTATTTACACTTGATCGCAACATTAATTTTTACTATATTTACATTATTATAACACTGAAAGGATTAATTCCGCAATATTATATAGAGATAGTTGAATAACATCTTTATTTATTTTACAATAATAGTCTTTGGGCAAATTGTAAGCTGAACTCTAAACTTGACTTAAATGACGATAGAAGGGAAATTGACGAGATATTGTCTAGTTTTTTTGTTAACATTGATGTTGACAAAGTCAGATCGTCCGTCTTTTCGGTTTTTACCCTATAATTAGCTGGTAATTTTGCATCTTTTAATAAATTTCTGAAAGTTTCAGTATTCGGTTTTAAATTATGAGATTTCATCAGATGGACGTCCATCCCTCTTACAACTGATAAACATAGCAAGGGGCATTGTGTTAATTTGCTCAATTTATAAATACCAATCACTTCTTTAGCTTTTTTTTTTGTTATTTTGTGATAATGTTGTAAGTGCCGGAAAGGGCCTAATGTTTTTGTTTGGCAGTTGGCCGTTATGCATTCTTTTGATGCTTGTTTGTATTTTTTTCTAAAATAAAAATAAATGTGTTCTATATATGTAAATATCCTTAATACATACATTATTTACATACATTATACTTTGTTGTTATCGATAATGTCATACTAATACTAATTTAGGAAAAACATGGGAGTTTAGTAACAACAATTTTGAAATGTTAGAAATTAAAATTTTGCTGTTTTGTGATAATGTTGTAAGTGCCGGAAATGGCTTTATGTTTTTCATTGGCAGTTGGCCATTATGCATTCTTTTGATGCTAGTTTGTATTTTTTTCTTATATTTAATATGTGTGTTCTATATATGTAAACATCCTTAAATACATACATTATTTAGATATATTATACTTTGCTGTTATCGATAATTTCATACTAATTTAGAAAAAAACATGGGAGTTTAGTAACAACAATTTAGAAATGTAAGTAATTAAACTTTAGAAATGTTAGTGTATTTAAACATATATTTTAATTTGAATATAATATTTGTTTTAATTTAAAGCTAAAGAAAAAAAAATAATGTCGTTTTTTTCATTAAAAAACCTCTGTCTTCATTAAAACAAGGGTTTTAAGGTATATTTTTGCAAAGAATTTTTCCACTCAAAATGATTTTTTAATAAAATTATTATTGATAATTATAATAAAAATATATAATTATAATAAAACTGCATAGTTATAATAAAACAGTATTAATATACCATCACTCTAACTGCAAAATGTATTAACTTAAAACAGAAAAATTAAACAAAAATATTAAAAAGAAACACATGGGCCACTCATGTTATTTTTTTGTATTGGTGATTTTAAGTTCATTAGCAACATTTTTTGTGTTCCGTTAAAGTTTAATTCTTTCGTTTGTAATTATTGTCCGTGCAGTTGTATAAAGAACATTTCTTTATACAACGGTCATATTCTTCGATAAAATCAAGCATTTCTTCTTTACTTTAATAAAAAAATAAAAATTAACAAGCATAAGTTATTTACATTTAAAATGTTATTAGAAGAAAACAGAACATACTTGGCATTTTGTTTTTAATAAAGTATTTTTGAAACTTTTCCAAAATGAGCTTTTCATCATTATTTGACCTAGCATAATATGCTCGTTTTTCTATAAATGATTTTTATTTGAATTAATGATTTTAAAGTTGAAATAAAAAACATAAAAATAAAAACTATTTAGTTTAAAATTTTTTATTTTTTTATTCATTAGTTTATTTATAAAATATTATTAGGTTTAAAATTATTTTAAGTAAAACAAATAACTTAATAATAAAATAGAATAGTCTTAAACTTGAAGTTAAGCAAACAAATCGTTATTTGTAGAAAATGCACTTTGTTCATTGTTTTGCGACACACCTTTAGACATAATATAAAAACATTTTATCATTATGCAAACTTTTATTAAAAGTTTAAGGTTTAAATTGGGTATTACTTAACTACGGTAACCCAAACAAATGTAAAATAAACTTACCTAAATCCATTTTGAGAAGTTTTACACTAACATTTAAAACTGCTGAAATACCAGATTGACATTGGTACGTATTTTCCTTTGTCTCTTTAGAGTGACCCATGTGTTTGTAAAACAGTTCTCTATCCCGTTCACTTAATTCTTCTAATTCAAAAATATATGAACTCACCAAATGCCTGTTATTTGTTGCCTTAAAATGGTTTTATCAAGGTTAGTTTAGAAGCAACGTCATGAATTGCCTTCCTACCAGAGATGTGCCCAACAAAACTTCTTTTTTTGCAAATAAAAATATATTATCTTTTGGAATGCCTACACGCTCTCTTATAAGTGAATTAGAAAGTATATTCAAGGCAGGAAGCGTCTCGGATGGAAAAAAATGATGACATCTTTAAAGCCCTTTCCAGCCATAAAGCAACTTTAGCAGACTTTATCAAAAACTTTTAATAATCATTTAGTTCTATAAGTTGTTGTTTCTCAATGGTTTTTTCATTAACTGCTTCATAATACTGATACAGTTAAAGCCTTGCTGGTTCACCACCTAAAAAAATAATTTAAAACTCAAAATACATTACTATAAACTCATGGTTCATTTATTTAAAACAATGTAAAAAATTAAATAAAAGATGTTAAAATGTTTATGTCATTTTTCGAATAGATATATAGTCTATATATATTATTGACTTATAGAAATCAAGAAGCTTTAAAAAAATAAGGTAATAGTAACTTAATAGTATTAATAGCAATAATAACAATAATATTAATAATATCAATAATAATAGCAATAAGAATGAGCGTAAATATTTTTAGGATTTAGAAAAACATTAATCAAATTATATAAATTTAACACTTTGAGATTTCGGAACCATTTTTATAGGGGATAAATGAACAAAAACAATGTCGATCTCAATTGTTTTGAGAATGTTTTTACCTTTCTTCTTAAATAATAAAAAACAATGGATATTTTTTTAGATAGAAAATAATTGTAAAAAATCATTATTAGACCATTGCTTATCTACAAAATGCACTTTACACAAGTTACTGATCAGAATAAATAAATACAAACAGTACCCTTTCCTTGCCTAAAAACTAAATTAAAATGCATAAAGACCTTTTTTTTTATTATTATAACTTTTTTTAATTTCTTTTTCTTATAAAATTAATGCACATTTTCATAAAACCGGATATTTTTTTAACAATCATTAAAACAGTTACCTAATTTGCAACTATTAGCTAACTAAAAACATATTAACTTTAGCATTACACTAACTACGACACAATTTCCGTCCCGAAACGATCCAAATTACAAATAAAAGTTTTTTTTTATTTATAGAAATTAATCACATATTTATATATTTAGGATGTTTTCTAAACATACATTAAAACTATTAACGATTTCACAACTATAAGCTAACAAAATAACAAATTAATAAAAACATTACCCAAATTACTTCTATATTTCCGTTCCGAAACGATTCAAAATACAAATAAAAATCGTAACATTAACGAAACAAATCGTAGCAAAATTAATTTTTGCTACTATAGAGTGCAGTAACACATGAAACACTAAGTTTCATTATTAAAGTATATTATATTTTAAACATTAGCATATAGCTAATTCCTGGTACTGCGGGTAACAGTAACATATATACTATATAGCTCTAGTTAACCTACTAAGCACTTGTTTAATTATGCAATACTATATATAATAACAAAAAATTAATATATATATATATATATATATATATATATATATATATATATATATATATATATATATAATATATATATATATATTAAATATATATATATATATATTTATATATATATATATATATATATATATATATATATATATATATATATATATATATATATATATATATATTTATATATATATATATATATTAAATATATATATATATATATATTAAATATATATTTATATATATATATATATATATATATTCAATAATATAAAATATATTCAATAAAATATATTCAATAAAAAATTTATATTCAGTCTTTGCTATTTACACTTGATCGCAACATTAATTTTTACTATATTTACATTATTATAACACTGAAAGGATTAATTCCGCAATATTATATAGAGATAGTTGAATAACATCTTTATTTATTTTACAATAATAGTCTTTGGGCAAATTGTAAGCTGAACTCTAAACTTGACTTAAATGACGATAGAAGGGAAATTGACGAGATATTGTCTAGTTTTTTTGTTAACATTGATGTTGACAAAGTCAGATTATCACAAAATAGCAAAATTTTAATTTCTAACATTTCAAAATTGTTGTTACTAAACTCCCATGTTTTTCCTAAATTAGTATTAGTATGACATTATCGATAACAACAAAGTATAATGTATGTAAATAATGTATGTATTAAGGATATTTACATATATAGAACACATTTATTTTTATTTTAGAAAAAAATACAAACAAGCATCAAAAGAATGCATAACGGCCAACTGCCAAACAAAAACATTAGGCCCTTTCCGGCACTTACAACATTATCACAAAATAACAAAAAAAAAAGCTAAAGAAGTGATTGGTATTTATAAATTGAGCAAATTAACACAATGCCCCTTGCTATGTTTATCAGTTGTAAGAGGGATGGACGTCCATCTGATGAAATCTCATAATTTAAAACCGAATACTGAAACTTTCAGAAATGTAGTCTAATGTAATAAAACTAGGGATGTCTATTGATATATTTTAATGTATACTCATTGTTACTAACTAATTTTGCCTCCTGATTAAAGTTAAACAATAAAACCTCATAAAAATTTTACTCAGGGTGTATGTTTGAAGGGAAGTCCGAAATCTGTTTTGACTAAAAAAGGCATTTTGATTTTTTTTTAACAAATGAAAGAAAATATTTAAAACATAAAGTTTTATATAACAAAATAAAATAAGGTATGTCAATTCAAGTTTTTAATTAAGTTATACAACTCAAAAGTTAGTTCAACCTCTGTCAAAATAAAGTAATCGTTTTTTAAATTATCGCAAAACTTTGAAACCGAAATATTATTATGTTTTCCGATTTTTAATTTTTTTTCAACCGCTTCAGATAATAACTGTGCATAATTTTTTTAGTTTTGCTGTAGTTTGGTTTTAATAGTTATAGTAAAACTTTTTTTTTCAACAATATAATCAAGTTGAAAAACTTTTATTTAACTTTTTTGGGTTTTCCAATGACGTAGCAGACATCCCCTAGACACGCCCCTGATATATATATATATATATATATATATATATATATATATATATATATATATATATATATATATATATATATATATATATAATATATATATATATATATATATATACATATATATATATATATATATATATATATATATATATATATATATATATATATATATATATATATATATATATATATATATATATATATATATATATATATATATATATATATATATATATATATATATATATATATATATATGTATATACATATTTAAATCACTTATCGTTTTTAGGTTTTTTGCACAATTTTTTGTAAATGAAAACTTAGTTTTAATGAGTCTTTATTAACAAAACATTGTATATAAAAACTGAAGTTGATAAGTGATTTCTACTAATTTGTTGCTCTACTCTTTTAAGAACATTGAGCACTATTTTATAGAATACATTTATAATTGTTGTTGACAGTTTTAATGCAGTCACTCGTAAAAGTTTCTATATGGTCCCACAACATTACCTGAATATTGGCAGATTTTTAAAGTTATATTTAGGGGTTCCCCAATGATCATGAAAGTTTTGAAAATTAGGTAAAACTGCATTGCTGTCTCTGGAGTTTAAAATGTTTATTATGTATTATTTCATGCAATATGGATTCATTAATCTGATATTTGTAGAACTAAAAAGCTGATAATTAGTAGAATATAGAATAATATTCTTGAAATGTATAATTCTTAACAAATTTAGTTTGTGTGAACTGAGATGGAAAACTCGAAAAAAAAAACTATTTTGAAAAAACAATTTTCTTTTAACTTTGCTTGCAAGCGCAAGTCCAATTGCTAAACATTGACACACTGTGACAGTCATATAACATTTTAGGTGACTCTAATAGTCACAATGTTATACGATAAACATTTAACAATGATACATAATTAGTTGTAATTACATATTTGTCAGCCTTGTCTAATTCTACAGTTTACACTAAACACTCTTTATTTCTACATGTCCAGAAGATCATCCTGATTGCATTTTGAAAAGTCTCTAAGCTTTTCATTGATAGTGTTTTTGTTCTTCATCTTTTGTTATTGTTGCATTAAAATTCTGGAGAAGTGCAATACCATATTCAGCACAGTCATTGGCAAAGGCTAATTTTTGACAGGTTCAAATTCATTCTTGTAGAATTGGTTTTCTGACTATTCTTCAAAGGAATATTGAGAAAACTATCATCGATGGCAGTAGTTCTGAAAAAGCTTCAAGATACTGATAATTCAGACGTTGTACAAGGTAGACTCTAAAGAGAATTAATCAAATACGATCCTTGATCATCTTTTATTTTTGACACAAGCAGTGCTTTCTCTTCACAAGATACATTCTGAGAAAACAGAGCAAGAGTTGCTAGCTTTTGACTCAAATACTATGAATGTTGCACCATCATTTTCAGACCTGTTTTCTGCAAGGCAACATTGTAGTTGTATAACTGTTGAACAAGGAAAATGTCATTGAATGGTGCATTAGCTGCTTTTCGGCATGACATTCAAGATTGGAGATATACATTTACTACTAATCTATTGAATCTCTGAATTCCCTGTAATTCACAAGCTGTTAGTTTTAGTACAGTTTCATTGCCATAAAGAAGCAACTTGGTCGTTTAGTTAGCCTTTGCCATCCATCATGCTCTGTGAAGAGCACTATGTTTTTGTAGAGCTGCAGAGCTGTTCAAATTCAATCGAATTATCAATGCTGCAAGTTAAAGAAATTCTAGATAATCATCTCGTGTCTGAAAAAGTTGAAGCTCAGCAATGAACTCCTTTAATTTGTCACTTGCAGAGATCAAAGGTGTTGATTGAGGATTTGGTTGATGGTATACCAAGGTTTGAACCTCTTAAAAATCAAAATTCAGGCCCAGTTGATGGGCAGAGACACTTCAAATGAACCTCAAGTATGTGATGATGACATGCCATCCGCAGCAAGTCATGACCGATTGCTGCTTCCAGAAATGTGCAGGCTCCATTAATCTGCTTATGTTAAAGTACATGCCTTTAACTAGCAAATCACATTACCATGACTTTAAAAGTGCCAGAACTGCCTCCATTGCTGACTTTCCTGACTCTGAGCTCCACTTTTGTACACCCAGAAGTTTTGTGCTTTCATCATCAAGAGTATATATTAAAACTGGCAATCCACCTGGTTGGTATCAACTCTTGTGATGTCAGTCATTTAATAAAAACTAACTTTATTTAAATTATCAAAAAGTATTTTTAAAAAAAGCTTATTGAAACGCATTTGTTATTGCCATTGTTTATAAAATTAAGAATACAAATTGTTTAAAAAAAATTACATTAATCAAAAAAAAATACATTTTGAAATAAATAAAAGTTTTATTTAATATTCTATGAGATTTATTTAAAAGCATTTAACTTAGTGTAAACAAATTTTATTATAAAGTTTACATAGCATGACAAAAAAATGTTTTCAACTAATAAATTTATGGGTTCATCAAAAAGTTTATTAAAAAAATCATTTTCGTTGCTGTTTATAATATTAATTGTACAAATTGTTTTAAAAACATTTACATTCATCATAAAAAATGCACTTTTTAACAACATAATATCTTTTAATAATTTAAATAAATGTCTTTTATAGTATACAATCTTATAGTAACCTTAAACTTTATTTAGCACATTTTTAAAACGCTTTCAAAAATCTAAAAAGCCATGGTTAAGTAGTCACAAAAAAAAAAAATCATGGTTAAGAATAGAGTGCTATTGCACACCTTTCCTGTCCAGGACTGCTGATGAGTCATTTAAACCTTAAATCCTTCATTGTATTGTAAATACATAATTTTTCCAAACAGACAACACATTCCTTCAGCATTTAATTCTTCTTATGCGTTGTCAGTAGTTAGGACAATAAGATCTAGCAAATCTTGATTAGTTTCTGTTTCTCTTATCAAAGTTCTTTGTACTAAACAGAAACACTTCTTCCAGTCAAAACATTACTAATTGTCAGGTGCAGTTTTTTTCTTGCTTCAAGCTATTCATTGGTTGTTGGGAAATAGGTGCTTTTTGAGTCAAAAAGAAACCTTAATTTTCTCATTTGCTTCTTACTTAGTGTAAGGGAATGCATTAAAGCAATGGATTCATCTATTGTTTCAATATGATTTGCAAAAATAGCATTTCCAACATGAGCAATACTTTTGTTATTTTCTTTGTTTGCCTCCTGATTAAAGTTAAACAATAAAACCTCATAAAAAGGTAACCCAATAACATGCAACTCTGGGCACTCATTAGTAATAAAGTTGTTTATACAATTGAGAAGTTCCTGTGTCCCCTTGTTTTTTCTTAAAACCCAGTTCTGCAAAAGATTTTCATTGTTTTGAAAAACTCGGTTCTGTTATGTAAGCATCCTCTGCTTAATAAATGATATCTTTTGATTCTTGTGAAAGTATAAATGCATATCCACTTTTCTTGAAATGTTTTTCTTTTAGGCATTCATAACATTTCCATGTTTTTTCACACACATTTTTAAACTCCTGTGAATTAACTGATAGTTCAAAGTTTTTATAAATTATTTCTTTAATGGCTGAACATGTTACTTAGTTTGACTTAACAGTTTTGCCAGCTTAATAAATTGTGTAAATAAATCTATTTCTGTGATGTATTATGCATTTTTATTTTCAATTACATTTATTTTTTATTTTATTTTTTTTCTGCTAAAACAAATACAAAATCATATCAAATAAAATTAAAATTAACTGAAACTTAACTAAAATTAATCTACTTTAAGAAACAAAAAAAACAACCTGATCATCTTTTTAAAATCATCTAAATAAAAAATAGTGCTAACTTGCCTCATTTCCCCTTAAAATATTTGGAAAGAAGAATTTTAAAATATTTTAAAAATGTATGACACAGTAAAAGCATAATCATGTATTTCTAGATTCTACTAATCAATTGCTAAATTAGGCTAAAGGATTGATCATGGAAGCATAGGACTGGTGCCAAAAACATTTCAGAGCTCGAAATATGCCTATGCAGTTTTGCCTGTATATTTTATTTTTAAAATCTACATAATTTCTGGTGTTGTTATGGGACCATAACAACCCTTTAGGAGGGACTGCATCTGCGAATTAATTTTTTTTTGGGAGACTCTAATTTAGTTGTTTAGTTTACTTATTTACATATTTAGTTTAGATGGCTCTAATAGCAAACAAATGGGGGCTTATATCAACGACACTTCTGTGCAATATCAAAACTGTAATATGAAAAAAGTTGTTGTGGATAACAAGCCTTGTCTTTGTTTATTTGCAATTAAAGATATAAAGTCTGGCACGGAGCTTTGATACAACTATGGTGATAAAGCAGATAACTTATGGTGGAGAACTGATGTATGCTAAATAAACTGTTCACGCACACAAACGCACACAAACGCACACAGACACACACACACACATGCACACACACATGCACATACACATGCACACACACACACACACACACACACACACACACACACACACACACACACACACACACACACATATATATATATATATATATGTATATATATATGGACAGACATGGATGATAATTGTATATTCATGCATGTCTGTCTCTCTCTCTCTCTCTCTCTCTATATATATATATATATATATATATATATATATATATATATATATATATATATATGTATATATATATATATATATATATATATATATATATATATATATATATATATATATATATATATATATATATATATATATATATATATTTAATAATTATGCTAATTTCCAAATATAATTATATATTTGCTATATATGCTCAAATAACTGAAATCTTTCCTGCTAATCTATCAGATGCAGTCAATATTCTCATTCTCTGTTATATATCATCATCTTTTTTTTCTTTTAGAGTGACATTCATCTTATATTACCATAATACCTTGCTCTTCAATGAACTTCTTTCTGTTTTTACAGCTCACATTTTATTTTTATACATCATTGCTTATGTCCAAAAAGTTTTCCAATAATACATCTTTGAACATAACATTTATATAAAGTTTGTTTTACATATATTTTAATAATTTTTTTTTTTTTTATACCTTTTCAGTAATGCAATTTAAAATTTGAAAAAAATTTTATTAAATTGTGAAAAAAATTCCATTAAAATCATATGAAAGCTAAATGCCAACTTATCAAAATGCTAATTAATAAAAATTCTTTTAAAAAATATTCTCCTATTCTAAATATTTTTGCAAAATAATTACCGGATTTTTAAAGTATGACCTTGATAATCACTGTTTATATAACATTAAAACACCAATATAAGTGCAAGTTAATTATAGCTTTAACTAAAGACAAATTTGTTTCTTTTAATTTTAACTTATTTCATATTTTCTTAGTTTTCAAGTTCCGATTCAAAATTGTTTTGAAGCAAAAATAACAATGGTTTGATAAGTGGGTTTGTAATTTATGAAGAGATTTTTTTGTTCAAAAGTGTCGCTGCACTTTTTTTTGCAAGAGAGTTACACATTTGATATCTTCCATAAGAATAAATTTTTAAAGGTTTTTTTCAATGATAATTATTTATTTGACCATTTACACCTATTTACTCCTCACAATTTACTTGGAAAGTACCACAAATAAAATCTTATTATTAATCCCGATAAAACAAAATTAACAAATGCAAGGCTTGAATGTTTTGAATGCACTCTAGATATGTAAAAGTTTCAATAAGAAGAAACACATGCCACTGAATAAGAAGAAGTTAGGCAAAGATGGCTGATGTCAAATAAAGTATTTTGTACATTAGAGCTGAACACATGTTTCAGCAAACACCAATGAAAAAATTATTATATTAAGGAATATTTGTAGAACTTGTTTATTTGAATATTGCATAGAAAAAATCCATTTTATTAAAAAGTTGTACATATTGACCCTATCAGATTTCTAGGTATGTGATATTTGCAGTAGTTCTATGGTTAATTGTCAAATTATAACCACTTTTTTTATTGTATATTTGTTGTTTTAAAGCATTATTTTTCAAACCCTTTATCCAACATTTGAGATACATTTCTCAAACGCTGTTTCCAACATTAGAGATAAATATACTAATTGTATCCATTAGTATATTTATCTCTAATGTTGTCTTCATCCCTTTTCAAACTTGAGACTCTGGTTCCATTTCACCATTTAGAAAGTAAATTATTTTTATAAATTATATATATTAAAAAAACATATAAGCTTTTTTTTTAAAAACTTTTCTTTTTTTTGGGTAATAAATTTAATAATATCTGCTTCAATATTCAAATTATTTTCAGAAAACATTACTCCAGCCTTATATCCTATCGGATGGAACTTGCGTTCCAGCTGTAAGTGTTTTTATTTGTTATTTGAAAAAAAAAATGTTTTTAATATTCTGGGATTAAATCTTTAAAATTTAATTCTTTAAAATAATGATGTTTATATTTATATTTAAATTATTTTCATATCATGTGAAATTATTATAACTAATGATAAAATGATAATGATAAAGTAATATGATTCTTCTACAAAATTTTTGGCTTGATATTTAAATTATTCTCACATTTTGTATGTGATTTTTCAACAAAATTTTTATCTTCAGTTTCTTGTTGTTTTTTTCTTATAAATTAAAATAAAATAGAAATATAATTAACATTTTAGGTCATTTAAAAAAAAAAAAAAATAAAAACTTGTTTGTTGCGTTATGTGTGTGAATTATGTTAAACTTGAAAATTAAATTGTTCATGATAAAAACCATGATATTTTTAAATGTTGCTGCCTACATATAGATTTTAAATTTTTTTTTACTTTTTTTGTCCTTGTAAAAATAATTGTTGAATAAATTGCTTTCTAAAGAATAACATTAGATTGTTGTTTTTATATTGAAATGGCAGGAATGTTTAAAAGCTTTTAAAGTAAGAAATTATTTTTATATTTTTACGTTATTTAACATTTATATTTTTTTTGTATCATTAGATAAACAAACAACACAGTTTAAAAGTTTCAGAGGAGATTAATTGTTTAAATTTTACAAAATTTTCTTTACTCATGATTTTTAAATATTTTAAATAAATTTACAAAAAATAATAATTGTAAAATAATCATGGAATTTTTGATGAAATAGAATTAATTTTTACTTTTTTAACTTACCAGGTTTTGAAACTTATAAAAAATGAATCCTTACCTGTCGAGGTAACTTTATTATCTAGTTTATAGTCAGTATGCCACTTTCAATGATTTGCAAGTTGTTATAATATATATATATATATATATATATATATATATATATATATATATATATATATATATATATATATATATATTAAAATTATTTGTTTTTTTTTATACATGCACTCATTAAAATTATTTTAGAAATCAAAAGTGGTTCAAAACACCAGCAAAGTTGAATGTATGTTTAAATTTGTTGTTAACTTATTACTGTTTCAACTGTTGTTTTTTGTTGTTGTTGTTGTTGTGAAATCAAATACTTTATAAGTATATTTATTTTTACAGTCTCAAGCAAATCACTCAATCCTCCATTTATTAAAATTGAGGACAAATCTAGGTTACTTTTTTAATTTTAATATGTTGAATTGCATATGGGGTTGTCCATAAATCATGTCGCGCTCTAGGAGGAGGGGGGAGGGGCTAGTGGTTTTGTAAATACTTATATGAGACTTACTAATGAGCATTTCCAAAAAATCATGCACAAAACATTGCATCTGTTGCATCAGTTATTTAAAAAAAATGCATTTTGTAATCTCTAACTTAATTTTAAATGACATGTATGTATATATTTCCTATACAAAGTATGGTAGCTATTAGTTGCTTCATTATAGAATAACTTAATTTTTTAATGGAGTCACCCACGGAACAGAAAAAAAGCAAAAAATTAAAGTTTTATAAATGAACCCTATTTTCTCTGAGATTCTCTGAAAACCCAATTTTCTTAGAAAAAAAATTTTTTTTACTATTCAATTCAGTTTTACTTTAGTAAAAAAAATCAGTTTCATTGAAACTTATTAAGTCTTCTATTCCCAAATAATTAGAACTTTAAAATCAAGTTCAGAAATTCAAAATACCCTTCACTTTGGCATAAAATGATACTTAGTTGCAATTTATGATAATGAAATATTAAAACACATCATCTTTAAGAATTAAAAAATATGGACAAGGAAATCAACTTTAAACATCATAAGCACATATAATAAGAACTTTTGTATTTTGTCCTGAAAAATGTTTATATTTATTGTGAAGTTTGAATAATTAAAAAATGAAGAAAGATTTATCTCCTATAATTTTTCTTTTGAATAATCAAAATATTACGTATCTTCTTTTGGATTCCATTTTTATTGTTTTTAAATTTCTTTTTTTTTTTTTTGACTTACTGGAATGGAAATGCCCTAAAGTGTTACAATGTTGTAACGAGGGGAAGTGGGTCAAAAAAGTTTGAAAATTTCATGGCATAATTTATGGATGACCCCTATCCTATAACTTTGTGTAACCCTGAAATATATATATTTTTTTAATTTCACATCCGTTTTTCCACAGTTGTGTGATTTGGACGGTTCTTTATAATGATATAAATGCCATTATGAAAGAGTAAAAGGATAACCTGATATATATATATATATATATATATATACATATATATATATATATATATATATATATATATATATATATATATATATATATATATATATATATATATATATATATATATATATATATATATATATATATATATATATACATAAGTATATATATTATTTTTATTATTATTATTATTAATTTTTATATTCAGATTGTATAGGCCAATGTACAAAGAAGAAATTGAATCTGGTTTTCCCTTAATCTTTCATTTAAAAGAAAGTTTCCAAGTCAATTCAAATAACGAAACTATGTACGTTTTTTATTACAATTTAGTTTCTGCATGTGTGGGTGTGCATATATATATATATATATATATATATATATATATATATATATATATATATATATATATATATATATAAAGTGATATTGCATCATACTTTTGTTAGCATTATGGCAGTATACTGATTTTGGGGTAAGCAAGGGTTTCAGTACACATATAGACTGATTTAGGAAGAACCAGCATGGGAGTTGCTGATACATCTCCTCTGGGTTTGGGTTAGGATAGCGATAAGTCAGGTTTTTTTTTCATTTCAGGGTAAATTTTTACATTACTCTTTATTTATATGTATTTAAATAATATTTGAACACAAGTGTCTTTTTATTTATTTTAGAACTAAAAATTGCAAATCTTACTGTGAGTGTTGTGAAGTTAAATTTGAAGATTTAAAATTGGTATTTGATATTTTGTTAAAAAGTTTATCGATTTCATTTTAATAATAAAGCCATAGATGATTTTCAAAATTTTATTTCATATCTTCAGTTTTCATACATATATATAAGTTTATTGTTAATTTAGTTATTATTAAATATAGTTTTAGTACTAATAATAAACTTGTTTTTATATTCAGCATTTGAATGGAAATCAACACAGACAATTTGCTTTAAACAGTAATAACTATGCAGGTGTTGATGATATTATAAAAAGTTTTTCTTTTGAAAAATTTCTTTTGGAAATTGAAAGTAGTTTAAAACATAATGTTACGTTATCAAGTTTAACTTCTATTGAAGAGACACATGTTCATTCCGATAATAAACATATAGTTAGTGAAGTTAGTGAAATTAGTAGTGATTTTGTTGATTTTAGTTTATCAAGTGATAAAGAAAAACATAAAGTAAATGAATACGAAAAAGTTGATCCTGAAGTTGTAAATTGTCTCTCTATTGCTAAAAATGAAAATATAACCATAAAAAAGACTATTCAAAGAGAAAAAAAGATGTGTCCTGAATGCAGTGCAAATGTATACAACATCCCAAGACATTTGCAGGGAAAACCCCATTATTGGTCAAAAGAAAAAGCTCTTGCTGCAATTAGCATATATGGACTTAGGAAAAAAAAAATTTTAATAACAGAACGAAAATCAAAAAGTTATCATCGCAAGCGAACTTGTCCAATATCTTCTTGTTCAAAAGTTATTTTGCATTTAAATGAACATCTTTTAAAAGTTCATAAACTACCCAGAAATTCACAATATTATACATTGCTAAAAGATGCAAAAGTATATGTTGAAAGCTCACAAAATCAAATTAATAATTATGGCAACATTGAAAAAATTTCAACAGCTGCAAAACAAATAAATGAAAAAAGAGAACAGGTTCAACTTGTTCACAATCATAATAAAAACTCAAAAATTTCAGTTTTGGAGTTTAATTTGGATGAACATTTTAAAACTGATCAACCCCAAACTGAACTTCAATGTGCACAATATGAACAAAACCAAGAAAATCATAATAATGAATCAGATTTAGAACAATATTCAGATTTTTCTGATTCACTAAAGTCAGATGATTCTGAATATATACCTGATGAAATTTTAGAACCAAAGTGTGGTCCTTTTGTTGAAGGGCTTTTTGTACAATTTCATAAATTTATGATTGGGCCTGACAGAGGCAGAAAAGAGTTATCGATACAAAGTGTTGTTGGAAACGTAAGACGAATTTTTGAAATCATTGGAGTCAACAATGATTTAAGAATTGTTTTTTTAGATATTAGTAAAAGTGCAAGAGATAAATATCTTACAACATATTGTGTTGAGAAAAGTATAAAGCCTGGGGCTATAAAAACATATTTATATTCATTAAAAGATTTTTGTGACTTTCTTTTAGCTGAAAATATATTTTTAGAAGGTATCACTAGCCAACATATTAGTGAAGCTTCTATGAAGTTAGATCAATGGAGGAAAAAATATAAAGCTCATGATAAAGTACAAAAACACATACGAGCTGAAGAAGACTTTGAAATGCTTATTACTTCTGAGCAAGTTAGTTTATATGAAAATAGTCAATTTGCTAGTAATGCCAGAAATATGATAAAATCAACTGAAAATCTGCCTTTTTCACCAACAGATTATTGCTGTGTAAGAGACCATTTACTAACTATACTTATATTTTCTAATGCGCCACGGTCAGGTGTCCTTGCTAGAATGACTGTAACTCAGTTTGAAAAAGCTGTTATTTCAGATAATCGTGCTGTAATAAGTGTTAAAGACCATAAAACATTTTCTACTTATGGAGCAGCGAAAATACAGATCCTAGAAGAACATTATAAATGGGTAAACACTTTTATAAAGAAGTTTAGAGCTTGTTTACCCATTCAGTGCGATAACGTTTTTCTTGCTCGGTCGGGGCGCCCACTTTCACCAGGAGATATTAGCAAACGCCTTGATAATTTGTGGAGGAAATGCGGGATTTTTAATGAGCGCGTTATTAACAAACATTTATCGGCTAATATTGTTAGGAAATCTGCTTCAACCAATTTAAGAGAAGCAAACAGTAAATTTGTGAAAGAAGCCGCAAAAGCAATGATGCACAGTGATCGCACTGCTGAAGAACATTATGCCATACCCAACATGGTAAAATCTGTTAAGTCTGGTTTAGAAGAAATTCGGCAACAATTTTACAGATGCACTACGCCAAATGACATTTCATTAAAAACAGACGATGCTGTAAATAAAGACCCAAGTATGGAATCTTATCCACTTATTGGTGATAATACAGTTCATTAAAAATTAGAAAAAAAAGAAACAATTAATCAAACCTCAAACATTATATCTACTATCACTACTCCACACAAAAAAGCTTGGTTGCCAGATGAAATTAAAGTATTGAAAGAGGTTTTCCCAAGCGGATCACCATCTGTTAAAGAAATTAAAAAAGTTCATTCACATCTGAATATTGATGCCTCGCCAATACAAATCTACAATAAGTTTAGTAGCATTCGCAGGTATTCGCCACACTGCAAGGTTCGTTTTTTTTGTATTTCAAATTTCTCTCAAATCAGCTCTCAAATAGTTCTTATTAATTAAACTTTTAATAAAAGATTGAGAATGCAATTTAACACTAGAATTATAAAAAAGAAAAAAATAAAGTTGCTTTTACATGAAAAACCATATTAAGTTTTTAAATTAACTTATATAATCATATGGTAAATCTTTTGCAACTAAATGGTTTATTAGCGACTCGGAGCAATCAATAAATAAGTGATTTGACAGCAAAATTATTGATCAAATGATTATATGTTCTAAAAGATAACTTTATGTTTGGCTTACAATTTGACTGGAATAAAAAATTTAAAAGCAAAATATACAGGTGAAAATGTTGTGCAAGTTTATGAATTTAAGAGGTGAACCAGTTGCTGCTTTATGTAATTTAATAAAAGCTTTTGGCTTCCTTGACTGGTACTTTTGAGTGTTTGAAATCTACTATGAAGATATTTTAAGTTTTACTCAGAAATATATTTAAAAAAAATATATTTCTGAGTAAAACTTAAAATATCTTGTTTATTGACAAGAATTGTATGTAACTTTTCTCATCAAAAGTAATATTATAAATATGGTTATATTGTCTATATCTTTTATTTTAAAAAGTTTTTCATAAGTTTGAGCACTCCATTTGAATCTATTTTTCTTGAAGAATGCACTTATACATTTTGTAAAGCATCAAACTCAGATTTTTTTTTTTCAATCATAAGTCACATGATATTTGCGGCAGTCATTATTGATAGTTGATTTTTTCATCAAAATTTTATACATATGATTTCTATTTTTATACATATGATTATATTTCAGGAAATATGGTTTTGTGGTGTATAGTGTATATTATATATCTTTATTCTATCATTTTTAGTGTAGTTGATTTTTACTTTCCACTAATATTAAATTTATGTGCAAAAGATTTACAATGGATTATTTTTAAATTTTTATTTGGTTCACCAAAATCTCTGATCAAAATATTCTTCAATATTCTAATCAAAATCTCTTTTCAAAGTATTCAAAATCTCTGTAAATATTGTAAAACACTAATTTAAATAAACTCAGTTAGTTTTACTTTATAAATTGTTAGGAATCTAAACGAGCACTTTTTTCCAAAAGTCGTATGTGCAAATGGAAACCACATCATATTAAAACCCTTCAAACTGTGGGGGCTGATTTACTCTCAGGCAGTTCCCTTTCTGCAAGTAAAATAGAAGAAGTGCTTAAAGGAACAGAAGTATGGACTGATTTTTCTATAGCACAAATTCGAACACGTGTGAAGCACGAGAAAGATATATTTGCGAAGACTTGCATTTGATTTCACAATTGTGAGTCTTCACATTAAAAACTTAGTCTTCACATTAGAAACATAGTTTTATATTTTTTTAGCTTTTTAGTAATAGTTTTGTTGGCAAGTTTATTTATGGAATTGTCTTAATGTTATTTGTTTTGTTTTTTAACAAATTTAGTTTATTTTCTAGTTTTAAAATATTTAAGTAGCATTTGTTAGATTTGCAAAATGACAACTTCAAATTAAATTTTGCTACTGCTGTAGTTTTTCTTGAGGTTTTGTTGATATTTCAGTATTATGCTTTGTATAACTTGAGAGAGTGCTTTAACTAGTTTTACTTAGATAAATCCAGCAAAATATAAAGGCTTTATGTAGACAAAGTTTGTGGTATTTTTTTGGTTTTGTAATCTAAAGTACAAAAATGTACTGTATATCACTTATTAATAAAACCAAAGTGAATTCAATCGTTTACCAAGCTTTTTCGAAAACATGACTAATTATTACATACTTTACCATACACTGTTATATCTAGTATTTTGATAAATTTATTATTATTTATTTTTAGGTAATTTTTATTCAACTAAGTATTCTATCAAATTTATTAGAGAAAAATCCAAGCTGATCATAATTCTTCAATGTGAACTTCTTAAAAGTTTACTTTTTATGCAGCAAAATAAATTTAAAACACAAAAAAGAAAAACCCCAGATTTAACAGAAGGAGTTTAAAAATAAATGCAACATATGGTAACATGTTTTCTATTTTCTAATATAGTAAATATAAATTTTTTAGATTTTTGATTTTAGAATTTAAATTATTTTTAGATAAAACAAATGGTGTGTATTGTGAAATAAACTTTGTGTAAAATTATAAATATTTATTAATGATAAATCATTCTATATTATTGCTGAACTTAACGCTGCTGCTCACCATTCGTGCGCCTTTACACAGACTTTTTTACCATACTTGGCCTTTCAGTTTTATTATCTCACGCAATGAGGTACTTTCAAATCTTAAAGATCTGTCAATATCTGCCTAATTAGTAATGAGATCAACTTTGCTTCATCAGCTTAATTAGTGATAAGATCAACAATTTTTATTTAATAACTTCTGTAGTAAAGGATAAACCTTATGTTATTTTTGAATTAGTAAAGTAACTTTTAAAGTCAGGTGATTTATTTAATTCATGCATTATAATAATAACGCAATTCAAGTCCTTTGTCAATTGTATTTAAAGTATATTAATCTGTAATTTTTAAATTAGAAGGCGATGATGACTCAAGAAAACGTTGCTCTTTTCAAATGCAAGAGGTCAAACTTTTGATAAAGTTAGTGCTTATCTTCAAAACCCTTGCATCTCACACGGTCATCTCGATGTTACATGTTAAAGAATAAGATCGTTTAATACCTTATTTAAAAGAAGTTACAAAAAAAATCCGTTTGCTTTTATATAAAAAACCAGATCGTTTGATCGTTTGTTTTTGCAAGTTGTTAAACATTTATTACGAGGTATGTCATTAAACAAAAATAAAGTTGTGTTTGTAAAGTTTCTAATTTATATATTTTTTTCAATTTATATATTTATTTATATTTGTGCGTTATTTATTATGTGTTTAAATGTGTTAAGGTTATAAGGTTTATTTTGTAAGTGTGTAAATATCTTTTATATATGAAATGTTTCTATGTTTGTGATGTTTTATAATGTTAAGTGTTTATAGTTTGTAAGTAATTATTATGTTGTTTGCATGGTTTCAAATTGTTATGAATTACAGCGAGATTGTTTACCTTGCTGGCCAAGTGGTGTACTTTGCTATAATGTGACTTTGTTGAGAGCAAAGTCACATGTTAGCAGTGCTTGCTTAGCCGACAGGCCTTTTAATTTTTTAATTTGCTATATTTATGAGATCTAATATGTAAAAAAAATTTTTTTTAACTTGCTATATATGATAGAGTATAATAGATTATTGTATTATGCTCTGTATTATTCGCTTACACCTTATTTTAGATAAGTTTAAAAAAGAAAACTCAAAATTCAACTTTTATTATATTAGGCATTATTTTTACACACTCCTTTGATGCCTAATTATGTCTGATAATTTAAGAAATGAAATTGTTAGACTTCGTTGAAATGAAATAAGGCAAGCTTGGCGAGCTGAGATAAACCGCCGTCGAAATGAAAGATATGAGCCCAAGCGAGCTGAGATAAATTGTCGTCAAATTGAAAAAAATAAGCGCAGACGAGCTGGAATAAACCGCCGTCGTAATGAAAGAGATTACCCCAGGCGAGCTGAGATAATTGTTTTATTATCTCTGAATTAAAGTGATAATTGGGGACATTGTAAGTACATATTATCATCTAATATGTACTTACAGTGTAAAAGAACTTAAAATTCAGTTATTCACTTTGTATGTTCTTTATCGATGTGTCCATATCTGGTCAAGAAAACATTAATATATTTATTAAAAGAATCATTTTTATTATAAATTAACGTTTTACTATATATGTATTTTTTGTTTTATTTATCTTCTATATAATATTGCCGAACTTAATAGTAGTAGTAGTGTCTCTTGGAGCGTATTTGACACGAAACCCTTGGCAGCCATTGCAACCGAGGTATTGGCAAGAAAGAGTCGCAGCACTATAAGAAAACGTGAACAAATATCTAAAGAACGTAAACTTTAAACTAAGTAATGTTAAAGCATATGTTAAAACATACTGAAACATTTATCACGTTTTACAGTTTGATTTTTACTTGAAAATTACATTGCGTCAACCTCTCCTTAATTTTGATCCAACATATTTTTCCTCAAAACAATTACTACATTTTTATAAAATCTACACTTGATGATATGCCGGCGTAGCTTGAGTGGATAGGGCGGCGAACTTCTGAACAAGGAACTAGAGGTTCGACTCCTACCAAAGGCGGCTGTTTTTTTTAATATTTTTAATTATTTTAAAATACAAAATACTTTCGAAGTTTTATAAAGATTATATATAAACATATGTAACGTAACAATATTATGCACTCACAAAAGAAAAGATTTTAAGAATGCTAAAACTTCATAAAACATTAAAAAAAAAAAAAACATCACCAGGAGAAAAAATATGTTGCGTATCTATGATAATTGAGACACTTATGTTATTAATGTGCGAATGTAATTAGTCCTAATAAGCTGCGGATGGTCTGAAAAAAAAGTTGTCTAAACTTAATAAAAAAAAAACTTAACAAGACAGCCCTGCTACTTCATAAGATGCTGCTGTGGAGGCAAAAAAAAAAAAAAGCTGTAGCTAGATAAAACTTTAAAACTTTCTTTTGACAATTAAAAGTTTATTTTGCTACATTAACTTTTTTACTATGAATATATGCAGCAACTGTTTTTCAAAACGCCTTAATATGCTTATAACGTAATTCAAAAAAAACCCAATTAAAAATAAAATTGTTTGAAAAAACTCTTCGTAAAACGTTTTTTGAAACGAATAACTTTTATTTAGTTTTTTTTTTCTTTTGTGCAACTTTCTTTTCAATAAATTTCTTTACCTTTCAGAATATGACCATTTTTAACAATGCTATAGAAAAAATATCAGTAAATTGATTAGTAGTATTTCAATTATATTAATTAAATTAAATTATATATATTAAATTATATATTTTATATAATTATATCTTTATTATATATAATTATATCTTTATTATATATAATTATATCTTTATTATATAAAGATTAAATTAAATAGATAAATAAATTGATATACATTTAATACATGTGTATTTTTTTTGTTGAAAAAACTTAGTGACAAAATAGACTAATTAGATAAGTCGTTAAGTAGAATGCTAAGAATATATTTCTGGCGGTTATTGTTGCTAAGGGTGATTAATAGGCAAATAAATTAAAAGCTAATCAGCGTTTTAAATAAACTATAAACTAATCAGGGAAGTTTTATTTGTAAACCGAATAAATTGGAAGATAGCATATAATTCAGGTAGACATTGTTCTCACTTTTTCGCCAAACTTTGATATCTTTGATATTAAAAAAAATGACCCTTCCAATAATTATAGATGGTAGTGTATTAACCTTTTTTTTCGGAACCACAATCCGTAATGATTTCTATTTTATTAATGTGAACGAAAGCCTATTCAAATATCTAAATATGTAAACTTTAAGTTCTTCAACAATATGTATAATTATAAAGTAGATGACATCAAATTCTACCGATTTATTTTTACTTAATAATTTAATTGCGACATTATCTCTTTATTTTAAAGCATTAAATGTTGTTTTTTAAAGTTTAATAAGTTTTCTGTTTATTAAATAGTGTAAAAAGATGATATAACATTCCACAGCGATTGAAGTGCTTCGCTTCGGTTCAAAACCTTTTGCTTACACAATTTTTTTTTAAAATCCTATCCAGTTTTCTTGAAAACAAAGAAAAACAAGTTTAAATGCATATAGATGTTATACGCATTACATGAAAATAAAGATATAATATACTATAACAAACCAAACGAATAGAATTTTTTAAAACGTTTTTTAAAATTTCTAAAAACATAAAAACGCTGTTGGAAATTTGTTGCGCATATATCATGATAGAGATACTTATGTTTTAGGTAATTTGTTAAAACTGCGAGTTCAACACTCATTAAAGAGATAAATTTCTTTCTTATATATATAAAAAAAAGGTTTTACATGCAATCTGAAATTTTTATTAAAACTAACTGGTCAAGAGTCCTAAAAAGTACGGAAAGATATGAAAAAAGAAATTGTAATCTGAAACCTAAAAAAAAAAATTTAGTTACTCCAGAAGGTGACAAACAGAAAACCTTCAAAATTGCGCCTAATCCACTAATAGAAATGCTCGAATATTAAGATATAAACAAATATTAAATGATTTTTGTATTACGAAACGTACGCCAACTCTTAAACCACTGTAAAACTACTTTGCGGTTATCTAATTAAATCCACCAAATCCGTTAATAAAAACAGCTTAATTAATAGATTCAAAACCATCTGATTTTTGTATTATGATATGTGCGCCAACTGTACTCTAAAACCAATAAAACTCGGCCATGTGGTCTTCATATCGATTATAACAATTGCAAAGCGAGGGACGACAAGTAAGTTGTAACTTATTAAAGTTTAATTATTGTAATCTTCATTTAAAAAATTAAACTTATTTTATAATTACCATGTTAATATGTTTGAAGTTTATATGTTTTTGACCCAAGAATAAACATTAAGATTATTTTTTAGAAATGAGCAGCCAAGATACAGAAGGTATTCTTTTAGTTTTGTATAACATTAATTAATTAAAGAGATAAAAAGAGATGATACGTCAATAATACTGAGATATTTAGCTTATTATTTTATTAAGAAATTACATTGAGATAATTTTGTATATCTTTAGGCGACGAAGAAGTTTCTGCATTTTTTCGAAGTAAGCCATTTATATATACTATATATAGTAGCAGTTACATATGTTCTAAAAGTAGCGGAACTGTACTTGATTTACGGTGTGAATAAAACGATTATTTAATTTAGCCGTTTTTAATTAAAATCAACCAAGATATGCCGCCCTCCCCTAACCCCGTGAATCAAGTACACCCCCCTAAAATTTAACTAAAGTTAAAAAATATATAAATTAATTTTTAGAAATTTAAAAGGGTGGACCCAAAATTTGTTTATTCCGCCATTTTGATTGATGTTTTTGTAAAGCAGTGAACCTTAAAAACGCGTATAAGGTTTTTTAAGCTATAATTTTATAAAACGTGTTTAAGCTAAAATTGACTTTTAAGTCTTCTAACTACTAACCTTTTACGTAAAATGAAACTTTTTGTCATTTACTGAATGTGTTAAATTATAAAACTGTGCAACAGTTTTATAATTTAAGACAAATCTTATATGTTTAATTGAAAAAGTAAATATTTTGAAAATTAATTTTGTCTATATATATATATTAGATGTTCAAGAGATCAGAGTCGAAGAGGTCTTGCCAAGTAAGCTAATTATGTATGAGAAGGATACGTTACAAAGATATATATTTCACCAATTTCAGCAATTTGTTAATTATAACTTTTTTTTAATGTTTAGCGGAAATAATGGACAAGCTAAGTGAGGAATTTTGTTGTTGTTTTTTGTTTTTTTTTGTGTGCAAATACATTTATGCTTTTTTAGTTTTTTTAAAGTTATTTAGCAACTGACTTTTGTCAGTTGTGACAGTTAGTCAGTCAACAAGTGACTTTTGTAACTTTTAAATTTATTTTATTTAGAAAAATTAGAAGATTCTGTTGAGAATCTAAGTAAGCAATTTGTTATTGTTGTTGTCATGCTCTTTTTTTTTTTTTATTACATATTTATTTAACATAAAGTTATTCTATATTTGGCAAGTTAGTTTATTTTAATGTTTATAAGTTTTTCATTTTATTTAGAAAAATTAGAACATTCAATGGGTAAACAGAATTTGATTATATTACATTTGTGTATTATAGATAAAGGTATAGCATTTTACTTTCAAAAAAAAAGGTGTATTCTATGGTCTTTTAGCTTTTTTGATACAAATTTTAGCATTTTTTTTTATAGGGCTTATATTTCAACAACTTAGTAAGTTACTATATTGTTCTTGTGGATTGTTTCTTTAGTTTATTTTTTATTTTTTTTTTGTCGCTTTTTTATTTTTTGGTTTGTTTTGTTTTGTGATTGTTATTTTTGCATTTTGTTTTGTTCAAACTTTATTTATAGATTTCCTAAAGTTGACAAATATTCTGCATGTTTAACATGCAGAATATTTGTCAACTTTATTATTTATATTTGTCAAAAACTCATTAACATTAGGAAAGAAACTAACATTGTTTGTTTCTTTCCTAATGTTAATGAGTTTTTTTTTATTCTATTTAGAAAATTTAGAAAATTTAATTGGTAAGCAAAGTAGACTTATGTTTCTTTTTGTTTATTTTTAACACACAATTTTTTGATGTTTGTGTGCGGTTTTATCACTCTAAAATAAACTGTTTAATTGATTAGTTTATGTAAATATATTTTTTACCTCCACTATAGCGTTATCTGCAGTACCATCAGGTAATGTGTTTTGCATTCTTATGCAGTTTTAAGAGTGTTATGTGTGTTAAAACTTAAAGATAGCATATGTTAATTACAGATTACTTTATTTATTTATTTTTTTGTCTCTACATTAGCACCTCAAGCAATAATATCAGGTAATCTGTTTAGCATACTTATGCAGTTTTATGGGTTTTATGTGTATTTAAACTTAATCATTACTGTTTTCATGCAATTACATAAATGTTTAACATATGTTACTTTATACACTTTTTTTTTTTACCTTTACAATAGCATCAATATCATCTGCAGTACCATCAGGTAATGTGTTTTGCATACTTATGCAGTTTTATGAGTGTTATGTGTATTGAAATTAAACATTACTTTTTTCATGTTTGTTATCAATTACATAAATGTTTAACATATGTTACTTTATACACTTTTTTTTTTTTACTTTCACAGTAGCATCAATATCATCTGCAGTACCATCAGGTAATGATGTAATTTAATGAAAAACTTAAAGATTGCATATCTTATTTTGCACATCACTTTATTTCTTTATTTTTTTGTCTATACATTAACACCTCAAGCAATAATATCAGGTAATCTGTTTAGCATACTTATGCAGTTTTATGAGTTTTATGTGTATTGAAACTTAATTTTTTTTTTCATGTTTTCATGCAGTTTTATAAATGTTTAACATATTATACTTTATACACTTTTTTTTTTTTTTTACTTTCACAATAGCATCAATATCATCTGCAGTGCCATCAGGTAATGTGTTTTGCATACTTATGCAGTTTTATGGGTTTTATGTGTATTGAAATTAAACATTACTTTTTTCATGTTTGTTATCAATTACATAAATGTTTAACATATGTTTATTTATACACTTTCTTTTTTTTTACTTTCACAGTAGCATCAATATCATCTGCAGTACCATCAGGTAATGATGTAATTTAATGAAAAACTTAAAGATTGCATATCTTATTTTGCACATCACTTTATTTCTTTATTTTTTTGTCTATACATTAACACCTCAAGCAATAATATCAGGTAATCTGTTTAGCATACTTATGCAGTTTTATGAGTTTTATGTGTATTGAAACTTAAATTTTTTTAAATGTGTTTTGCATGCTTATGCAGTTTTATGAGTGTTATGTGTATTGGAACTTAAACATTACTGTTTTCGTGTTTGTATGCAATTACATAACTGTTTAATATATGTGTTTGTTTATATACTTTTTTATTTATTTCTGCAATAGCAACAGTATCAACTGCAGTACCACCAGGTAATGTGTTTTCCATACTTATGCAGTTTTTCCGTATTTATGCAGTGTTATGTGTATTGAAACCTAAACATTACTTTTTTCATGTTTGTATGCAATTACATAACTGTTTAATATATGTGTTTGTTTATATACTTTTTTATTTATTTCTGCAATAGCAACAGTATCAACTGCAGTACCACCAGGTAATGTGTTTTCCATACTTATGCAGTTTTTCCGTATTTAAGTATTGTTATGTGTATTGAAACCTAAACATTACTTTTTTCATGTTTGTATGCAATTACATAACTGTTTAATATATGTGTTAGTTCATATACTTTTTTATTTATTTCCATAATAGCAACAATATCTGCAGGACCATCAGGTAATCTGTTTTGCATACTTATGCAGTTTTGTGGGTGTTATGTGTATTTGTGTAGGTATATATGAAATTTAAACATTGCATATCTATATTTTTACATTACTTTATTTATTTATTTTTTTTGTCATAACTTTTTTTTTTTTAAGTCTAAATAGTTTTAGATAATATTTTTATTGGTTGTTTTGTGCAGTATTGTATTCAAATTTATTTCTTTTTTTGTTTTTGTTTTTTAGCATCATATCAAGATTTTCTGCAATATCGCTCCCAGCACCCAGGTCCAATATCTTCAAGAGCTTTTTACCGGTGGAGTCAATATGGGGGAGATGATCCCTCCTTTAGATGGAGGAGAGAAGCCCCATATGACACCACTGGTAGAAGGAGGGGTGCTGGAAAGCGATTTAACTCTTTTAATTTCTACCAGTAGCTTTTTTAAACTACTGGTAGAATTATCTTCTTTTTTATTTATAAAGAAAATTGAATTTTTAAAAAAATATTTTTTTAATTTCGCAATTTTTTATTATTTTAATTTATATACTTTTACTATTTTATTTTTTTGATTTTTAATTCTGTTTTTAAATCCTAAACTAACAAAGAACTCTTATGTTATAAAAGTTTTTAATAATTTGTCTATAAGTTTTTTTATTAATTTACGTTTTTACATCTTTTTATCCTCATTTTTAATTTTAATAATACTAAATTTTCTTTTGTATTAACTTTTATTTGTTAAGTGTTATATAGTTTTTGAAAGATTAGGTAAATATATTTAAAGTTTTTCTTTTTCTATGATATCTGTTTAATATGTCTAATATATGCACTATACACATATTAATCTCTTTACATTATTCTCTTTAGATATATTATAAAATAGTATTTAAAATCAGTTGTCAGCCACATGTGGTCTATATGATGCAACATGTTTGCAATTGTTGGCATGTCATTTAAAAATATGTAACTAATTTTGCTTTTCAATATTACCATTAATATGACTTTTAAAATAATAAAATTTTTTATTTGTTTCAAAAAATACTGTTTTATTACTTACAATATAGTATGTTATTACAAGATACTTCTGGCTTTTTCTCTGTTTCAAACCAGTTTAGTTATATCTTTTGTTCACAAATTTTATTAGATGCTATACACATAGTTTCATTGGTTTAAACTGATAAATAGCACTTTATTGTTTTTGTTCATTTTAGATTAGTATAGCAAAAAATTATTAAGATAAAGTTTTATCAAACATAAATAATTTCTCAATTATGTCAAGTAACCTAAGAGCTGAAAATAGAAGAAATCGTCGAAATGAAAGAAATGAGGCCAGACGAGAAGAAATTAATCGTTGCCAAAATGAGAGAAATGAGGCCAGACGAGAAGCAATTAATCGTCGCCAAAATGAAAGAAATGAGGCTAGGCGAGAAGAAATTAATCGTCGCCAAAATGAAAGGAATGAGGCTAGACGTGAAGAAGTTAATCGTCGCCAAAATGAAAGGAATGAGGCTAGACGTGAAGAAGTTAATCGTCGCCAAAATGAAAGAAATGAGGCTCGACGAGTATTATTTAGGCGTAAAATGCATTGCATAGCAAGAAATAATGTTTTTATAGAGAGTAATTACCTAGGAGAAATGAACCATAATTGTCAGTATTGTGGTGCTAAAAAATTTTTAAATGAAACACATTTTTTGTGCTGCCATTCGGGAAAGGTTGTCTTACCTCCACTTTCACCTTATCCACCGCTGATGGTTGATTTAATGACAGGCAACCATGTTGATCATGCTTTGAATCAAAATTTTTTCAAGCATATACGAAATTATAATGCCCTGGTCCAACCTGTTTTAGAATTAGTGGGCAAATTATGCATCGTATTGGTAATCTAAGACATCAGCAAGGGGATCCACCTGCTTATTGTCAATTATATGTTTATGATCCTAATACTGCTTTAAACTTTCGAATGGAGCAAAATGATTGTTGCATACGTGAGTTAATGGAACTTTTGCAGACTATAATTAATCAGGAGAACCCATATGCGCTTGCATTTAAAAACATGGCAGAAGTTGAAGATGCAGAAATTCGTCAAGCTGCTATAGAAGGTCGACCGATTTCTGTTGTCAAAATGTCGTTGCTTGAGGGTTGTGATAGACGTCGATACAATCTTCCATCACATGAAGAGGTTGCCATTGTGTTTGTAGGAAATGATGGTGCTCCACCTCCATCTAGAGAAGTTGTTATTTATCCTCGAGGTCAACCCTTAAAAACAATTTCAAGTATGTCTGCAAATCTAGATCCAATGATATATCCAATATTTTTTCCAAGAGGTGATGCAGGATGGCATGATCAACTAGAGCACAATCCTGACCGAGCAACACGTGTTCGAAATCGTGTTACTTTATCTCAGTACTACAACTATAGGCTTTCTATTAGACAAACGTTCAGTCCTATATTTTATGGTAAGAAACTTTTTCAACAGTATGCTGTTGATACATATGTCAAGATTGAAGGACAGCGCCTTGCTTTTATCAGAAATAACCAAAACAAACTTAGAAGTGAACAATACGATACATTACATGAGTATGTAAATAATGTTGCAAATAACCTTAATGTAAGACCGGGTCGTGTTGTTATACTACCATCCTCATATGTTGGAAGTCCAAGAGCTTTAAAAGAAAATTTTGAAGATGCAATGGCAATTATAAGGAAATATGGTAAAACAGATCTTTTTATTACTTTTACCTGTAATTCAAAATGGAGAGAAATTACAGAAAATTTAAATCCAGGTGAGAGCGCAACTGACAGGCCTGATTTAGTTTGTCGCGTATTTAAGATGAAACTTAAATGCTTCTTAGGTGATATTTTTAAACATGGAGTCTTAGGCAAAGTTGTAAGTCATGTACAGGTTATTGAGTTTCAAAAACGTGGTTTGCCACATGTGCATATTTTATTACACTTTGTAAACGATGATAAGCTAGAAACAGCAGAGGATATTGATAGTTTAATATCAGCTGAAATTCCAGATCAAACTGTTGATCCTGAACTTTTTGAAATTGTAAAAACATGTATGATTCATGGACCATGTGGGATTTTAAATCCCAATTCTCCTTGCATGAAAGATGGAGTTTGCACAAAAAAATTTCCTAAAGAGTTTAATCCTTGCACTGTTGCAATTTTCAATGGTTATCCTAACTACAGGCGTTTAGATAATGGTAGAGTAGTCATTATAAAAGGTAACCAAGTTGATAATCGATGGGTCGTACCCTATAACCCCTGGTTATCAAAAAAATACCAAGCCCACATTAATGTTGAAGCTTGCATGTCTATTAAGTCAGTGAAGTATTTATACAAATATGTCTATAAGGGGCATGATTGTGCGAATGTGGTAATTAATGAAAGTGTTGACCATGATGAAATTAACACATATTTAGACTGTCGCTTTGTTTCCGGCCCAGAGGCTCTTTGGCGAATATATGAGTATTCCATAAGTGATATGTCACATACTATTATCCGCCTTCAAATCCACCTTCCTGATAATCAGAGAGTATATTTTAACGAAGGAGAAGAACAAGTAGCTATAGATCGTGCAGCACAGCGTGACACTCACCTAACCGCTTGGTTTAAGTTAAATGCTGAAAATAATGAAGCACGTCAGTATTCTTATGTTGAAATTCCATATCACTTTGTTTTTGGTAAAAATTGCATGTGGAAAGTAAGACAAAGAGGTAGTGATAAGGTGGTTGTTCGAATGTATAAAGTCAGTTCATTTTGCGAATTATTTTTTCTCAGGTTGTTACTTTTGCATGTAAAAGGTGCAAAGTCTTTCGAGGATTTGCGTACTGTTCATGGTACTGTTTTTAATACATTTCGTGAAGCATGTTATCATTTAGGTTTATTGCAAGATGACATTGAGTGGAGAAATACATTAATTGAAGCTGCTGCAACTCGGATGCCTAAATAAATTAGGCTACTGTTTTGCATCATATTAACTTTATGTGAACCTGATGATCCTTTACACCTTTGGAATACATGTAAAAATTATATGGTTGAGGATTACATACACCATTCAATGCCAGTCGTACTTGCTGAGCAGGCAGCTCTTCGTCAAATTGAATCTATAATTAATCAGAGTGGTAAAACCTTAGCTGATTATAATTTGCCAGCTTTAGATCAGTTTTTAGATAATGTCCCAGAAAATGATGATGAAGATGTTCAGGTGTTTATTGATGAAGCAAACCGAGTTAGACCATTATTGAATGATAATCAACGTAATGTAGCTGATGCGATCCTTGCTGCACTAAGTGTGGAACCTACTAATGAAAATAAGCATTCAAGGTTGTTTTTTATGGATGGGCCTGCCGGTTGTGGTAAAACATTTACTTACAACTATTTAATTTCTGAAACACAGAGCAGGCATATTAGAACTGCAACAGCTGCATGGACAGGAATAGCTGCAACTCTTCTCAAAAATGGGTGCACAATGCATGGCTTATTCAAACTTCCTGTTCCAATTTTGGAAACTAGCACATGTAATGTAACTCCAAACTTTATTCATGGTAGATTCCTGAGACAAATCAGTTTGTATTTACTTGATGAAGCATCTATGATACCCAAATATGCTTTGAGTGCCATTGATAAGCTATTACAAGATATTTGTAATAACAACTTTCCTTTTGGTGGTAAGGTTATTCTTATGGGTGGAGACTTCAGACAAATACTTCCAGTTGTGAAGCGAGGTCGACCAGCAGAAGTTATAGAATCATGTTTAAAATGTTCTGAGCATTGGCAATATGTACAAAGGTTCTCATTAACTGTAAACATGAGGGTTCAGATAGAAGAAGAGGAATTTTCTCAATGGCTTTTAAAGCTTGGAAGTGGAACATTACCTGTCAAGCCTGAAGATCCTTTGCGAGGGTGTATTGAAATACCTGAGCAGTGCTTTCTCAGTGATAATGAATCTATTGTGGAGAAGATTTTCGGTGGTGCAGAAGAAGCTGATTATGCAAAACGTGCTATTTTAACGCCAACAAATGTTGATTCATTGGCAATAAATGAAGAAGTCCTTCATCGCTTACCCGGTGATGTGAAAACATATTTAAGTTCAGATAGCATTGATACTGATGATCTTAATGAAATTAATAACTTTCCAGTCGAGTTTTTAAATAGTTTGACTCCATCAGGTATGCCTGTTCATTGCCTAAAAGTAAAAATTGGTGCTGTTATAATGCTACTTAGAAATTTAGATCTCAAAGGTGGACTTTGTAATGGAACCCGTTTGATGGTGCGTGCATTACACAACAATTATATTGATGGTGAGGTTTTAACAGGTGTATCAGCTGGTAACAGGGTATTTGTTCCTCGAGTTCAATTAGCTCCATCAGATGCAAATTTACCTTTTACACTTAAACGCCGTCAGTTTCCAGTTAGGTTAGCATACTCAATGACCATAAATAAAAGTCAAGGTCAAACATTTGAAAAAGTTGGTGTTTATCTCAAAAAACCTTGCTTTTCACACGGCCAATTATATGTTGCATGTTCAAGAACAAGATCATTTAATAGTTTGTTTTTCAAAGTTGATAAACATCCATTACAAGGTACGTCATTTAACAAACATTACACAAATAATGTTGTCTTTACAAATGTTCTTAATTTATAATTTTGACAAGTATATTATGTGTTATATGTGTTTTATATTTTTTGTATGTATTTTTTTTTTTTTTTTTGCTATATGTGTATATAAATGAATGTGTTTATATGCGTTTATATATCTTTATTTATATTTATGTGCTTAAGTTTATACAAGTTTATATTAAGTTGTTTCCATGTGAAAAGTGGTGTTACTTGGCAACGTGTAGTGCAAGATTGTGATTCTTGCTAGCCAAGCGGTGTTACTAATTAGTGGTGTTACTTGGCACTTAATGCCAAGCGGTGTTACTAAATTGTGGTGTTACTTGGCAGCGTTTAGTGCCAAGCGGTGTTACAAGTGTTGAGCTAGGTTGTGTTGTCTTGCTTTTTTAATTATTCTGGAAACACATAATCTGAATATTTTGTGTTATGTGCAAATGTGTTATGTACAAATATTTGATGCTATGTGTATTCAGTAGCATAGGCAGGGTCTTTTGATGCTTCAGATAGCATTTTCAACCAAACTTAAGTGTATTCACGTTTATAGAATTAAAATACTTTGCAAAAAATTGATGTTTTTAAAGCTTAGGAACAAATGTTTAAAAAAAGTGTTTTTCCTAACCTGAATTTTTTTAGACATAACAAAGTTAAACTCTTCAACAGCTTCTAAATATATATCTGAAACAACAAAAATCCTGCCTACACTACTGGTGTTATTGTTTGTCATCCTGTAATGTTGTTGTGATGTTTTGTGTTGATAGACAGCTTGGCTTACCTTCACGTTGGTGTCTATCGTTAAAAATGATTATTGGGTAGCTTCATTACTGAAACTTACTCCTAATCATTCACTAAAAGCCAAGAAATATTTTAAGAAAAAATGCCTAATTTTTTTGTGTCAGTAAGAATTTTTATCTTTTGCAATGCTGATAAAACTGAATTTTTTTAAAAAAAGAGTTATTCCAGCCTTCCAACCAAATATTAGAGACTTTTAAAAAAGCACTCTCACAAAGTAAGTGTCTAATCTTCTATATAATATTGCCGAACTAATTTTTACTAAATTTTGTTTCGTATTTTTCATTTCTCAAATGAATTAACATAAAACAAATAAATGTGCATTCAGTGTTATCAATAATGATTTTATTTCATTTTTAGATAATGCTTTTATAATCAATTTAAAAGTCTTTCAAATCGTTAACCATTTTCTAAAGGCGAAGAAGAAGAATCATCAATCTTCATACCATTTAATAAAGCTATTTTAATAAAACGCTATACAAATTGTTGTAAATTAGTATTTGAATAATTTTCACGTTGTTACCTTATTTTGCAGTTTCCTATCACTTTGTATTGAATTAACTAAATCCAATATTACAGTTCCTTTTATCAAATACTTCACATTTTCTGTTTTTGTTTTATGCAGAAAAACAGATCAAATTAATTTATTTGACTTGCCTAGCTACTTATTTTTCAGGCCTAGCCACAGTGAGTGTGCATAAATCAACAGAGGATTTGGGTTTGGGCAGGTTGTCTTGAACTAAATGATTAACCTTCTTCATGTTAAGCTCTAAATATAAATATACGGAAAAGGTGCATATGTGAATTTTTTTTTTCTAGCACATAATCTATTGTTCACTAAATAATATTTGAGGGAGAAATAGAGATAAGGTTAATGTGGAATAGAGTTTGTCTTTTTAAGTGAAAAACTATTTTATAATCTATCTATCTTCTATATAATAATGCCGAACTTAATAGTAGTGTTAGTAGAAAGAGTCGCAGCACTTTTTTCAGAAGAAAACGTGTATGCAAATATCTAACGTACGTAATTAAGTAATGATAAAACATACTGAAACATTTTTCAAGTTTTATAGTTTGACTTTGACTTAAAAATTGCATTGCGTCAACCTCTCCTTAATTTTTGATCTACATCAATTCCGTTAAAAACAATTTTTATATATTTTTAAAATTTCGATATTTGATGTGTCAGCATGGCCGAGTGGTTAGCGCTAAGCTTCTGAACGTAATAGTCGTGGTTCAAATTTACCACCAGCAATTTTTTTCTTTAAATTACAAAATATTTGTAAAGTTAAATAAGTTAAATGTTATACACTTTAACCGTTTTTTCTTTTTATATTTTATATATTTTTTGGATTTCTAAAAACACCAATAAACGGGGCGAAAATTTGTTGCGTGTGTGTCACGATTTTGATACTGTTCTCACATAATTGGTCCTAATAAGCTACGGATAGTCTTAAAAAAAAAGGTCCTAAAACCTAATAAAGAAAAAATTTGATAAAACCGTCCTGCTACTCCACCTGGTATTGCAGTGGAGGCAGGGAAAAAAAAAACAATTAAAAGGTTTTTTGTTATATTTAATTTTTTGCTATAAATATAGCCAGATTTAAAAAAATGTATTGAGATTTTTTAGGCGCGGATTTGAAGCCTTGCACAGCGAATCTGATGACAGCGCACTTAACTTGTGAGCTATCAAAGTTATGCATGTAGTTAGGCGCTTCAACATTTTTTTAAAAATGTAAAATGAAAACAAAATAAATACCATAAGTAAGAGCTAAATAATAACGTTTAAAAATTACCAAACTTTTTGTTATATTATTATTAGTTTTTCAACTTTTAAACCACAAAATTTATAATTTATTTTTTTGCATGACTTTTGACGCTTTAAGCGACTAACGTTTCAAAGAATTGCATTACCGTTTCCGTCTAATACAAAGGTAACTATAAAAGACCGTTATTATTCAAAACTAAGCATATAATAATATTAATAAATATAGTAAATAGTAACTATTGAAAATGGCTAGGACGCGACCATAAACCATGGTCCATGGCTGGTTTAAATATAGGAAGTAGTTTAGTTCAGATTTTTTTTAAAAAAAAATAAATAAACGGGGTTTAATAAGCTATATACGTATGCGGAAAAAGTGCGTATGTTAAAGTTTTTTTTTGCTCTCAAAGCAAATTTTTTTGATGAATTTTTTTCCACCGTTTACTAAAAAATATTGAAGTAAATAAGGAACAAGTAAAGAAATGATTGGCGTGGAATAAATAAATATAGAAGTAGAAGAAAAGACCTGTATTTACCGATACGGACAGCTAGATTAAGAAAATAAGGGAAAAGGTTTGTGTGGAATAGAATTACAAAGACCCGTATTTTTACGGGTCAATGCAGCTAGTTTTTATAATATTACCTTAATTATCTCATGATGATAAAGTTATTTTTCATGTTTAGCTGCAAATATTAAGTATTACAAACATTTTAAATTTAGTTGTTATTTTATTTCTTTAGTTTTACTTTGGTGCTTTACCTACTATCATAAAATTACTTTGTCTACTGTTAAAATATGGTTTAAACTTAGTAAACTTTAATTATTTAAAATTTACTATGTTGATCATTAGCTAATAGTTTTAAAATAAACCTGTTTGTTGCAATTAAGTTAAAAATAGTTTTATTTTTTATTCAAATTACATATTTTGTTTGCACTGATAGCTGTTAAGTTTTTGTTATTTTGTGTTATAGCTAATTATTTTGGCATTTTCTTTTCTTTCAGATTTTGACTATTAACAATGCTTTAGAAAAAACATCAGCAACAGATAAATTGGTTTGTAGTGTTAATAAGTAATGTTTTTACTTTTATCATATCATAGTTTTTTTTTTTAATCATAGATATATCTAACAATGCTTTTTCAGCATATTTCAGAACAAATAGAGAGACCCTAACCCACATCTCCTAAGGTGGGGGCCCAAGTTTAGGGCAAAAGCTCAACCCTCCTTTTGTGTGTGGATCCTTCTGAAAGTAAAATATGAGGAGATGGAGAGCGGTGGGAAAATAATACGCTACATCTTAGTAATTTTTATAGTTGGTTAATCTACCAATTGTTAATTGATGATGCAGATGCAGTTAAATTTTTTTCTGCAAATATAACTTTTCTTTACATTTTTGTTTTGTTATTTTGTATAAATATATAGTAATTGTAAATGATAAAACGTTTTTATATTTAATGATGTTTATAAATGTTTTTTTTTTTTTTTTCTATAAATAAAAATTTGTAATGTTTTGTATATAAATTTTGTTGAAAAGGTTTCTGCTTTTTTTTATTGTTAAAATGTCATATATTTTGTTTCCTTCTCTAATGTTTTACTAATGGTTAATAAATAAAGGCAAAACGGAGATACGTCGACTGAGGGTTTAGGTTTGGGCAGGCATTCTTTAAATTAAAGAAAAGAGTTTTAATATTTATTTAAATAGGGTCAATAAAATATTTTAAACTATATTTAAAAAATTATAAAACTAAATTGCATAAGATTTTTAGATGAAACAGTCAAAATAAATGTTTAAATACATGCGTGCAAATAATTCCTATCCTAAACTATTTAACTAAACTAAATAATTCCCAATGCTAAACGTAAAAAAAATGCTTACAAACGCCAAAAGTATGTTTGCCGTTAATAAAATTAAGTTCAAAGATAAATGGTCTCAACAGTAAGATGTATTTTTAATTATTTTTATTATAAGTTGGGATGAAAAAAAGGTTTTTTTGTCGCTATTAAATATAAGTGCATTTTGAGCTAAAAAAAATATCATTCACATCAACTTGATCAATATAAATATGTGTTGCAACAGTCACTGATGCCATATTATTAACTTAAAAAATTAAGTTTTTAAATAAACTAACATCATCAGGCATGTAAAATAACAACTTAACTTTGTACAATAGCCAATCGAAAATTCGTCCATATAAATAAATACATTGTTTCAATACATTGCCTTGGACGATTTTCTGAATTATTTAGCATTCTGAGTAATATTCAGAATGTTATAACTAACTTTAAAAACTATCACCTGGTAAATTTAGTAACATGTTCTTAATAAGTTTGAATTACTTTTCTTTGAAAATAATTTCGGATAACAATTTAAAAACTGCATATAAATAAACATAAGATAGTCTTGCTTGAGTTTAGATAAACATGAGATAACTTTGAATGTTTCTTAAATTTTTTTTTTTTTTTTGATATTTGAATTTTACTCATAGAGTCAAAATTTAATCATTTTTGGCCCCATACATTGTAAGATATTTTTTATTCACCTAAGGAGTATTTTTAATCAAAAAAGAGCTTAAGATATTTTTGCTTTGCAGCGACGATATATCTATATTTTTATTATTTTTTCAACTTTAATTTATACTTTTGTCGTGATACGGGAATTCTACGAAACTCTTTTTGATAATAGCTTGTTAGGAAGATTTTAAACTTTTCCATATAAATTTTTGTTTTATAAAATAAATTTTATGTTTTTTAGCTTTGTTTTTTAATGCGACCTTATGTATTCATAAAGATTGAATACAATACAATGCATAGTTGGCAATACAATCATGCTGGGCACATATGGTAGTGTATGCAATTTTCTATGAAGTTATACAAAGAAATGAAAAAGTTATTAAAGATAATAAATTATCATTAAAACTTCTTTCTGTTTTTTCTAACTTTTCTATTTTTGTTAAAAATTAAAATTTATAAAGATTTCTTTAAAATTGTGGCCACGTAATGTTATTTTTAGTCGTCTTTTGAATACGTTGGTAACGTTAAAAATACAAATATGTAAACTTTAAACGTTATTGGACTAAAACATAAAGAAGTTGGGTATTGGTTCTTAATGACGTAAAAAATCTGGAAGTCTCTGTGCGCCCCTGATAAAAAATAGTTGATAGTAATATTTAAAAGATGATTGCTAGGGGATTTATCACAGATGCCGAACATCATTTAGCCAGAACAGCATTGCTGAACACTTAACTAATTTGCCAGAAATTTCACGCCTTCTTTCGTTCGATTGTAGCATATATTGTAAGAGCAAGTCTCTTTGCGACAAGCTCAGGAAACCAGAACTTTAGCCACTGCATCACAGCTGCTAAACATCCTCGCTCTATATTTTGAAATGGTGACAAGGAAATAATACGTTGTAGATATAGATTAGGTTGAGTCGTATAGGCCAAAACTCATTGTAGATAAAAAATTTAATCTTTTTAGTCACTTGCAATATTGAAAAATGTCCCAGAGCCCATTTTGTTGCTTTGCGTTGAACAGATTCAACAAAGGTTAAATTAGTTTTTAAATTTGGAGTCTAAATAGGCACTGCATATTCATAGTGCTGGTCTTTATATAAAAACACTTTATGTAATTTAGGACTTATTGATTACAGTGATATTTTTTAGCTTACCAAGAATTTGTGGAGACAATATAATGCTCCATTTTAAGTTAGATGTAAAATTAACTCCCCATCACGCTAGTAAAGCTTCTTAGGCATTAATTTATACCTTGGTTACTTTGCAAAAAGTAAATTTAATTATCATCATAGATAACACTGCAACAATGGTTAATTTAAGTAAACAAGTTTTCCAAGCGAAGAAAACCCTGCAGATCTACGAAATTGAGATTTAGAGAATCCGCGGCGCAGTGGTAGTGCACTTGCCTCAGAAACAAAGGGTCCTTGGTTCAAACCCCATCTCTGGGCAAGTTTTGCGACATCGGTTTGGAAGGAGGCGCAAACTTTCGATTAAATGTTCATTCGCGGTGCTCTGTGATAAGACCGTGACTTCTTAGGGCACCTAAATAAAATTAAAAAAAAAAAATTAGTCTGCAAGGAAGTTTTAAAAAAAATTTAGTATCATTGGCAAGTATTTCAGAAGTTGTAGTTAGGCGGGTAAGAAGTTGTATGTAGATGAGACTTAAATCATATTTGTTATCAAGGATCCAATTATTCTGCTAAACGATATTGATTACTATTTAAATTGTCAAATAAATGGTTAATGAATTTTAACATAAGTTAATTCAGTATTACCCTCATTGGAAGAAAAACAGTTTCACAGTAGCAAATACACAATAGAGAGAGTAATGAGGTAACCACGCCTTGCTTAAGAAATTTCAATCATTACGAAATTAAAAAAAAATTATAATGCAACATTATTTTTACACAAAAAAAGTTAATTGCATATATATAAAGCATATTTGTTAGCAAGCTATCTTATAACCTTCCTAAAAGCATTCTAACATTCTTTTTTTTTTATTATTTTTTTATTTAACTTCACCTCCTCAAGGCCGAGAAGGCCACTACAAACGAGGAGGCTACTTATTTTGTGGCTATAACCCTCTCTCAACTCTATAACTCCGAAACACGAACCTTGACGAACAAGGCGGCTGCGCGGAGAAGCGAGTTTGAGCGCGGTACTACCAGGGACGTGGTGGGGATTGAACTCGGAACCACTCGTTTATGAAGCGAGCGCTCTACCACTACACCACTACCGCATAAAAAAAATGTTTGCATTTTAAACCGCATAAAAAAAAATTCTGAATGATGGAACAAAACAGTGGTTTTTTAGCTTCGATTTTGAACTAGTGACAAATATCTAAGAAAACGCAGGCCTTTTTTTTTGTTAGTCAGAATAAAATACCCTGACCAACAGGACAATGACAGCAATTGAAACTACACTATGTAACATGACATTAAGTTTTTTTTTAAAGCAACAAGAAAAGAATGTGACTTTAGGGCAACATTGTCATAAAAAATGAAATTGTAAAAAATACATTTGTAAAGCACAAAGAATCGTATGCATACTCAGTAAATATTTTAAGTATCCATACATTGAAGCATTTGTACACATCACTGGATACAGGCGTGGATACAGCGAGAAAAAGATGATGTGGGTAATGCATTACCTCTACAAGATTTTTTTTTAACTCAAACAAATATGTTGTTGTCCGATAATCATACTCATGCAACGGTCATGTTTGACAACACATTATCTCATGCAATTTTTTTTTTTTTTTTTTTTTTCTATAAAATTTCACAACTACATATTAATTACAAATTTTTTACACTGCAATATTATAAAGAAACTGTTCTTCCTAAACAAAAAAAAAAAAAAAAATACATTTTACAAAATACCGTTAAGTATAGGAAGCAATAATTAGGTATGCTATGACTTGATAAGAAGGGATTTGTTGTTGTAGGGAACTCGTAGAAGACTGAGATTAGTCTTATCATCGAGAACCTTGAGGTATTGCGTAAAGCACACATATAAACAATGTGATTCTCATTAAAGAAATGTTTTACATGTTATTATTGCAAACTTTTTTTTTCTTTTCTTTTTAATTGAACTATGTTTTGTGTTAGTGTTGAGGTTTATAATAATAATACTAGCTTTATTTGTTAAACAAAAATTTACATTTTCCATATGTATTTGATTGCTGATTATTTTAATTTGAGCGTAAATTCTGATTTACCATCAGAACTAAAACATTTTTAGGTAATTTTCCATATTAAGAACATGATTTTTGAGTTTCGACTTTAAAGAAGTTATATTGTCTGGGAGAGAAATTGAGGTATAATTCGGAATTAATTTGTTAAATAAATATGGGCCACGATAAGAAATAGAAAATTGAGAACTTTTTTTTTTTTAAGGGGTACAATAAAGTTACCAGTTGCTCTTGTGTTAAATTTGTTGATATTAGATTGAAAGAAGTTTCCTGTGAATCGGTTTGGAACTAATCCTAGTTTGTATTTAAGCATGAACAAAATGTTAGCGTAGATATTAATTTGGTAAATGTTTAGTGCTTTCATTTCTTTTAATAGGGGTTTAGCGTAAGTCAGTTTTTATGATGTATTATTCTAGAAGCATGTTTTTGTCGTCAATAAAGAGATATTAATTTTGTCTTGTGTGTGCTTCCCCAGGCTATGCTGGCATATGTGAGATAACTATGTATAAAGGAAAAGTAAAGAAGTTTTAGGTTTTTTTGCGATAAAAATGGTCTAGCTTTAAAAAGTATACCAATACTTTTAGATATTTTAGTGTTGATGGCATTTATATGAGCTGTCCATAAAACATTATCGTCAATAATCACACCAAGAAATTTAATTGTTTGGGTTCTTTCAATTTTTTTGTAGTCAATACTTAGTGTCGGTAGAATTGATTGTAGTTTGTTCTTCTGTTTCTTTGAGTGAAATAAAATATATTTAGTTTTTTGCGCGTTTAATGATAACTTATATTATTATTATTATTATAGTTGTAGCCGTAAATTTACATAGAATGTACACATACAGCGAGCAGGGGAAACACCCCACTATAAACAACCAGTTTTATAAATATTTGTTCCAAACTTTTTCCACAACCAGGAGTCTAGTCTAATTTTGAAAGAAAGTACAGTGGAGTACAAAGTTATTTGCTCTGGTAGATTGTTCCAGTATTTTGCTGATCTATTATACAAATGATTATATCTTGGAAGACAGTTTAGAACATACTCACGCCTTATTTTAGAATGGTGACCACGAGAAACGGAGTTAATATATTTTGGTAGATATTTATCATTAACTATATCAAAACGATGTATTAATTTAAAAATTTGGATTAAATCGCATCGAAGGCGTCGAAACTCAAGTGATGGTAGGTTTAATCTTTTTAGCCTTTCGCAGTATTGAAGATGCCTCAAGCTGTAAGCCCATTTTGTAGCTTTGCGTTGAACAGATTCAACCAAAGCCATATCAGCTTTTAAAAAAGGAGCCCAAATGGACACTCCATATTCAAGATGTGGTCTTATAAATACTTTATATAATTTGAGAGCCATTTTTTCATCAATGAAAGTAAATGTCTTTTTCAGCATACCGAGAATTTGTAAGGACTTAGAGACAACTGTTTGAATATGAGCGCTCCACTTGAGGTTAGATGTAAAAATGACTCCTAAATCACGTTTTTTAGTAGAGCTTCTTAGAGATTGGTTGATTCCTTGGTTATTTTGAAGAAAGTAATTGTAATGGGGGTTGTTTCGACCGTAATGAATGACGCAGCATTTTGAAGTGTTTAGCTTAAGTAACCAAGTGTTTGACCACTCGTATACCAAGCGTAGACGATCCTGCAGATCAACAAAATTAGATTGCGATAAGGTTTTAGAAAAAAGGTTAGTATCATCGGCAAATATCTCAGAAGTTTCAGTGAGTTTTGCGAGATCATTTGTGTAGAGAATGAAGAGGAGCGGGCCGAGAACAGAACCTTGAGGAACACCACTGAGAACATCAACCCATGCAGAGCTGGTATTGTTAATTGTAACGCGTTGCTTTCTGCCCACTAAAAAAGATTTAATCCATTGTAGGAGTTTGCCGTTTATTCCGAAAGATCTTAATTTTAACAAAAGTCTGTAGTGAGGTACAGAGTCAAACGCTTTGGCAAAGTCAAGATAGATTACATCAATAAATTGGTGAGATGCTACGGAGGACGAAATGATATCAAAAGTTTCTATTAGGTTAGTTACGCATGATTTATGATAAAGGAAGCCATGTTGATTTTCAGAGAGCATTTTATTATCGTTAATGTGCTTTAAAATTTTTTTCTTTACAAGTTTTTCAAAGATTTTACAGGCAACAGATGTTAGTGAAATAGGTCTATAGTTTTCAGCAAGTAATTTATCTCCCTTTTTTTTATAGATCGGACAAATATTTGCTAATTTCCATTGAGTGGGTACTACTCCAGAATTAAAGGATTTATGAAAGATTTTTGTTAATGGAATTGCAAAGCTTTTGGCACATATCTTGAGTATTAAGGGATGCAAGCCGTCAGATCCGAAGGATTTATAAGGCTTTAGATTGGCAAGTTCCTGAATAATATCTGAGATAGAGAAATCCAAGTTTTCATTATAAATGCATTCAGAAAGAATACCACTTTTATTTAGCAAGGGAAAATTTTCAGAGCTTTCAAGTGTAAACATAGATTTAAATTGAGAGTTCAGAAGATCAACTATATCAGGAAGAGCTTCAATAATTCTGCCTGAAGTATCTTTGAGAGAGCGAATTCTATCTTTAATTTTTAGTTGTTTGTTGATATATTTGTAAACGATTTTTGGGTTGTTTTGGGATTTTGATATTATTTCTTTTTCATGTGCTTTTTTTGCTTTAAATATTTCAGTTTTTACTGAACGATTAAGGCGATTGTATTTTATTTTAAGCTCACTATTCTCCCATTTGGTAGAGCAGTTTATATGCCAAGCGGATTTTTTTTCTCGGATCAGGTTTTTAATATGTGGGGTAACCCAAGGATCATACTTTTTTTTTGTTTTATTAATCTTGGGAATAAAATATGTGCAAGCAGTGCGATAGTTAGAAATTAGTATATTGAACATTTGATCTGCAGTTTTATGCAGGAATAAAAACTCCCAGTCGATTGATGCAATAAAGTTAGATATTGAATCGTAATCACCTTTTTTGTAATTAAACGATTGAGATTCACTTTCGGTAAACAGTTCTGAAACTAAGAATCTCCAAGTGATACTAAAATGACCCTTAGTGGTGTTACCTAGTATAGTACTAGGAGACAAGTTTAAAATAGAATTACTGTTGTAGGTAAATAACAAGTCCAACATATTATTTGAGGAACCATAATCAGTCTGGAAAGTAGGAAATGTGATATGTTGAGTAAAAAGGCTGTTTTGGAAAATATTCCAGAAATCATACTCGGTAGGATTGTTTGGGTTAAAAGATTCAATACCATCGTTAGACCACTTTATATTCGGGAAGTTAAAGTCACCGACAATCAAACAGTCATCATAGGGCTTTTTAATTAAACTATGAGCTAATTTGAAGGATTCAGCGACATATTTTATTAAACTGGCATCATTTGGTCTGTATATACAACCGATAAGTATATGTTTGTTGTTAAATTTTACAGATACCCAGACTTGTTCGAGAAGATTTGTATAAAATTGGTTAACTTCATGAGAGTTAAATACGTCTGTAATGTAGATAGCTACACCGCCACCTCGACGTCCGTCTTGACGATCTTTACGATATAGGCTATACCCATCGATATTAGGTACTGAGTCATTTCGAAACCATGTTTCAGAGATAGCAATAACGTGATAATCAAACGTTCTAGATATTGAAATTAAATCGGCCATTTTATTATCGAGAGATGTAGCATTAGTATAATAACAATTAACGCTATAGTTTGTTTTTTTGTTATGAAGATTTTTACTTTTGTATTTTAAGTTTGCTGGTAAAAGAGTGGAAGAAGGGTAGTAATGTTTATGTAGTGGTTTGTATATTTTTGAGTTTGACGACTCCGCTGCTTCGTATACCGTATCTAAAGGGCGATGTTTTTAAATTGATATTACTATTTAATTCATTACGCTTCATTCTTAACTGATAGTTTAAATATCTTTCAGCCTCAGTCAAATCTGGGCTTATAAAAATATTTTTATAATTATCTGAATTTTTCAATTTTTTTGCTGCTGTTAATAATGGGTTTCTTTCGGAGACATCAGAAAGTTCGACGATAATTGGTCCTGGTTTAGAGGACGTAGATTTAATACGTTTGACAGATTTTGGTTTTGCATCAGATGAAATAGTAACTAAGATATTCTGAACCGTTTCCTTATCGTCGATATGCTTATCAGCAACTGATAACTTTGCAGATTCTTTAATGCCATAAATAATAACATTTTTTTCACGCTTCTTTTTTTGCTGTTGCTCAATGGCAAATGTGTTGATAATTTTTAGTTGTTCAATAGGCTGCTTTTTTTTTATGTTTTTGCTTGCAACTGTAACCCAGCTGGATTCGATACTACTGGTTGTGGTATTAGTTAGCTCATTAGGATTTTGGATTAGCTTATCTATTATTAATTGTTGTTGCTTTATTACTTGCTCTAGTTCAGATATTTTGGCCGACCATTTCGCAGTTTCAGCATGAATAAGTTTTTTAATTGCGTCCTCGACTTGCTTTAATTGAGCTGGTGTTAAATTAGTCATCACAGATGAATTTTTTTTTTTATATCAGTGATGTTTTTATGTTTATTTATTTGTTACAATTATTGCAAATTTATTTGTTACAATTATGACAAATAACTTATTTTAAACAAACAATTTAATTTTTTATATTATTTGTATATGTTTATATATAACTTTTTTATATGTATTTTATATATAATATATGGATATATAATTTACTAATATAGTTTGTGTCAGAGCGCAAAAATTTAGGTTATTGTTCAGAAAACTAAAAACAAAGAACAGGTGCAAACGCAACTTTTGGCGAAGAAAAAGAAAAAAAAAAAAAAAAAAAAAACTTGTTAGCACTGAACCATGTTTTAAGTTTTTTAAGTTCAAAGGTGACTTTATCAAAGAGGTCATTGATAGTGGTAGATGAATAGAACAGATTAGTATCATCTGCAAACATTATACAATCGAGATTTGTAGAGGCTTTAGGAAGATCGTTAATGTAGATAAGGAATAATAAAGGTGCAAAAATAGATCCCTGGGGGACACCGCATTTAATTTTTAATAACTCCGTGTTAGTGATACCGTCTATAATAACACATTATTGCCTGTTATTTAAATAATTAGTGAACCATTTATTAGTTTGATTTTTTATACCGTATTTTCTCATTTTTTCGAGCAGAATTTTATGGTTGACAGTATCGAAAGCTTTTGTAAGATCGATAAAAACTCCCAATACAAATTTTCCTTTATCAAATGACGAGCTAATGTTGTCCATTAGGTCTAAGGTTGCATGTTCCGTAGAATGATTAGTTTAAAAGCCGTATTGACATTCACTTAGAATTTTATTGTCTGCTAAATATTTATAAAGGCGGTTGTACATTATTCTTTCCAGGAGTTTGGAAAACACTGGAAGAATTGAGATAGGTCTATAATTGGTTAGCAATGCCGTGTCTCCAGTTTTAAATACAGGTAAAATCTTCGCAATTTTTAATTTGTTCGGAACAACTCCAGTTCTAATTGATGACTTGAAAACATTAAATAAAGGATCTGCTACAATGGATAAAATATCATATTGCTGGAAATGTCATCGATGCCCGGAGCTTTGTTCTTTCTGATTGATTTTTTTGCTTTTTTAAATTCCTCCAATTTTAGGTCACTCTCAGAAAATGAACTAATATGGTCAGTAAAATAGTTATTAAGTGAATTGTTCGAGTTGTTTATCTTGGATGCCAGGTTAGGACCGATATTTACAAAAAAGTTATTAGATTTGTCGGAAATTCCATTTTCCGCAATTCTGGAGGGTAACATTTCGGATTTAGTTTTGGTTTTTCCGATAATATCGTTCATAATTTCCCATGTTTTTTTAATGCTACCATTGTGTTTTTGTAATTGTTTAGAATAATATATTTTTTTTCATTTATTTTTAATTTTTTCAAAAAGGTTTTTGTATTGTTTATAGACAGTAAGATTTTTTTCGTTTTTATTTTTTTAATATTTAATGTATAGTTTTTGTTTTTTCTTTGACGATTTCTTTATTCCGTTAGTTATCCATGGACATTTCAAATATTTAACTTTTATTTCTTTTTCAATAATTGGAAAGTGTTTATTGTAGTGCTCAAGAAAAATATCAATAAATAAATTATAAGTAGAATTTTAAATAAATTATAAGCAGTATTTGTAAGTCCTCGGTTGCATTGTTGATAAACATTTGACTAATTTGTTTTTGATAAAGTTTCTTTAAATTTGTGAATCGAAGATTTGTTAATTTTTCTTTTATATGTTTTAATTTTTGAATTATTTAATGAGGAAGAGTTTTGTGTAAGTGAGAAGAATATTGGAAAGTGGTCTGATATATCAATTTTAAATATTCCTGTTTTTAAAGATATGTCTAATAATGAGTTGGTCAGTATATTATCTATGGCTGTAATTGAGGTTGAAGTGACTCTGGTGGGTTTATTAATTAATGAGAATATACCGAGCTGAAACAAATTATCAAAAAAAAATTTAATGTTATTGTTTTCATTGTATTTTAAATAATCTATGTTAATGTCTCCTATGCAAAATATATATTTTTTTTCATTATTGAGTTTAATAAAGATTAGGTTCAGATAGTTAGAAAATTTGATAATATTGCCATCAGATGGCCTGTAACAAGTAGTTACTAGAATGTTTTTTTTATTTTTATTGATTATTTCTATGGTGAAGGCCTCATTGTCGGCATCGGAGAACGAGAGGTCGTTTCTAATTTTTTTTTCGAATATAAACTAAAATTCCTCCTCCTCTTTTGGGTATTTTCCTTTCAAAAGAAATCATGTGGTAGTTAGTAATTTGAAGGTTTGAATTTGCTTTAGAAAATTCGTCAGTACACCACGTTTCTGTAATACAAATCATGCTGAATGAATAATTACATTCTAAAAGAAAACTTTTCAATTTGTCGATATTTGAGATAATACTTCTTATGTTTATGTGAATAACTGTAAAATCTTCATTACCTTGTTTGAATTGGGATTTAAAAGTATCAATTTCAAAATATTCTGTATTACAACATTTTTCGTTAAATATTTTTTTATCTGCGTGATAAAAATCGTTAGGTAAAATATTATTTGCGGTTTTAAAATAATCGGAGTAATGGGTTTCAAACTCTATTGTTTCGATTGCCATTTTGTCGGTTTACATAATTTAATTACAAAGATTGCGGTTTGTTTTTTATTTTATTTTATTTTTTTTGCAAACACTCTCCTATTTACGAAATTCTCTGACAAATATTTTATCTTATTTGATAATAGCGTATTTACTATCTTTGCGTAGCCGTTTGACTTCTTCCCAAAGCTTTTTCCTAATCTCCATTGTTTCATTCGAGAAGTCTTCGTTAATGTGAATACCCGTTCCCTTGAGTTTTTTTGCTGATGTTATTATTTTATTTTTATTTTGAAAGTCTAATAATTTAATAATCATGCTTCGTGGAGATTTATCTTCTTTTATTTTCCCGATACGATAAGCTCTTTCAACTATTATTTCCTCGGAGATTTCCAGCTTGTTTATAAATATATTTTTAAGCTCATTTGCACGATCATTGCAAGTTTCAGTGGGCAGCTCAGTTAATCCATCAGTTCTTAGGTTATTCTGTCGTGAACGTTTTTCCAAGTAATTAAATTTGTTTTTTAAATTGCCAATTTCGATGTCTAACAAACTGTTTGTTTGTAATATTTTATTTAAAAAGTTTTCTATCTGAAAGTTAATACTTTCCTTTAAATCACTGATGTCTTTTTCAACAATTACAAGTTTCGATTTGTTTTTATTAAACTCGTTTTCAAGTTTGTCAAGTCGATCGGTTATTATTTTTAAGTTCGCACTTAAAATATCGGTAAATATCTTTTCCTGATATTTTAAAAGTATAGCAGTTTCAATTAAAATGCTTTTTTTTTGCTCATCAAGTTTGGTGCTTATTAGTTTACGGTCTTGTCACAGATTAACTTCTAGTTAATCTGTGATAAGACCGTAAGGACTTCTTGGAGCACCAAAATAACAACAAAAAATAAACATATTTAAACTATTTTGTGTCAATTGATATCGCATCCGATATGCTTTATGAAATATATTTGCAATTTGAATGGGAATTCAGACCAAAACCGAAAATATAAATCTAACCGGAATCCGGTCGATCACTATAAGACATAATGTTTTAGTTAAAAAAGTGCAACAAAAATAATTTTCTTGTACCAAAATCTACTAAAATATCTGATTTTTGGAACTGTAGTTACAAAATTTTTGGCGAGTGGGCGACCCCATCTTAAACCCTCCCTTAAGTAAACCATCAATTATTGCCCTCCACCACTGAATCATGTATCCATCCCCGGTTGGTTAAACCTATAGTTTACAGTATAAAATCAAATTCAAAAAAGTTATATCAATGATCCAAATAAAATTAAAAGATGAGCGACAAAACTTCAAATAAAAAGTTTAAGTTATGCTGAAATATTTGCAAAGTTGGATCACACAGCACAAGAAAAGACGTACAAGAGGTGATCTTATTGCGCTTTACAAAATAACAACTGGAATTGATAAGATCATGTTGTAACTTAAAATCAGAGATGTAGCCAAGACAGTAAAGCCAAAACCGAGACTGAGATCAAGATATTTGGTCTCAAGCCACCCTTTGTGTTGATATTTTTTTTTAAAGATCAAGATAGTAAAAAACAAGACAGCAAAATTACGAGACCAAAATCATGACTCTAAGCTATGAAGACCAAAACCAAAACTGCAAACTTTAAGACCAAGAACAAGACTCTAGGCTTTAAAACCAAAAATACACCTTTAAATTGAGACTTTCTGAGATAAAGACTCGAGATTTACATTTCTGCTTAAAATTGATAGGGTATTTTGAAAAACAGACAATTTCTTTACGAGTAGGCTGATACCTCATTAAAATGGATATTTACAACCAAGACCGTCTTTATCAATATCCAGCGTAGGCAGCCGCTACGGGGCAAGGCCTTTGAAAAGGCAAGCTGGCAAGGAATCACATTATTTCAATCAATTGAAAAAAAAGAAAGAACTATAAAAAATCATAATATACCCTTTTGATTCTATTATTATAACTTGAGTCATTGATGGTGAAACCTTTGGAAACTTTGTTATTAGTTGATGCCACATAGCGTCTTTGAAAGCTAAACCCACCAGCTGAATATATTTCATGCGCTGATCATTTAAATAAAATGTTTATCTCTCCAAATTGTATAAGTTGTTCATATTCCCAATTTAAATTGAAACTGCACTGTGCACAAGAGAAACCGCCTAGTTTTATGTCGTGGCGCACAAATTAGACAGTTTTTATTCATGAATATTTGTATTATAATAGTAGAAAAAAGGATTTTTTAAGTACAACTACAAGTCTTAATAAGTAAAAAAAGTCAATAAATAAAACCTATATAAACATTTTAGATGCCCATTAAAATTTATTTTTAGGTAAATGTCAAATAATTTAAACAAGATATAAAGCAATTTTTTTTAACATTTAAATCATTAATATAAATATTATACATAATCAAGCATTTTTCTATTTTTCTGAATGGATGCTCTTCAAACTCCTTTGAATGAGTACCAGTTACTAATTTTAATAATACAAATAGTAACTTGTACTCATTCAGAAAAGTTTAACCAAATTTTTTTTTACTACTTTAAATTCTTTCAAACAATGAAGGTCTAAGCTGAAGAGACTAAGATTAAAAGCTGTATTATAAGACAGAAAGGATTCTGTCTATTCTAAACAATTTGCTAAACAATGTGAAGAGTTTAATTTAAATTTGAACAAACGTGGAGTGGCTTTAAACAATTAGAAGAACACACTTAATAGGTAGATTGACTTTGTAATTAGTTATTAAAATAGTTTAATTTATTATTAAATTTGACAAAAACATTCTTTTCTAATTTTATAAGACAAATGCTCTTGAATTAAAGGGAATCATTTCCGAGCCACAACAAAAATCTAGTGGTCTATCTGGTGCACAGTTACCGGTATTCTTTTTCAAATTTTAAGTGCAAATATTTGGTCTAATAGTAGATAAAAGCGACGTTCAGCTCAAGCCGTTCTTCAAATTGAAAATTTTCTTCTAAAATAAATCAACGTGGATCGATTGATATCAATATAATTTATCAAGACATTGACACAGTTTGTTTATTTAATAGTTTTTATATGTTCTAGATGAAAACTGTTTATTCTTTAAAAATGTTAATACTTTTTTTAGTGTACTAAAGTGTTTTAGATATATGAAAGTATAACTACGGGATTGTCCCTCTTTGGATAAACTTATTATAATTATCTACCATACTAATTTGTTGGTTTTTGGTCTAATGCAGTAATATTTATTAGGCTATATAAAAAATTTGTGTTAAAATACAATTTATTTGAAGGAGAGGGAGGCTGGAGAGGCCAAAACCATTTTTTTTTTGCTGGGGGGACAGAATAACTCGAAAACGGGTCTGTTTACAACTTGGAATTTCAGCATTTAAGTGGCTAAAATCCATTGATTGCAAGAAGTTCTATGCTTTGAAACATTCGTTTATTTAATCTCTCATCGCTTATGGCAATATGAGAGACTTAGGCAATATAGAAATTTGCACTGAAACGTTATTCATGTTTCCTATACATGTTAGAAAAGTAAAAGTGAATCTTATTAACTATTTTAGGAATTACTTTTAAAAAACACTTTTTAGAAAATTGGCAATTTTCAATATTGACAATATTACCATAAGCAACGAGAGATTAAACAAGCGAGTGTTTCAAAGCATTGAACTTTTTGCGATCAATGGATTTTAGCCACTTAATTGCTGAATTTTCTAGTTGTAAACAGGTCCCTTTTGTAATTATTCTGGCCCCCTAGCAAAAAAATTATAGTTTTGTTCTTTCAAGCCTCCCTCCCTTCAAAATTTCAACACAAATTTTTTATATGACCTAATAAATATTACTGCATTAGACCAAAACTTCTTATGACTTCAAGTTTTTAAAAAGTGGAAATTAAGTGTGTGTGTGTGTGGGGGGGAGGGGGGGGGGGTCATCAGCACCGCCCTGAAAACCATTGCGGTGGAGAAAACCCCCAATGACGCATGATTGATCTAATCGCATCATTTGTGTCAATATATCAGTTTTAATTATCTTTAGAGTTACATATATGGAGGTAAGTTAGTAATTACAACTTAATTAGTAGTCACCAAATCACTGTGTACCAGAGAGACCGCAAGGTTTTTTGTCGTGGCACTTAAATAAAACTTTTTTTATTCTTGAGTATTTTTCTTATAACTATAGAAAAGAGAATTTTTAAAATGCGAACACATTGTTAAAAATGAGTCAAATATGAGGCAAAAGAATAAATAAGGGGGGCATAAGCCAATTTAAGTATGCTAGTTGTATGTTACAGTAAAAAACTATTATGTTTAAGAGTATTTGTTTTATAAAAATAGAAAATAGCGTTTTTAAAGTTAAAAAAAAATTTTAAGCGTCACAAGGGTAAAATTGAGGAGGTCTAAGCCCATTTAGATATCCATTACAATTTTACCATGTTATTTACAATCACACTTAAAAAATAAATTAAATAAATACTTAAGTGAAAAGTTTCAAAATCCAATTTAGTGAAGGATACAGAGGAAAGAGGGGGAGGAGGAGTAATGGATTAGATATCTTTCCCTTCCTTATCTTAACCTAACCCTTCCCTAAGAAATATAAAACGACACAGTTATTTATAAAGTTCTAAAAAAAAAAATTATACTGCACCATTTTATTTTTACGCAAAAAGATTGCTTATATAAAGCATAATTAGAAATTAGCTATAATTATAAGCATATTTATTAGCAAACTTTTAATCTCTGACCATGGCCGAATTAATCCATTTTAGTGCCCAAGTTACAAACCCATATGGGTGCTCCCTTCTGGTGAATCCTCATGGTCTGCATTTTTACGCATTACAATTAGCCCGGAGTTTTTGAAATTATTTATGCGCTTATTTTTTAAGCATTCAAGATTATACCAAACTTGAATGTTAATTTATATCATAATGAATTTCCTAATTTTTACAGCACTTATTAAATTTTTAGTTGTTTTTGGACTTGAATTTGTTCAAAAAATATATTTTTTGAAGAGTTGTGGTGCACCCAAACGCTTGGTGCACAAGGCACTAGCCTTATTTGTCTAATGGGTAATCCAGCCTTACTTTTGACCTTTCGAAAAACATTTTTAAATTCTAAATGATCAAATTAATATTTCTTAAACTAATTGTTATTTATTTTACATTCATAGTTTTCAATAAATAATTTGTAAAGTAGAAATATATTATACGGTTATTGTAAATACGTACGATTGGGGCTCGGTGTTAAAACAAAATAATATCTTCTACTTGCCCCGTCAATGTTTTTGTTTATATACTTTTAAATTGTTAATGTTATTAAAAAGCGAAATAAACAAACAAACAAACAAAAACAAAAAAATGAAACATTCAAAATAGTAACTAAGAAATCGCGGATATTTTTTTTTTTCTTTTTTTTTTTTTTTTTTGTAGTTGGACTACCCCTTCAAGAATAATAACCTTGATCCGCCAATGATTAACTATTTCTCTTCCATTGCATAAATGCTTTATTTTTCAAAACCACTATAACACCAAAAAATGTTTTAAAGTTTTATTTCTAGTTTTTATATTTTGAATATTTAGGCAACTCTACAGTTTTTATTGATTAAAGGCTTTCTGACATAGTGACAATATTTGATATATTGACAATTTTTTTTTAAATAAACCAAATCAAAGTCAGTGTAAAAAATTGGGTCTTAAGTTTTGTGATTGACAGACGACTTAGGTAGCTACATAGTTTAAAATACGATGGAACTTTTAACACATGGTTTAGCGTTCTTTTAAAGATGTGAACACCAACCTGTAATATCGTATTCTGTTAAAGGGCGTATGTGAACTATGTGCGGCTTTTTCTATTGAAAAAATAGGCATTATTATAAACCCCAGCATGCAGCGGCTGCAATTTACTTACGCTTATTTAAGTTAAGTAAGTTTAAAGAAGATATTTAATAAAGTTTAAATCAGTTTGTATCAGTGCTATTTTTAACGAAAGGGCGACTAAACCGCCCTTTAAGTAATAGGGTGGCCTCGTCGTAATTATGAAAATATAAATTATGAAAAAACAAAAATCTAAAACTTTATTCGGCCTAGGGCCCCCGAAGGTGTAAATCCACCATTGATTTGTATCCCGAAGTCACAAAGATTAATCTATTAGTTCTACAGATTTTTTCGATTGATTTTTGATTTGATCATAGAACAGTTTGATATGGTTTGTCTTGCAAAAACAAAGTTTGACGTTATCGATTAAAACACTAATAAAAAATATATATCTATATTGATCCAAGACACAATTAAACGGGTCAGAAACACCATAAGTCAATTTTGGACAAAAGTGAATCAAGCACGCAATTGTGTTATCTAAGGGTACATAAAAGTTCATTTGAAATCAATAAAAGTCAGAACTTTTCAGCTTGCGGATGCTGAAAGGTCTGACATCATTTTGTTTCTCAAGGGAACTTGTATTTTTCCTCAGATAACACGATTCTGTCCTAGACTCATTTTCTCCAAAAATGGTGTTTCAGAAATGATCTGTTCAGTTAGCCCTACAATTTAGTGTTGTTTATTTAAAACAAAATCAAATGAACAAACTTTTTATTAAGATATTAACTTTCCTCAAAACGTTCGAAATCGAAACTGCAATTTAGACCTCTTTAACCTCTTTATAGAACATTTTTACAATGCCTTTAAACACTAGCTAAAATTTATTCCATTTGGAATCTATATATAAATTAAATTAAATAAAACCCATAAAAATGGAAGTTTATATTGTCTCCCATTTTAGAGTCTTTTTATGCTTTCTCTAATGCAGTTTTTAGACATGTATTAAGATGCTTTTTTATTTCAATAAATAGAACTCTGATAATTACCATTTTAGCAAATATTTATAGTGGATAGACTCATAATAATTACTATAAAACCGCTTCATTAAACCGACATTAACCTTCATTAAAATTATTAATTAAAAACTATTGAAATTGTAAACCGGTTGCAAACACAAAATAAACATATAATTATGCCACATTTTATAACATAATTAAGTGGACCGCAATTGTGTTCCTCTTGTTGAACACATAATCCATACTGGTTATCAGTTTTCATCACATTCATCCTATATAACTTTCTTGTCAGGTAAGCAATTACCATGCAAATAGCAAATCTTACCTAGCGCTGTCTTTTTTAAAATAAGCCAACGGTAGACTTTTTTTATAATAAGTCAACAGTGTGGACTTTATTCCACACTGTTGCCATATATTTTTTTCAGCACAATTGAAAATGTCAACAATTTCTATTTTCCAATGCGTTTATCCGGTTCAGAGTGACTTCTTTTTGATTGTCTCGTCGGTTTTTTAAAGTTATAATTATTTATATTAAAGACAAACCAGAGAAACTCCGTTCTATAAGAATAAATGAAAAATAAAAAAATAATGCGAACCGATTTTACAAAACGTAATTTGTTTATTGATAATACTGAAATAAAAAGAGCTATAGTTACCAATTTCTTGGGTCTTAACATTAATGAAAATCTCACTTGGAAAAATCATGTTAACATTCTAAACAATAAAATTGCTAGAAGTATAGGAATAAAAGTATACTTAATTAAATTACTCATTTATTCATTGTCATATTAATTATGCTAATACTGCATGGGGTAGTGCAAATAAAAGTATAATGGAACCTCTTTATCGCGCAACAAATATTGCACGTCTTATAAGCTTTAAAGATCGTTTTACTCATGCCAGGCTTCTTTTACTTAAAATGAATATTCTTTATGCATTTCAGCTTAATATTTATAATGTTCTTTGGCTTATGTTTAAATGTAAAACTAACACTTCCCCTTATCCTTTTTATAATTTTACACACAAAATAAAAACAAATAAATACTCTCTTCAAAATGAAAATTTTATCCAACAACCTTTTTTGCATACAAATTTTGGTAGATCTTGTATCTCTTATCGAGGTGCTTTTTTATGGAACAAAATAGTTTTGAAATATTTTGATTTTTCTCAAGAGATGAATTACGACACATTCAAAAGCAATTTTAAACAGATAGTTTTATCTTTCGATAACAAACCCTTATATTTTTAATTTTTATAAAGTAAAAGCCTTTAAATTTACTTCATAATATTTACATGAATGTTACTTATCTTTTAAGTTCTTATTTTTACTTTCGACGAAAATATATATATTTAACACAATAAACGCAACGGTTTAGTTGAAAAACAATGCGGTTCTCGACGACAAGACCTTAAGGTCTTCCACGAGATTCCGCGTTCTTTCTCTGACAAACTTAATTAATCTTGTAAACAGTTAATTATATTATCGAAATTATTATAATTGTAAAAAGGTTAATATTGTAAATATATAAAGAAAGGACGAAAAAAAAAAAAAAAAAAGAAAAAAAAAAAAAAAAAAAAAATTTTAAATCGATATCCGTTTGATTTGCAATGTAGCGTAATTATTAATTTGTACAAACTTATTATAACATTGTACCGCTTGTTCTTATTATTTATAAAAACTAAACTGTAGATTTAACATTTATAGACTAATAATAAAATGCAAAATAAGAGTTAAATTTTATTTAATTTAATAACAGAAGTTTCAAAATATTTTTTTATCAAATTTCATTTTTGCCAACACCCGAAATTTTCGCTGCATCGGCAAGTGACAAATCGTTCCTACGATCAAAATTTCCATTTTATAATAATTATTATTATTGCAATAATATTAATAATAATAATAATAATAATAAACAAATCTTAAGTAACTTTAGTAAAAATATATATCAATGATATTAAATACCTCTTCTAGCATAAAATAATGGTATTCAGTGACAAACGATATCTCTCAACTCAATGAAATTTTCTGAACTAAATAATTGAGACGATGTTTTCGTGAAACATGTTATTTTTGATATAAAATAATCATTAACCATTTTAACATCTTCTTTTTCGTGAAAATTCTCTAGTTTACATGATTTCATTTGTTTGTTTTTGGTCAAGCAATGAGCTGCATTACCAAATAAATTATTTTCGGATAGTCCAAAAATACAGCTAAATTTATCAATTTTTGCGGCGTCATGGACTTTTTTCATTTTGTAAATAAATATCTTTGATTATTTCTATTGAATTTTTAATTAATTATAATAAGTTTTGTTTTAAGCTTGCTTTTATACCATTATTTTCTTGACTTGTATAAATTTCGATTGTATCTCTAAATGGTGTGAAATTTTTGCGCCAAAACATGTCAGACAAGTTATCGTATTTGATAACCTTCTCTTGTCGGCAAAAAGTGTGATATAAATGATCCAGTTGCCTCATCGAATTTCTTACACAGTTTCTAGAAACAACAAATTTGCTAATTTTGTGATTTTTATCGTTGTGTTACGATAATCCAATACTAAGAATCATTTAGTCATTCAAACAAATATCTCTAATTCGATCAGCTCGAAGGTGTGCTGATATATCTTTTTTAAAACTCTCGTCCAACTTAACTTCTGTTGGCATTACAAGTAAGCGGACAGTAACCGGAATTGTTTTTTTGTCAGATTCCTTAACGCAAACTTTTAAATGCCTGTGGATTTCCTTGAAGATAAAAATAAAATTTCCGACATTGATCACAATATACAATTTTGTCGAAATCTTTTTTCGATTTTTTTTCCCTTTCATATTTTTTTGATCTTTTTGTGACTTGGTCACGGTTGAGTTCATAAATTCCTTTTCTTCTCAGTTCTGCAAAACCTTTAATTTTTTCAAACTTAGTAAGCTTTAGAATTGCCGCAATTTTGTCAACTTTTTTTTGAGTTTTTGCTATATCCCTAGTAAGACACGTTTTCATTTTTTTGCAAAAAATGCAGTGTCCTTTTTTCAATTATTTTTTCTAAAAAAATCTATATAGTTAAAAACAATATTTCATATTTCAAATCATTGTCATAGAAATGGAAAAAATAAATAGATAATTAAATAAAATAATAATAATAATAATAATAATATTTTATAAAAATCATTTTTTGTAAAACTTTCAGTAAAAAATAACAACAGCTCAAAAGTATTTTAAACATTAGGTCATTTTTCAGAGGTTATTAGTTAGTATTATAAAAGTTAGGTCAAATTGTCCACCGACCTTTAAATTTAAATTTCGCCAAGAAAAGCTTGGAGCAAGAATAGTACCTGCTGCTGTATCGTCTTTATTCTAAATAAAATAATTATTTTCCATATAAATAAAAATTATGATAATAACGAAATTTATCATAAAATTTTAAAATCTTAAATAAATTGTACTTTTAATGTTAAAATGAATGTCATCTTACCACTAAGAGTTATCAGTTTAAAACTAAAAATATGGAATAACGACGTTTAGGATGTTAAATTTTTGCATATCTATAAAAAAACTCAGGCATCAAGAAAAGGAACAATTTCAAAAATTAAAAGTAAATTATAATAGTTAAAGTAATAGTTAAATTAATAATAATAATGATAATTAAATAAGCCCTAATATATTTATCAATAATATCAATACCTCGTCTAGCATTTACTATTGTCAATCTGGCTCAATCGATATCTCTCAACGTAATGTAATCCTCCAATTTGATTGAACAAAGGAGTTTTTTTTGTGAGATTGCCAATTTTTGAGATAATAGAAGCTGTAACCATTTTAACGTCTTTGATGATTATCTGGTTTACATGATATTATTTGTTTATTTTTTGTTAATGCATATGACGCATTACCAAAAATGCTGCCTTTACTTAAATTGAAAACAAAGTAAAATTTATCTACTTCTAAGGCCTCACTGTCTTGATCCTTCTATAAAAAAATTACTTTCATATTTTTAATAGATTAAATAATTAAAAATAATAAGTTTTGTTTAACACCTGCTTTTATGCCGTTAAATTTTTGACTTGTAAGGCGTCAATTAAATCTGTAAATTGCGTGAAATTTATACGCAAAAACATGTCAGAAAAAATATTTTTTAACTTTAAAACAATCTGGTGTTGGCAGAAAAACATCATATAAATGAGCTAACTTGTCTTTATTGTGTTTTTAATCCCTATACAACCAGGACCCAATGCTAAGAATCATTTCATATTCATACAAATTTGTTTTTAACGTTTCATACAAATGTATGTTCCTCAGATTCTTTATTTGTTAAAAAATATTTGCAGGCAAGATACTGTTCTAGTATATTTTCTTTTTACTTCATTACTTTAAAATCTTTTGAAGATTATATTTTATTAAACAGAATTTTTGTTTTTAAAAGTTTTTTCATAAGAATTATTGCAAATTAATTGTTAAACGAAACAAGTTTTTTATTGTATTGTTAGTTTAAAAATGAGCTACTAGACTAAACGAAGGAAGATTCAAAAAAAATGTTGCGCCTATTTTCGATGAAATCACAGAAGCTAATAGTTTTGTTTTGAAAGATAGTTCATTACCTTTAAATATGAGCTGCAATAACTCAAAGTTTGATGCTACTCCGGAGAGTTTTAAACCTATTGACATATCTATTTTTTCTTTAAATTCAGTTTTTCATGATTGTGTCAACAGCTCTAATGGAATTTGGGAAACCAATGATGGAAAATTAAATAGTTCAGAATCAATTTTATCCATAGACAAGTTAAATGTTATAAATGTCCTAGTTAATGATTTGACCAGTTGGGCAACTAGGCCAATTGAAAATTCCTATTCTTATTTAGGGATAAAAAATGGACTTTTATCTGAAAGTACAGAATGTTTTACAGATAAGACTGTAACAATTCAAATCAATTTTGATGGTTTGCCTCTTTTTAAAAGTTCAAGCATGCAGATATGGCCGATTCTCGGTTTAGTGGAAAAATTTGATGGAATATTGCAATGTAATAAAAAACCATTTGTTATTGCGCTGTACTGTAACAATTGCAAACCTAAAAACATTACAGCTTTCTTATCTGACTTTGTTTTAGAAGTTAATGAACTGCACAAAAATGGTATCACACTTAACAGTCAACATTATTCATTTAGAATTTCTGCAATTATTTGTGACACCCCAGCAAGGGCATTTGTAAAATGCACTAAAGGTTATAATGCATATCATGGCTGTGATAAATGTGAGCAGCATGGTGTATATAATGGAAGAGTAACTTTTCCCGAAACTGCTGCATCATTAAGAACAGATGCATCATTTGCTAATATGTCAAATCGTAAGCATCACATTTGTATAAGCCCTCTAGCTCAAACCTCTATTGGTTTGATATCACAAGTCCCAGGTGATTATATGCATTTGTCATGCCTGGGCATTATGCGCAAATTTTTGTATTTGTTAATTGAAGGTCCTTTGAAAACACGTCTTGGTCCACGTGCAGTATTAGATTAATCAGAAAAGTTGTCTCATTTGAAAGAATATATATGTTCAGAATTTGCTCGAAAGCCAAGAACATTTTCTGATTTTGAACGGTGGAAAGCTACAGAACTTCGACAACTTCTGTTGTATACTGGAATGGTTTGCTTTCGAGATACATTACCTGATGCTTTGTACAACAATTTTATGCTTTTTTGTGTCGGATTGACTATTCTTCTTAGTCATTCATTGTGTCACAAATATGTTGATTATGCACATAGTTTGCTTGTACTTTATGTGGAACACTCTTCAAGTTTATTTGGACCTGAAGTTGTAACTTATAACATGCATGGACTAGTGCATTTAGCACAAGATGCCAAACAATATGGTCCACTAGACAATATTTCAGCCTTCCCTTTTGAAAATTATTTATCAAATCTTAAGAAACTTGTAAGAAAACCTCACTTACCTTTGCAACAAGTTTTAAGAAGGCTATCAGAACAACATCTTGCAGAGTCAATCAATAGTAAAACTAATAGCACACTTTTTCAGTTAAAAAAGAGCATTTTGATGGACCTTTGTGCAATAGTGAAAATGTAAATGTGCAGACTCAACACAAAGAGCTATATACAAACAAATTTTGTATTAAAGTTTCTTAAGGTGACAATTGTTTTAAAATAAAAACTGGCTCTATAGTTCTAGTTAAAAACAATATTAAAAGTTGTTGTGGTCAAATTTATCTAGTGTGCAGCAATTTTGATAGTGTTAAGAATTTTTTCACCTACCTATGCAAATCAGATACCATTGATAATTTTATGTTATCTTATTTCGCTAAGCATCTTTAATATGTTTTATTATCAGAAATAAAAATAAAATGTGTTTTACTGCCTTACTATACCTTTGCTACACAATTTTAGTTGAATAAGTTTATTTTTAACCTTATATTGCACATGCTTTGACTATCCTTGACTTGGAGAAAAGTTCAACTTTTTTTCTTACCAAATTGTAATAAGTTTGTTTTAATAAGTTTAGTATTTTAATAGCAATATATGAAGACTTAGTTATCGATATCCAGTTTAAGCAAATTTGATTTTATATGCCATTCTGAATATTATTTTATTTAAAATATAATTGGAGCTGAAAAAGGTTTTTTTTTTTTTTTTTCAGATTATGTATTATTCATATCTTTTAAAAAATTGTTATTTGGTTTAGTTATTAGTTACTACTAATTATATATATATATATATATATATATATATATATATATATATATATATATATATATATATATATATATATATATATATATATATATATATATATATATACATATATATATATATATATATATATATATATATATATATATATATATATATATATATATATATATATATATATATATATGACTTATATATATATTATATATATATATATATATATATATATATATATATATATATATAGGCCTCGGCAGGAAGCGAGAGCTTTAGCTCTCGCTCTCGCCCACACTCCTCTAAAACAGTTTGCAGGAGCAATTTACGGCTCTCGCAAAAGTATAATTTTTCTTATGAAGGTATAATTATCGATGTAACTAAAATAAAAACCAAAATGTCATTAAAAAAAAAAAAAATTGAATAATATACTGAAAATACTTTTTAAAAGGCATCGTTGTTGCAAAAAAAAATTTGAAATTACAAAAGAGTACTAATTTAAATGAGGAGCAGCTCGCACAGCTCGCACTCCCCAAATTTGTTTGAAGAGAGCTTTTTTCAGCTCTCGTGCT
>NC_061159.1:56144689-56354689 GCF_022113875.1 Hydra vulgaris
TCCGATTAAATTTGAATTTCCGCTGCGAACCCATTGTATGCTGTCTTATATTTGATACCTAGCGTTTGCGCGAGATTCACCCAATCTTCAAATCGCTCCACACATTCAACAACTCTTCTTCTGTCATTTGGAGAAGATAAAACGTAACGTTTCCTTTCAACTTGTTCAGTTGTGTGTATTTCATGCCGACAAATCCGACAACTTGAACCTGGTTGTTCCAGAACTGGACGTAAACAAATTTGGTGACATAAATGTTGACACGGATTTAGCTTAATCACAGACTTTCGGGTCATAGTGTATTGGCATATAACACAACGATCTTTCAATTCCATTGTTATTACTTGTGCATACAAAAGCAAAATTTAAGATTATAACTTAAATTCATGTCCAAAATGACCTTTTGTAACAACCTAGAAACTTAGACTGTGAATTTGCTATTTTAATTTATGTGTTCTCAATTACAAGTTACGATTTCTCAATTACATATTATGATTTCTCAATTATATCATACGTTTTCTCAATTTTATGTTGTGTTTCTTAATTACATGTTACGACTTGTTATTTACATGTTGTGTTTCTCAATTACATATAACGTTTTCTCAATTACATGTTGTGTTTCTTAATTACATGTTGTGTTTCTTAATTACATATTACGACTTCTTAATTACAACTTTCATGTTTCCATTTACATCTTGAAAAGGTGTAGATACGAGCAGTTGCTTCTAAAGGTGGGCAAAACTTAAAAGAGGCAGTGAAGAGAATGTTGTTGTCATTATTACATAATGATGTTCTCAAAAAACTAAATTGGACAGGTCAGGGTGATAAAGACAAACAGTCTTTCGGTGATTTCGGTGATTGCAGATTAGTTATCGAAGGTAGATCTTTTTTTTTTAACTTTAAATTTAAAATTTAAAAAAGTTTTAATTCATTTAAATCTTTTGTTAAAACTATCAAGGTGGAAAAAAGTTCTTATATAAAATCTCTACTAAAATGTTGGTAAGGATGATAGGGGAGGAGATAATAAACATTTGAAGGTCATCTTTATTGTGATAGTGTCACAACACCATATCCGGTTCTGTTAAATATGCTAACATTTGTAAGGGAATCCAGTAGAAAAATAATTTCTGAAAAGCGGGACAATATAAAAAGAATTGTATATTTATTGTTCTTTTCCTTTTATGTAAGTAAATGTCAATTATACCAAAATGTTTATATTTTAAAATAGGTTTCACTGAACTTTAAACTATTTAACTTAATAATTTTAGTTGACTCTCCAAATAAATATACGAGTTGAGAATATGACATCGTTTGATTTTATATTATCTTATGCTTTTTAATTTTACAGGGCGCTTAAAAAAAAATCCCTCGACTGCACAAGCCACAGAAAGCGATATTCAAAAGGTGATTGCACATTTTTTGGCCGGAGCAATTGATAGAAATGGTGGAAGGAAAGCGAGAGCCACAAGACTACTGGCTCTAAAAGCTACTGCAACCGAGAAAGTATCTTGTTTTTCGAGAGTGAAAAATAAATTTTTTTCTAGTTTACCATCAACTTCCGATTCAGAAGAATCAAATTAAAATTTGTTATTGTATTATTTTAGATTGTAAATATGTTAGATTGTAAATATGCTTATATTACTCATTAAATATTATATTATATAATATAATATTATATAATAATACCCTTGCTTAGTTAATAATACCCTTGCTTAACGTCGTAATGTAAGTGATGAAATGTAGTTAATGCATTATAAATACAAAATTTGAATTTTATTTAACAAAAAGACAAGTTTAATCTGATGCTAAAAGTAAAGTATAATTTTATCCCAGTGAGAATGTTAACTATTATAATAATTAAAAGCATTATTGTAATTTCTGTTTGTGACTATTGTCACGAAAAGAAATTTCAATAAGGAATTTCAATAACTGTAGTAAAAGTTAGCCATTTTTCTACCAGTTCTTTTGTTGTAGTGGCTAGCCACTGTTTTGCCATCACTGGCTAGCCGCTGTTTTGCCATCACTGGCTAGCCACGGCTGGTCCATGAAAAATTCTTAGAGCAAAACGGAGCTTTGCCAGCCCTGGCAGCCGAAGCCGGTCTAGCGTGGCAGCCTATACAGTACCAGTGCGGGACCACTATACCCTTGCTGTCTGGGATTTTGCTGTAGTTGGTTTGTTTATTAGTCATTCTGCGAGGATGGCTAATGAATTATTTCTAAAACCAAAATTTTGAGTGTAACATGCATGAAATATCTGGAAATGTTAGAACAAGCACATTCTTGAGTTTTATCTTTATTTTTTTATCTTAGTGCTTTTACTAAGATAAAAAACTTTATGCAAACAACAACAACAACAAATAACAGCAAAAGCAGCATTAACAAAATATTTATTTCCCTCAAAATTTACTATCATATATTTACAATAATATAATAATAATAGTAATAATATTAAAAATAGAAAATATTATTAATTATAAAAATATAACAATAATATTAAAAATATAACAATAAAAATACCTCTAAAATCATAATATCATTATAATATCCAGGTTTATACAAATGTAATTGCTATCTCTAAAGCTATGGTGATGGTTTATATTTTAGGCAATTTAAAAATCAACCTATTATACACAAAGTATATACAAATGAAAATACCATAGTGAATTCTGCTGTATTTTTGAAGAATGTTTATTTCAAAAAGTATTAAAGTTTTTTTGTGCAAGAAAGGAAAACTAAAGATTTTCAAATTAAAGGACAAATATGTATCATGTTTTTGATAATATTTTTGTGTATCTTTTTTCACTAACATGGTTTTATCAATTTTGACAATGTTACCCATCTAAATTGGCAGAAAAAAAGATTATAAAAAGTATACAATTTTATAGCAAGTTAAGTTAATAAATCTACTTTTAACGAAGCTTAAAATAAAAAGTTTGCAAAATAGTGTATGTATAGATTTATGTTCTGTTGTTGTACATTTACTATAAACAAGTATATGATTTCGGAAATAAAAATTTAGTTCAACGCGAATAGCAATTGTGACAAAGTAATTTAAGATCCTTAAAATTTCATTTAAGCAAACTCCTAAAAATGATCAACTTTTTGTTAAATATAGATTGCTGTTCTAAATACAAGATGCAAATATGATTCAATACTTTATGTCAATCAATGTTCAGATTTTAAACCAAACAAACATACTATCTGTTGATCTGCAGCTTTATTTTAAAGTTCTATGAGTTCAGATAGATATGTAAAACATTTAGTTTAAAATTTTTTTTATGGCTTTTAAGCTCAAACTAATAACCAATGATGTGATTTAAAAGTTTTATTTTGACAAATTTTTAATTTGAAAGGAGAACAACATACATTAAATAAGCTATGAATTGAATGCATATATTTATATAAGGCAGATCAGTCACCTATTCATCGGATCATAAAAATTAATTTTTTTTAGAATTTGTGAAAAGTGGCGTGATATAGTGTTGTTTATTATTTACAAAAAAAATATTTCTAAAGAATTGATTATACTTTGCAATTTTAAGTTTTATGGTTTTATATGCTAAGTATATTTACTTTAGTACATACATTAACTGAAATATGCATTTAACCCTAATACTAGATATAATCCCAAGGTTATGAAATTGAACCAAACCTATACCTACCTAACTAATTTAACCCTAATGATATGATTAACTCTAATGATATGATTAACTCCAAAATTCTATTTTTATATGATTGTTTATTAATTTCTGCTTTTATCAATTGATTGGAGAATTTATCCGTCTCATCTTGCATATTTAGAAATTAACTGAAATTCTGATATGTTATAAAATTGTAAAACAATAATGATTTCAAGATCTAAAGCTTCAAAGAACCGTCATATACTTTTTGGAGAAGGTCGTGAATTACACAATTTTTGCTTGCCAACCCACAAGCAAGTAGGCAAAGCATACTTGTCTGAGAAGAATTATGAAACTGAACCACTACGGTCTGTTTGTAAGAGACTAGCAGAGAAATTTTCTCAAATATGGATTAAAGTATCATTTCCTACTATAAGTCTTCGAGGCATAGAATTACAGCTGGAGAAGTACATAGGCAATGATCAGAAAGTGATTCGATCAAAGTCTGCAACAGTCAAACAAGATGAAATAGAAAAAGATGTTGACACATTGTTTGACATTTGTTCGTGTAAATGCAAAGAACTTTTGTCTTGTTGTTGTCCAATGGTTCTGAAGGTGCCACCAATTGAGCATGACTTCCTAACTGATCAACGCACTATACGTATTGGCAGAATAGCTGGAATCGACAAGAAGGAATCCCCACGTGTTGAGAGGCGTTTAAAACGAAAATCTGTTTCATTATCAAAAGAAGAGACTGCAGTTTAGTGTGCCAGAGTCGTTAAAGCATCTGATAAGGAATCAGATAATGAAACAGACAACAATTCTGACACTGAAACTTATTCCCCTTCCTTATCAGATGTCGATACCGAAGTCACATCTACTCGTCTGAAAAACCGTTGTTTAAAAAATATTGCTCTACAAGCAGATGGTTTTGGCATATCAGATAGAGCAGTTGCCGAATTGTATCAGCAACTCTGGTTGATTTTGGTATAGAACATATAGGGCCACTGGTTCGGAATAAAATTCGCAGAGAACGAAAACTACTGAGAACATCCTGTAAAAATGCTGATTGTAGAATTACTGGATTGTATTTTATTGGAAGGAAAGATCAGACTTTAAAACTTGAGGGGGATAGGCAGACTGTGATTTCTGAGGAACATATTTCCATTTTATCAGAGCCAAATTCAAAGTATGTTGATCATTGTACGCCAACAAGTGGATCAGCCAAATCCATTGCAGATTCAATAATTGATACTGTTGACTGCACGAACCTTGTTTGAATTGGTTCTGATTCAACTAACGTTAATACTGGTTTGAACAATGGAGTTATACGCAGAATGGAAATTGAACTTGGTCGACCACTGCACTGGTCCATTTGTCTTTTACATCTGAACGAGCTTCCTTTGCGACATCTTTTTCAATCCTTAGATGGTGCAGCAACTGGACCCCAATGATTTAATGGACCAATTGGCAAGTCTATTTCAATGTCTGTTCAGAAACCTATAGTCAGCTTTGCCATAATTGTTGGTGAACCTATTATATGCGATAAGCAGTTCTTAAGCAGTGATCAACTGTACTTTATCAAAATTACTAATGCGGTGAAGACAGGTGTTGTACCAGATAGATTTAATTCTAGAACACTGGGCGACTAAACCGTCAGGGTTAGGGTTCAGGGTTAGGGTTAGGGTTAGGGTTAGGGTTAGGGTTAGGGTCAGGGTTAGGGTCAGGGTTAGGGTTAGGGTTAGGGTTAGGGTTAACTATAAATCAGTTTTTTAATTTTGCCTTTCATATTTTAAATTTAATTTGTTATTTTGATTGAATTTTATTGTTAAGTGTTATTACTGCAATGTTATTGTTGTGATGTTTTTTATTGAGAGACAGTTTAGCTTACCTTCCCATTGGTGTCTATTGTTAATAATGAATAATAGGTAGTTTCATTATTGGAACTTACTGCTTTTATTTATTTACTAAAAGCCAAGACAACATTTTGCTAAAAATGCAATTTATATTATAGTTTGATTTATTTTTTAGTATTGTTAAACCTTTTGTACATCGAAACAGGTTTATAGTTACGTTTTCTATAAATGTTTATACTAACTGTAGTTTCAAAATAGGTTACTAAAAATAGGTAAATCGATTTTCAGTTTTTATGTTGTGATTTTTTTTTAAATAATTATAATTTTTGGAACTATGATATATTTCCATTACTTTTTTGTTTTAGATTTACGTAATGACGCATTTATAAGATTTATATAAAAACACCTGATTTCCTCTTATTGTAAATTTTTGTAATTTTTTTTTTTTTTTTTCAAACATCTTCGCTTCCAACAAGGCTGCAAGCAATCACTATTAGAGTTGGAAGTTACTGGAAGAGAAAAGATGACGATTGTAGAGCAAGATAACGATTGACAGACGAATTAAAAGATTGCAAATTATATGAATCAGGAAAGCAAGATAAAGGAAGCAAGTTCCAAAAAACTGATGTTCGAGGAAAAAAACTAGACGAGTAAGAGTTTTTGGAGCACTTAGGAACAGTAACAGAAAAAAGATGACTTAATTGAATGACGAGTAACACGATAATGAGTTTTAGTAGATGGCACAAGAGATGCTAGCTCTTTAGAACAGTGTCCATTATAGCATTTGTGGAAAAGTTAAAAAGATATATATATATATATATATATATATATATATATATATATATATATATATATATATATATATATATATATATATATATATATATATATATATATATATATATATATATATATATATATATATATATAATATATATATATATATATATATATATATATATATATATATATATATTAGTTCACAATTTTTTTTATATTTCATGTATTTGATGCCAAAAAATTTGTTGTACGTATCTTAGGGGATCTTTTTAAACGGAGGGTCGTAGCTAAAAATCTTTCAAAAGATGAAGAATATTGTAGTTTTGCCTTTTGTGAAATATCGAATTACTTATTAGATTTTGTTACGTGTTTAACTAATTAATTACCTTAGTCTGCATTTGCAACACATTTGAGGAAAGAAAGAGAACATTCTTATATATATAAACCATTGTTTTACATTTTATTTTTTTTGAAAAAGGTCTTCATTAAAAACTGGATTACTCTTAATAAAAAAACTCTACTCACCTGGCAACCATTAAATCAAAAAAAGAGGAGGAGCCTTTTTATTAGTGTCAAATTATTTAGGAGATTAAATTTCAAATAAAATAAGGAATTTTTAGTAAATGGTAGCAAATTACCGTTTACTGAAAATTAATGAGTTAAAGAGGCCAAACAAATAATATAAGCATGGTCTGTGTTGAGCAGACTTACATGACCCGGGTCTGGTCAGCTTGGTATACAAATTTTTATGTATACTTATCTGTTACAATTTTTATAGGTGTCTCATTTGACGCATAAATGCAATAAAAGATCAAAATTTATATATATTTTTTTAAATTTGTTATACACATGTTTTAATCTAAATTAAACTTTTTTTGTTTGAAACTTATTTGTATTTAGTTGCTTAGTTAATTATAATAAACTTAGTTACTTTTATAAAATTTATTTAGTTATGTGCATTTAACGTTTTTAAGTTAACAATTTCCTTTCCTAAAGAAAAATTATTCATCCTCTTGATTAATTTTTCTAACTAAATAGTTGATATCTCCTGTATAATATAAGTTAACTACTTCTTAATCTTAATAATTGTTTAAAGTTCATGTTTTAAAAACTATTGCAAGAAATTTGTTGATAATTTTTTCAATTTAAAGCATGATGAAGTGTAATTATTTTGTGTCAGTAACTAAAAACCTAATGCGTTGACCAAGGGAATGTCGACAAAGATGATTCTGCCTTAACTCTGTTATGACCTATGTCAGTTTTAAATTACTCAAATAATGTTAAGTAGTAATTGTAAATGTTCAGTAGTAGTTGGTAATTTATTTTAATTATTGGTAAACTAATTTGTCTTTTCATACTTCTTTGTTAATTTTACATGAACTAATTTTTTCCATTTGAAAGCGTTTTCTAAAAAAGAATTAGTTAAGATTTTCCAACATTATATTGTGGAAAGCAGCCACTATAAATTAGTTATGTAACAGACCAACCATAAGCCGTATTATGGATTGCTTTTTGCTAGTTTTATATAAATAAATAAAAATAGCTCTATTATTTAAGAGTATTTAGCACTTTTAAACGCAAAAGATTTGTATTATTATTATTATTATTATTATTATATTACCATAGAAATACATTATCTATTTTCTATATATATATATATATATATATATATATATATATATATATATATATATATATATATATATATATATATATATATATATATATATATATATATATATATTATATATATATATATATATATATATATATATATATATATATATATATATATATACATTACATGCTTTATAAAAGTATAATGTAGGGGAAAAGTGGGAGAACGGGAGAGTGTGTGAGTTTCCTCTAAGATAATTACCTAAATAGAACGTTTTTCTCCAGTAAAAAAGATATAAAGTAATTTTTTAACAAAATATTATTGTTTTTATTTTAACGCCAAAAAACTGTAAAACATCATTAGCATTTTTTTTATTAAAAAAAAAAAAAGGTTTTTTGTTGGCGAAATTAAGTGTAAACAGACATTTGTTGGACTAGACTTGGGACAGACACTTATTGAACATTTTTTGGACTGGATATAAGAATACTGTTAGACAAAGGAATGTTATTGCCGAAATTAAATTACAAAACGTTGTTAATTTTTTTTTTTTTTTAATAATTTAAAAAAATAAAAAATATTAGCTTTCATAAGTTATTGGAAATAAATTAAAAAAAAGAAAGTTAATAAATTTTAATTCTATTAATTGGTCAAAAAATTTAATTAAAATCATAATTAAGAACTAACTTCGATTTCATTTAACTAAATTAATGTTAAATTTAAACTGGTTATTATAAATTGGTTCAAAAAATTTAAATAAAATAAAAATAAAAGAACTAACTTCGATTTCAGTTAACAAAATTAATGTTAAATTTAAACTGGTTTTCCTATGAAATTTTATTTACTCTCCACATTTAAAATAATTTTTTTGATATATTTATAACTCATATTTATAACTCATATTTGCTTTACGGTCAATTATGATCCTCAAAAAACGACCTCATAGTTTATTGTTGTCATCACATTTTTTGTAATTTTCTTTTGACTCAAGCAGTCTTTGCTCCATTAATACTCTACTAGCTGAATTGACCCGTAAAAATACGGGTCTTTGTAAGTCTACTCCGCACAAACCTTTTGCCTTATTTTCTTAATCTAGCTGTCCGTATCGGTAAATACAGGTCTTTTCTTCTACTTCTATATTTATCAATTCCACGCTAATCATTTCTTTACTTGTTCTTTATTTACTTCAATATTTTTTAGTAAACTGTGGAAAAAAATTCATTAAAAAAATTTGATTTAAGAGCAAAAAAAAACTTTAACATACGCACTTTTTCCGCATGCGTATATAGCTTATTAAACCCCGTTTATTTATTTATTTATTTTTTTAAATTCTGAACTAAACTATTTTCTACTTTTAGACCAGCCATGGACCATGGTATATGTTCGCGTCCTAGCCATATTCAATAGTTTACTATACTTATTATTATTATATGCTTAGTTTTGAAGAATAACGGTCTTTTATAGTTACCTTTGTATTAGACGGAAACGGTTATGCAATTCTTTAAAACGTTAGTCGCTTAAAGCGTCAAAAGTCATGCAAAAAAATAAATTATAAATTTTGTGGTTTAAAAGTTGAAAAACTAATTATATTATAACAAAAAGTTTGGTAATTTTTGAACGTTATTATTTAGCTCTTACTTATGGTATTTATTTTGTTTTCATTTTACATTTTTAAAAAAATGTTGAAGCACCTAACTACATGCATAACTTTGATAGCTCACAAGTTAAGTGCGCAGTCATCAGAGTCGCTGTACAAGGCTTCAAATCCGCGCCTAAAAAATCTCAATACATTTTTTTTATTTTTTTTAATCTGGCTATATTTATAGCAAAAAATTAAATATAACAAAAAACCTTTTAATTGCTTTTTTTTCTCCCTGCCTCCACTGCAATACCATGTGGAGTAGCAGGACGGTTTTATCAAATTTTTTCCTTATTAGGTTTTAGGACCTTTTTTTTTTAGACTATCCGTAGCTTATTAGGACCAATTATGCTAGAACAGTATCAAAATCGTGACACACACGCAAAAAATTTTCGGCACGTTTATTGGTGTTTTAAGAAATCCAAAAACTAACCCTAACCCTAACCCTGACAGAAAATGATTAACGATTTGAAAGACTTTTAAATTGATTATAAAAGCATTATCTGAAAATGAAATAAAATCATTATTAATAACACTGAACGCACATTTATTTGTTTTATGTTAATTCATTTGAAAAATGAAAAATACGAAACGAAATTTAGTAATATTAAATAAATATTAGACACTTACTTTGTGAGAGTGGTTTTGGAAAAGCCTCTAATATTTGGTTGGAAGGCTGGAAATACTCTTTTTTTTTTTAAATTCAGTTTTATCAGCATTGCTAAAGATGAAAATTCTTACTGACACAAAAAAATTAGGCTTTTTCTTAAAATATTTTTTGGCTTTTAGTGAATGATTAGGAGTAAGTTTCAGTAATGAAGCTACCCAATAATCATAGACACCAACAATAGACACCAACGTGAAGGTAAGCCAAGCTGTCTAATAACACACACAACAATATTACAGGATGACAAACAATAACACCAGTAGTGTAGGCAGAATTTTTGTTGTTTCAGATATATAGAATTATTTTTTGTTTGGAATTTATTGTTTCAGATATATATAAAATATAGTGTAGGCAGGATTTTTGTTGTTTCAGATATATTTAGAAGCTGTTGAAGAGTTTAACTTCGTTATGTCTAAAAAAAATCAGGTTAGGAAAAACACTTTTTTTAAGCAATTGTTCCTTAGCTTTAACAACATCAATTTTTTGCAAAGTGTTTTAATTCTATAAACGTGAATACACTTAAGTTTGGTTGAAAGTGTTATCTGAAGCATCAAAAGACCCTGCCAGTGCTACTGAATACACATAGCATAAAATGTTTGTACATAACACAAAATATTCAGATTATGTGTTTCCAGAATAATTAAAAAAGCTGGACAACACAACCTAGCTCAACACTTGTAACACCGCTTGGCACTAAACGATGCCAAGTAACACCACAATTTAGTAACACCGCTTGGCATTAAGTGCCAAGTAACATCATTAGTAACACCGCTTAGCTAGCAAGAATCACAATCTTGCACTACACGTTGCCATGTAGCACCACTTTTCACATGGAAACAACTTAATATAAACTTATATAAACTTAAGCACATAAATATAAATAAAGATATATAAACGAATATCTTATTAATTTTTTGCTATACTAATCTAAAATGAACAAAAACAATAAAGTGCTATTTATCAGTTTAAACCTATGAAACTATGTGTATTGCGTCTAATAAAATTTGTGAACAAAAGATATAACTAAACTGGTTTGAAACAGAGAAAAAGCCAGAAGTATCTTGTAATAACAGACTATATTGAAAGTAATAAAACAGTATTTTTTGAAACAAATAAAAATTTTTATTATTTTAAAAGTCATTTTAAAAAGATGTAAAAACGTAAATTATTAAAAAAACCGGTAGAAAGCTCTTTGAGATATCGGACCTGGGTGCTGGGAGCGATATCGCAGGAAATCTTGATGCGATGCTAAAAAACAAAAACAAAAAAATAAATAAGTTTGAAAACAATACTGCACAAAACAACCAATAAAAATATTATTTAAAACTATTTAGACTTCAAAAAAAAAAAAGTTATGACAAAAAAAAAAAAAAAAAATAAAGTAATGTAAAAATAAGGATATGCAATGATTAAATTTCGTATATACCTACACAAATACACATGACACCCACAAAACAAATGCAAAATAAGTATGCAAAACAAATTACCTGATGGTCCTGCAGATATTGCTGCTATTATGGAAATAAATAAAAAAGTATATGAACTAACACATATATTAAACAGTTATGTAATTGCATACAAACATGAAAAAAGTAATGTTTAGGTTTCAATACACATAACACTGCATAAGTACGGAAAAACTGCATAAGTATGGAAAACGCATTACCTGGTGGTACTGCAGTTGATACTGTTGCTATTGCGGAAATAAATTAAAAAGTATATAAACAAACACATATATTAAACAGTTATGTAATTGGATACAAACACGAAAAAAGTAATGTTTAAGTTCCAATACACATAACACTCATAAAACTGCATAAGCATGCAAAACACATTACCTGATGGTACTGCAGATGATATTGATGCTATTGTAAAGGTAAAAAAAAAAAGTGTATAAAGTAACATATGTTAAACATTTATGTAATTGCATGAAAACAGTAATGCCTAAGTTTCAATACACATAAAAACCATAAAACTGCATAAGTATGCTAAACAGATTACCTGATATTATTGCTTGAGGTGCTAAGTTAGAGCCAAAAAAATAAATAAATAAAGTAATCTGTAAATTAACATATGCTATCTTTAAGTTTTAATACACATAACACTCATAAAACTGCATAAGTATGCAAAACACATTACCTGATGGCACTGCAGATGATATTGATGCTATTGTGAAGGTAAAAAAAAAAAGTCTTTAAAGTAACATATGTTAAACATTTATGTAATTGATAACAAATATGAAAAAAGTAATGTTTAAGTTTCAATACACATAAAACCCATAAAACTGCATAAGTATGCAAAACACATTACCTGATGGTACTGCAGATGATATTGATGCTATTGTGAAAGTAAAAAAAAAAAAGTGTATAAAGTAACATATGTTATACATTTATGTAATTGTTTACAAACATGAAAAAAGTAATGTTTAAGTTCCAATACACATAACACTCAAAAAACTGCATAAGTATGCAAAACACATTACCTGATGGTACTGCATATGATGACATTGGTGCTATTGTAGAGGTAAAAAAAAAAATGTATAAAGTAACATATGTTAAACATTTATGTAATTGCATGAAAACATGAAGAAAAGATATGTTTTAGTCTGAACACACATAAAAACCATAAAACTGCATAAGTATGCTAAACAGATTACCTGATGTTTGCTTGCGGTGCTAATGTAGAGACAAATAAATAAATAAATAAATAAAGTGATGTTCAAAATAAGGTATGAAATCTTTAAATTTTAATACACATAACACTCCTAAAACTGCATAAGAATGCGTAACACATTAACTGATGGTACTGCAGATAGCGCTATAGTGGAGGTAAAAAATATATTTGCATAAACTAACATATACTAATCAATTAAACAGTTTATTTTAGAGTGATAAAACCGCAGACAAACATCAAAAAATGTGTGTTAAAATTAAACAAAAAGAAACATAAGTGTACTTTGCTTACCAATTGAATTTTCTAAATTTTCTAAATAGAATTAAAAAAAACTCATTAACTTTAGGAAAGAAACTAACATGCAGAATATTTGTCAACTTTAGGAAATCTATAAATAAAGTTGGAACAAAACAAAAGGCAAAAATAACAATCACAAAACAAAACGAACCAAAAAAGAAAAAAGCGACAAAAAAAATAAAAAATTAAAAATAAAGAAACAATCCACAAGAACAATATAGCAACTTACTAAGTTGTTGAAATATAAGCCCTAAAAAAAAATGCTAAAAACTGTATCAAAAAAGCTAAAAGACCATAGAATACACCTTTCTTTTTGAAAGTAAAATGCTATATCTTTATCTATAATACACAAATGTAATATAATCAAGTTCTGTTTACCCATTGAATGTTCTAATTTTTCTAAATAAAATGACATTAAAGTAAACTAACTTGCCGAATATAGAATAACTTTATGTTAAATAAATATGTAATAAAAAAAATAAAGAGCATGACAACAACAATAACAAATTGCTTACTTAGATTCTCAACAGAATCTTCTAATTTTTCTAAATAAAATAAATTTAAAAGTTGCAAAAGTCACTTGCTGACTGACAAACTGTCACAAATGACAAAAGTCAGTTGCTAAATAACTTTAAAAAAACTAAAAAAGCATAAATGTATTTGCACACAAAAAAAACAAAAAACAACGACAAAATTCCTCACTTAGCTTGTCCATTACATCCGCTAAACATTAAAAAAAAGTTATAATTAACAAATTGCTCAAATTGGTGAAATATATATCTTTGTAACATATCCTTCTCAAAAAAATTAGCTTACTTGGCAAGAGCTCTTCGGCTCTGATCTCTTGAAAATCTAATATATATATAGACAAAATTAATTTTCAAAATATTTACTTTTTCAATTAAACATATGGGATTTGTCTTGAATTATAAAACTGTTGCACAGTTTATAATTTAAAACATTCAGTAAATCACAAAAAGTTTCATTTTACGTAAAAGTTTAGTAGTTAGAAGACTTAAAAGTCAATTTTAGCTTAAAAACCTTAAATAAAGATTATACGCGTTTTTAAGGTTCACTGCTTTACAAAAACATCAATCAAAATAGCGGAATATACAAAAACTGAGTTTTGGGTTCACCCTTTTAAAGTTCTAAAAATTAATTTATATATTTTTTAATTTTAGTTAAATTTTAGGGGGGTGTACTTGATTCACGGGGTTGGGGGAGGGCGGCATATCTTGGTTGATTTTAATTAAAAACGGCTAAATTAAATCATCGTTTTATTCACACCGTAAATCAAGTACAGCTCCGCCACTTTTAGAACATATGTAACTGCTACTATATATAGTATATATAAATGGCTTACTTCGAAAAAATGCAGAAACTTCTTCGTCGCCTAAAGATATTCAAAATTATCTCAATGTATTTTCTTAATAAAATAATAAGCTAAATATCTCAGTATTATTGACGTATCATCTTTTTTTATCTCTTTAATTAATTAATGTTATACAAAATTAAAAGAATACCTTCTGTATCTTGGCTCCTCATTTCTAAAAAATAATCTTAATGTTTATCCTTGGGTCAAAAACATATTAACTTCAAACATAGTAACATGGTAATTATAAAATAAGTTTAATTTATTAAATGAAGATTACAATAATTAAACTTGTAGATACAACTTACTTGTCGTCCCTCGCTTTTCAATTGTTATAATTGATATGAAGACCACATGGGCGAGTTTTATTGGTTTTGGAGTACAGTTGGCGCACATATCATAATACAAAAATCAAATGGTTTTGAAGCTATTAAGCTGTTTTTATTAACGGATTGGTGGATTTAATTAGATAACCGCAAGGTAGTTTTACAGTGGTTTAAGTGTTGGCGTACGTTTCGTAATACAAAAATCATAATATTTGTTTATATCTTAATATTCGAGCATTTCTATTAGCGAATTAGGCGAAATTTTGTGGGTTTTCTGTTTGTCACCTTCTGGAGTAACTAAATTTTTTTTTTAGGTTTCAGATTACAATTTTTTTTTTCATACCTTTCCGTAATTTTTAGGACTCTTGACCAGTTAGTTTTAATAAAAATTTCAGATTGCATGTAAAACCTTTTTTTTATATATATAAGAAAGAAATTTTTTTCTTTAATGTGTGTTGAACTCGCAGTTTTAACTAATTACCTAAAACATAAGTATCTCTATCATGATATATGCGCAACAAATTTTCAACAGCGTTTTTATGTTTTTAGAAATTTTAAAAAACGTTTTAAAAAATTCTCTCCGTTTGGTTTCTAATAGTGTATTCCATCTTTATTTTTATTTAATGCGTATAACATCTAGATGCATTTAAACTTGTTTTTCTTTGTTTTCTAGAAAACTGGATAGGATTTAAGAAAAAATTGTGTAAGCAAAGGTTTTGAACCGAAGCGAAGCACTTCAATCGCTGTGGAATGCTATATCATCTTTTTACACTATTTAATAAACAGAAAACTTATTAAACTTTAAAAAACAACATTTAATGCTTTAAAATAAAGATATATTGTCGCAATGAAATTATTAAGTAAAAATAAATCGGTAGAATTTGATGTCATCTACTTTATAATTATACTGATTGTTAAAGAACTTAAAGTTTACATATTTAGATATTTGAATAGGCTTTCGTTCACATTAATAAAATTGAAATCATTATGGATTGTGGTTCCGAAAAAAAAGGTTAATACACTACCATCTATAATTATTGGAAGGGTCATATTTTTTAATATCAAAGATATCAAAGTTTGGCGAAAAAGTGAGACAATGTCTACCTGAATTATATGTTATCTTCCTATTTATTAGGTTTACAAATAAAACTTCCCTGATTAGGTTATAATTTATTTAAAACCCTGATTAGCTTTTAATTTATTTGCCTATTAATCACCCTTAGCAACAATAACCGCCAGAAATATATTCTTAGCATGCTACTTAACGACTTATCTAATTAGTCTATTTTGTCACCAAGTTTTTTCAACAAAAAAAAATACACATGTATTAAATGTATATCAATTTATTTATCTATTTAATTTAATATATATAATATATAATTTAATATATATAATTTAATCTAATTAATATAATTGAAATACTACTAATCAATTTACTGATATTTTTTCTATAGCATTGTTAAAAATGGTTATATTCTAAAAGGTAAAGAATTTTATTTAAAAGAAAATTGCACAAAAGAAAGAAAAAACTTAAAGTTATTCGTTTCAAAAAACGTTTTAGGAAAACAATTTTTTTTAAAATGCGTTTGTTTTGAATTACGTCATAAGCATATTGAGGCGTTTTGAAAAACAGTTGCTGCATATATTTATAGTAAAAAAGTTAATGTAGCAAAATAAACTTTTAATTGTCAAAAGAAATTTTTAAAGTTTTATCTAGCTACAGGCTTTTTTTTTTTTGCCTCTACAGCAGCATCTTCTGAAGTAGCAGGGCTGTCTTGTTAAGTTTTTTCTTTATTAAGTTTCAGAGAACTTTTTTTTCAGACCATCCGCAGCTTATTAGAACTAATTACATGAGCACAATAATAACATAAGTGTCTCAATTATCATAGATACGCAACATATTTTTTCTCTTGGTTATGTTTTTTTTTTTTTTTTTTTTTTTTTAATGTTTTATGAAGTTTTAGCATTCTTAAAATCTCTTCTTTTGTGAGTCCATAATATCGTTACGTTACATATGTTTGTATTTAATCTTTATAAAACTTCGAAAGTATTTTGTATTTTAAAATAATTAAAAAACTTAAAAAATATAGCCGCCAATGGTAGGAGTCGAACCTCTAGTTCCTTGTTCAGACGTTCGCCGCCTTATCCACTTGAGCTACACCGGCATATTATCGAGTGTAGATTTTATAATAATGTAGTAATTTTTTTGAGGAAAAAAATGTTAGATCGAAATTAAGGAAAGGTTGACGCAATGTAATTTTTAAGTAAAAATCAAACTGTAAAACGTGATAAATGTTTCAGTATGTTTTAACATAATCTTTAACATTACTTAGTTTAAAGTTTACGTTCGTTAGTTATTTGTTCATGTTTTCTTATAGTGCTGCGACTCTTTCTTGCTAATACCTCGGTTGCAATGGCTGCCAAGGGTTTCGTGTCAAATACGCTCCAAGGGACACTACTACTACTATTAAGTTCGGCAATATTATATAGAAGATTATTATTTTGATCATTAGTTTTTTTATAATAAATGTTTAGTTGAGCCCAATACTTTTTTATTGGGTTGATCTCACAATGAAACTTAGAAATATGTATTAATTTTACGTCCATCTTATACTTTTATTGTGCTCTTGAACTAACTCATCTAACTTTTTTGTATGCGTGGTTGCATTGTCGATAAAAATATCAACTCGAAAATTTACTGACTTTTTTATAACGCTATATTTCAGTAGACTTAGAAGCCGAGTAAACTGAGTAAGAATTTCTTTATTGTCGAAATAGCATTGTTTTCCGGGCATAATGATGCTTGTTGCTGTTCAAGGAAAAAAATTTAACTCAGTTTTATTTATTAGTTGCGGTTTCTCATTTACAACTTTTTTTCATTTTTCTTCTATTTCTTCTAAAAATGTATTAAATTCAATTTTATATATTTTTAGAAGAAATAGAAGAAAAAGTAATTATTTGATATAGTTTTCTCGTGGCTATCAGGGACCGTTAGGAATTTCCAAAAAAAACTAAGGTATTCGGCCCAGTAAAATAGATATAAAGCAGTTTGTTAACAAAATTGTATAGTTTTATTCTGAGGCCAAAAAATTGTCAAATATCATTTTTGTTTTAAAGTTTGTTTTTAATCTTAAAATTTTTCCGTGAGTTATTTGAGTGTTTGAAGACATAAATAACTATTAGTTTCAAAAAAGTATTATTTTATACATAGTTAATTTCTTATTTAATTTTAGTTTTATACATAGTTAATTTCTTATTTAATTTTAATTGATTAATTAGATATATTAAAACTTCTTGCCTTATAAAATACACCCTGAAACGCTTACGACTTTCAACAAAGTCGTTACATTTACCAAATAAACCTAAAACTACGCTACTAAGCTTAAAGACCAGATTGGCGATACATTTAAATAACACTTGATAAATTCAAAATGCATATTGATAAAAATAATAAGATTATAAATACAAGCTTTTTGTTGATTATATAAATTAAATGCATAATTAAAATTATGTGAATATTTTATTGGATCGCTAATTAAACTATAGCCAGCATTTCATAAAAAACCATTTGCCTTTAGATTTTCTTTCAAATGGCTTCTCTAAATAAGCGTAATCAACATCTTAATGAAATAAAGAAAATACCTCTTGCTCATATTAGAGTTCAGAAGATAAGGTCGATATCTAAAAAAAGCCTAAAAAAAGTAATAGAAAAGTTTTTGGTTTGGAGAAAGATAAACACAATATTGAAGATATGAGCGAATTTGATTTCGATATGATTACAAATGCTATGCGAAAAAGAAATTGGGGACTTAAAATGGAACGATTATTTAGTCTTGCAATTTTAATGGCTCTTACACTTGCAAAAACCCAACGAATTCAAATAAGAAGAATCATGTTGAGTTTAGGAACATTAACTTATCCAACTGCACTGAAACACTGTTTTAAACTGATTAATGGAGTAAAAGAGATTCTATTTTCTGATAATCAAGGTAACACCATCGCAACACAATGTTTGAAAATAATTTAAATTTAAATAAACATATCTACGTCTTTATCATTCATAAAGTTTCTCAGAAAAGTAGTCCATTTAGCATAAATATTACTCATAAAGAAACTGATGCATTTTTAGAAAAGTCAAAACTAAATGGTTCTCTGAAAATTGAACCAAAAACAAAGTAAAATATCACAATATAGTGAAAGCTATATAGCAATTCAAAACTTATTATTTAATTGGAGATTTTTTTGGTTTATTAACAAAGCTTGCCCATTTGTTGAGGCGTGAAAGAAAAGACGTTGAAGTTTATTGAAAAACATTTGTCAATTATTTTGCAGACAACGTAATGAAATATTGGATGTTTTTGAAAACAGCAACTTTTGAATACATTTGGAATGTTCCTTTAAGTTTAAACTGTGCGAATAGTTATGGCTCATGATGAAAGTACCGTGCGCTCGGGTGATACTCAATCGTTTAGATAGCTTCATGCTTTCTTAAGTTCAATGTTTAATAAATAAAAAGAAATCAGTAGAATGTTATTTTATAGTGTGCCATCCAAAAATGACAACTTTTTTTAAAATGAATTAAAATGGAAATAAGTTGTAAGTGAGGAACCGCAACTAATAAATCAAACTGAGTTGAATTTTTTTTCTTGAACAGCAACAAGCATCATTACGTCCGGAAAACAATGCTATTTCTACAATAAAGCAATTCTTTCTCAGTTCACTTGGCTTCTAACTCTACTTAAATATACCATAATAATAAAGTCGGTAAACTTTCGAATTGATATTCTTATCGACAATGCAACCACACATAAAAAAACGCCAGACATTCTTCTTACTAACTTAAGAACAAAAGCATCGTCTCATTTAGGATTTACGAAAAGATCAAAGTTTAATGAGTTAGTTCAAGAGCACAATAAAAAGTATAAGATGGACGTAAAAGTAATCCATATTCCTAAGTTTAATTGTGAGCTCAACTCAATAAAAATGTATTGGGCTCAACTAAAAAATTATTTTAGAAAAATCAATGATCAAAATATTAATAGAGTGTTAATGGAACAAAGACCGCTTTAGTCCAAAAAAAATTACGAAAAAAGTGATGTCAACAATAAACTTTGAGGTCGTTTTTTAGGATCATAGTTGACTATAAACCAGATATGAGTTATAAACATATCAAAAAAAAAGTATTTTAAATGCGGAGATGAAATAAAATTTCATAGGAGAACCAGTTTAAATTTAACATTAATTTAGTTAATTGAAATCGAAGTTAGTGCTTTAATTATAATTTTATTTAAAACTTTTTGAACCAATTTATAGTAGCTCAATTAAAAAAATTTTTTTGTTTTGTTTTTTTTTTAAATTTTTGCCAATAAAAAAAAATAAAATACAGTTGTAACTTGAAAAAGATATTTACATGACCGAGCTAGAAGAAGACAATTTTAGTCTTATCATTAAGACCCAAAAAACGCATCATTACTAGACAAAATATAGTTTAACTTTAAAATATAGTTTCAATGCATATATCTCTGATTAAATATAATAAAAGTATACGTAAATACATAAAGGGTGTAAATACACTTAAATACCGTTTAAAGTTTATAGTTTTTAAAGAATAAGATTTAATAATTGTTTTGTAACATAAAAGTAATAAAATTTAATAAAAATATTAAAATGACAAAAAAAAAATATAAGAATTGGTTTAAAAAAAAAAGCAGATTTAATTTAAAAAAAAAAGCAGATTTAATAAAAATATCAAAATGACAAAAAAAACTTATAAGAATTGGTTTAAAAAAAAAAGCAGATTTAATTTTATATAAAAAAAACATTTTATCGTTTAATTTATAGTTTAACTTATTTAATTATATTTATGATTCTTTTACATTGCCAGTAAGGTAAAAGCAAATACACAGTAAAAAGTAAAAGTAAAAGATTATTAAATAACGCAAAAATAAAAAATAAATTTCTCAAAAAAAAGATTATCATTTAAAATAATAAAAATATATGTATATATGTTGATTAATAACAAGGGTGTCTTCGCAAAAAAAAAAAAAATTGAATTCAACATTGTGCACTATGTAAATCCTCCTTATTCGATTCCAGTAGAGCACCATAAAAATATCTGGGCTCAAAGTCACTGTTTAGCTTAAGAAGGTGTTTTAGAAAAAAACTGCAAATAAATTATAATGAGATTTTTTTGCATTTTTTTACTAAAACTTTGGTAGTATTCAATATTTTTTTAAAATAATCAAGTTAACTTTATTTTATTCATCCATTGCATTAATTCTGACTGCTATAGTTACTGCAACTTTGAAAAAAATGCATAACTAACTTATTCTTTATTAAAATTGCATTGTTTTGAAATGTTTTTTAAAATAAAATACCATAAAATACAAAAAAAAATTGGTTCAAAAAATATTAAACTTTTGTTAGAAAAAATATATTTCAAAAACATAATTACAGCCATAAAGTGTTTTTTTTATTTAAACATTCTGTAAGACTTGTTTAGTGGCATGTTTAGACACCTTCCGCCGGTTGTTTAAAACCACCATCATTGTGTCTTGGAGCCTGTTTTTGGAATGTGTCCTGCCAATGAAATCCTGCACCAATTAAATGTGTCTTTCAGCCCTGTCATTAACAACTGCTAACTGACGTACACTGGACACAAATCTATTGTTGAGATTTTTCTCCAAATTTGACATGCCTTTTTCTTTCCATGCAAGAATGTCATCTTTGGTTATACCAATATGGAGAAAAAAAAGGTAAGACTTCTGATAAACAAAGTCTGATAGTTTTGAGAGGCGGCAAACTTGTGTAAAAGGTTCTATTTATTCTTTGTCAAAGATGGTTACCTCTGGAACATCATATTTTAACAGTTCCACAAAAATATTCATCCTCTTTTTCTCTTCTAAGCGCTGGTCAGCTAAAGCAAAGATAACACACTGTGGTGTTTAATACCAAGTGTGTCTGAGAATACTAATATTATCAGCTTTGCCAATCTTTCCGTACTTTTTGGAGTAAAGTAGAACTATCATAATCTGTGATAAAATCTTGAATGCTCTAAGGTCATTGGGTGAAGCCTGAGTTGCCATTGGGCTCTTTAGGAAGAAAAAAAAGTGAAAGATCACTATACAAACTGTTGCATCTTCTATCATTTTAATCTCATTAATACTGAGTTGCTTGTTGTAATTCCTAGTCATTTGCATTGCTAGCAGATATAATGAATCATCTATAAATCTTGCTTTATGATGTGCACCAGGTTGTAGAAACCTGAAGTTCAATAAATCTGCTCCGAGGTAAAAAGCTACCAGTTGACATAAATACTTATAATGACGTTGGTCAAAAAATTTTATTTTAAGTGATGTTGTGCAGAACTCCATGGTTTCATTTGCAAGATTGTAAAAGTGGGTTCCAAAAGCAAACTCAGGACTGTTCGAATCAATATTCTCAATGTTGGTCAATGTGTTCACATCTTTTTCAATCTTAGGCCAAAGATCTTGATGTTTCTTGTATAAGGATTGACTGAGTCCTCTTAGTTCTCCCTGTAGTATCACCATAACATGATGAACATGTCGTTTCATTATATGGTACCTGAGTTTAAAATTCTCATTTTTTGTCATAACTCTCAGAAAAATGAAAAAGAATAAAAATATCTGGATTTTGTAAAGTAAAGCATCATACCTGCACATTAGCCAAAGAATTGGACAAGGTAGAGAATAAACAGCGATGTTTCTAGTTGTACCATCACGCTTTATATTGTTTGAGCGAGTTGTGTCAGTACAACAAAGTATGATCTGGTCTGTTAAGTCATAATATTCAATATGGCTTTGGATAGTCAGTGCTTGATCTTTCCTTTTGGAGGAGGGTACCTCAAGTAATCCCAGAATAAGGTCAAGTGAAACCAAGTGAAACATTAATTGCCAACCTTTATACTATTTTTAAAATCTTAACCTCCGTCCTATATTGTTTAACCAACTTTGTGTCAAAGTGAAGAACAAGTTTTAAACCTCTAATCTTATCCAAGTTCTGCTCTCTTACATTAAGTGCGTCGTTCTCTATAAGTTCATGGTTTTTTCTTGCCATCTGTGACTTAGAAATGTTTAACATGTCAATATCTACTCCCCCAGCTTAGAATAGTGAGGACAACATTGCTGTTTCAGCTCTTACGCTAACTTTATATCTAAAAATAAACAAAATTATGTAACATTTAAGTTGTATTTCCTTGAAGTTTTATATATATATATATATATATTTACATATATATATATACTATATATATATATATATATATATATATATTACATATATATATATATATATATATATATATATATATATATATATATATATATATATATATATATATATATATATATATATATATATATATATATATATATATATATATATATATATATATATATATATATATATATATATATATATATATATATATATATATATATATATATATATATATATATATATATATATATATATATATATATATACTCTTGCATGTCTCTTGCATGACATCAAAAAAAGTTTCCCATAAACTGTAGTTTTAAAGAGCGCGTTAATTAACCAGACCAGAAAAAGTTTGAAAAATTATTTATTTATTTATTTGATAGACTGCTTGGCCAAACCAAACCCTCAGTCGATGTAGCAGCACTCCGTTGCGAGTCAGGCTATTTGTCAGTCGATGTAGCAGCACTCCGTTGCGAGTCAGGCTATAAGATTGTCGATGTAGCAACATTTACGCATGTTTTAAAAATGTTTTTCAATAAAACAAAAACAAAAACACCACTAATTAAAAAAAAATTTCTAGTCGTTATAATTGCGGTTTTTTTAAAATTTTTTTAAAAAACAATAAAATTTAATGTACTTCCGCATTAATTTAATTGCTTTGACATTTCGACGACAATCAAAAACAGCTTAAGAGACGAGGTAATATATATATAGGTAATATACTTTACTTTTTTTATACATAAACTTATTTACCTTGTCATAAATGGAATACCCTTATCTAAAACATTAATCAGACTGAGTTAAAGGCAAATCTTTGTCGAATCATATAGCTTTTTTTTTGTTTGCAGTAGGAGATTCAAAGTCTGAATCATAATCTGTTCCACTACATACACTGAAGAATTCTTGCTCAAAATTTCTCAAACCTTCTTTTTCTGCTGCTTTTTCCAGTAATTGTTTTTTTTTTTTATTTTGCCTAACATTTACTCTCAGTCTCTCCTCCAGTCGCTCTTTTTCTATCATTTTCATCAGCATTTTTCATCCTTTACTCACCTTCAGCAAATGTTTTGTCATTTTTAAAGGACATCTTGACTTTCAAACATCTCTTCAAAAAAAGAGATTCCTCTTTTACAGCCTCTTTACTTCTTCTAGGATCCTAGCTAATTAACTTGAAAATGTCTTCCTTGTGTAAAGGAAACAAAACATAGGCCTTGTCTAAGAACTCTTGAGTGTGTTAGCTCATGGTTTCCTTGCTCATCTCAAGGGTTCTCATCTTCAAAACTTTAATATACTGTGTATACAAAGCAATAATTCTAGTCCTGAATTAAAAAGTTACAACATTAAATAAAGCCGTCAGCAAAACTTATATGTAAACATATTTCACCGATAAATATGTTTTACAGAATACTTTTTATGACAAGAGACTTTATATTTAATGGCTTACTTGATCGACCGTTCACTGATAATAAAATTTTCATCAAAGCCTGCTTTGTTCCATATATTAACCAGCTCTCTTATGATGCACACATTTGATATTTCGTTTCTGTTATCATTATAACACATACCCCCATTGCATTTAGGCTTGCCCGTACTCGCTAGAGGACATCCAATTTTGGATGACAATGTTTTGGTTGCAGTTGCATGAGCCCGATTAATCCAGTAAATTCTTCGACAAACTTCCCCACCAGTCAGAAGTCTATTTAAAGAAAATACTTGCAGGGGGCACCCCAACAAATAAAGACTTCGTCTTCGATTAGCTTTTCAAACATATCCTGCACTAGCCATATTTAATATTAGCTTCTATACTGAAAAATACAACGGAATTGATCACAAAAACACACAATTCTTTTATATATATTTTACATATATGTAAAAATTGTAATTAAGTTATTGAATGCATACTATTTAAATTATGAGTCTAGTAGCAGTATACAATATGTACTACTACTGTTTTTCAACATCCTAATCAAGGTAATTTTATTAAAAATTTTTTGTATTTTAATATATATTCATAAAGTTTCAAAAAAAAAATGCAAAAAAATCTCATTAAAATTTATATGCAGTTTTTTTTAAAACACTTTCTTCAGCTATACACTGACTTTGAGCCCAGATATTTTTATAATCTACTGGGACCAAATAAGTAGGATTTTCATAGTGCACAATGTTGTTTTTTTCTGAGACACCCTATTAACTATGTATTTATATTCTTTATATAAATATTTATAAATATATATATATATATATATATATATATATATATATATATATATATATATAATATATATATATATATATATATATATATTTACATATATATATACATATATATATATATATATATATATATATTTATATATATACAAATATATATATATATATTTTTGTTTATATATTTAAATATAAATATATATATATATATATATATATATATATATATATATATATATATATATATATATATATATATATATATATATATATATATATATACATATATATATACATATATATATATATATATATATATATATATTTATATATATACAAATATATATATATATATATTTTTGTTTATATATTTAAATATAAATATATATATATATATATATATATATATATATATATATATATATATATATATATATATATAAATATATATGTATATAAATATATATATATATATATATATATATATAAATATATATATATATATATATATATATATATATATATATATATATATATATATATATATATATATATATATGTATATACAAATATATATATATTTTTGTTTATATATATAAATATAAATATATATATATATATATATATATATATATATATATATATATATATATATACATATATATATATATATATATTTATATATATATATATATATATATATATATATATATATATATATATATATATATATATATATATATATACATACATATATATATATATATATATATATATATATATATATACATATATATATATATATATATATATATATATATATATAAATATATATATATATATATATATATATATATATATATACATACATATATATATATATATATATATATATATATATATATATATATATATATATATATATATATATATATATATATATATATATAAATATATGTATTTATATATATATATATATATATATATATATATATATATATATATATATATATATATATATATATAAATATATGTATTTATATATATATATATATATATATATATTATATATATATATATATATATATATATATATATATATATATATATATATATATATATATATATGTGCGTACATGTATGTGCATGTGTGTATGTGTGTGTATTTGTATATGTGTATTTGTATATATGTATATGTGTATATGTATATATATATACATATATCTTTCTTATATATATTCTTCTTGTTTCTTTTTGTTTGTCTGTTTTAATTTTGTTTTAAAAAAAATATGAGTAGATGAACTTAATTCTATAAAACGTTCGGAATCTTTTTCAATTCAAAATATCTTTTAAATATTTAATTATCCATTTTGAAGTTTATTGGATATGAATACGCATATGTACGGATTTGTAAACTATATTTTCAAATTTTTTTACTTTTAATTATTTTAAACTTTTTAGTTTTGTCAAACTTAGAAATTACCCAGTAAGCACAAAGACGTTTAAAAGACGTTTTAAAGATGTCTTTAAGGAGGTCTAAAAGGCGCACTTGTAGACGTCTAGATCATAAGGCTAAAAGACGTCTAAATGAAGACGTCTTTATAAAAACGCGTTTTAGACGTATTTTTAACGTTTTTTTCAAGATGAATTTAAGTACATGACGTAATTTTTTCGCGTAGTATGTGGTATATATTCATTGTATTTATAAAATCATATATTGTTATAATTTTGTATATACAAGATATACATAGGAACCAGCAAACAAAATAATATTGCTGTAATCACCACCAACGGCTGATGCATCAAAGATGATAATAGTAAATAACAGTAACAAATATAAATCAAAACAGTATTTAATACATTAATAACTTACCTTTAGTTATGATAAAAATTAACACACATATTGCTAGCTAATTTTTGACGGCATACTTGATTTATTATATGGCTTGTGGGTGTATAAAAACTAAAAGTACTGATATTTAACTTATATATTATTCTTGCCATTTTCACTTATTATCATGATCAGTCAACTATCTATTAAAAAAGCAAAATAATTATTAATAAAAAAAAGATATATTATTATTATAGCAATTATTTTAGTGATTCCTGTGACAACAATTTTAGCAATTGTGTAAAAAAGTAATTTAATTTAAAGTAATTTACACTTAAAACTTGAACAAATTATTGAAAACAATAAAAACTATGTTTTTACTTTGAATATACGACATCTACTTAACGCGTAATGACAAAGCCGTCAAAAAGAAGTCATAATGACATATTTATAAACAGGTCTCAGAAAAGACGTCTTTTAGCTTTGATCTAGACGTCTTTTAATGCGTATTTTAGACTATTTATTACGCGTCTTTTAAACGTATTTTTAAACTTTAAAAAGACGCATTTTAAACGTCATGTTAAAATCGCATTTATTAAAGACGTCTAGAAGATGTATTAAAAAAAGATACCTTCTAGACGTTTTTTTAACGCTTAAATAGACGCCTTTTAAACGTCATTTCAAAAACGCCTTTATAAAAGACGTCTAGAATATGTCTTTAAAACGTCTATAAAAGTGCGTCTTTACCTAGACTAGTTTTAGACGTCTATAAGTGTCTAAAATGCGTCTTGTGCTTACTGGGTTAAAACTTACCATCGTAATCTTTTTATAATATAATTTTTACCTTTAGCAACGATTCTATGAAAAATCAATATAAAAAAATTGCAGCGTGGTCTGCTGGTAAATATTTGCGTGAATAGAACATATATAAAAGGCATATATGTTTTATATTAAGCAAGTTAAAATATATCCGGCTAACGAGAAACAATTTTTCGGACCTAGCGCTTGTCATCTCAGGAAATAGCCGCTTTTCATAAGACTTTACTTTCGACATCTTTACAACTAATACCGACTCTCCAATACTATTTTGCGTCTAATTTCACACCAAAAATTTTGAATAATATTAAAATTACATTACATGAAAAAGTATAATTAGACTTTAACTTATGACCATATAAAATTTGTAACCCCCTCAAATTGAGAGGGGTCTAAACTTTATAAGATCATAAATTTTGAACACTGAAATATTTTACTATGAAATTTAAAATTTATCGATGAATATAAGTCTAGCTCTCACGTTTAGGGCTGCTGAGGGGGGTGGAGGAGAGATGATTTTAGGGTTTCTTGTCCCCAATCTTCTATAAAAGTAATTTTTTTTTTGTGAAGAATCTTTTCGTCATACATATGAACGTAAACAAATTTGGAATACTCTTTTTGTTTAAAAGTTGATTATTTCAAACATTTAAAAATCTTCCTACGCCACTGATTCATTATATTTTATTCCACGCTAAAAAAATTCATTTAAATATACATATTATAAATATTCTAATGAAATTTCATTTAGCAAGGTCTTTTTAAAGTCTTGAAATTTAGAATTGGTAAAAATCTGTTATTCTTCCTTTTTTCGAACCAGGCTTCATAAAAACATTCGAACATTTACTTAACAATTTATTCGTTAAATTTGTACTCAAGGTAATTGAGTTTATAAACTTATAAAATATGTTCGTATAAAAAAAAGCTCAAAAACGTATTAAAATTTTCGTATAAAAAAAAAAGACTCGAAAACATGTAGCCGTCATGTTAGGTATAAATGCAAGCTGTTCTTTTTTTGTTTTTTATCTTTGAAAAATAATTTAATCTGCAGAGCGTTGCAGTTAACAATTTCTTTATAGTGATGCTATAAAATATAAATTAAAACACGTGTCGAAAATGGTTTTCATTACTTGAAATCAACTACCATTTATACCATATAAATTGTAATCAATTGCCATAAATACCAGTTAAAAAATATTAATGGTTTCATTATGTGAACATGGAATACTTCGCTGGTTAGAGTTAATGGGGTTTTATAATATTTACTATTTAACTTCATATAACTGTTACATGTAAATTATGTTTCATATAATGTTACATTTAAAGTTCTTAACGTAAAAATTTGATTAAAGATTAGATAAAATTGATTTTTTTATTAAAAGATTAAATAAAATTAACTTAATTCTGTAAAACATTATAAATAGAAAGTCATTTGTTTTATGCGTTCATGACCTTATTTTTAATCGTTCGAATTGTCAGGCGTTAAAGTTTATTTATATAAAAAAATATTATAAATTCGATCTAATATAAAAGATACAAAGCTTTTTATAAAACCTTTTGTAATTAGGTTTCATCCGTGATTTGGTGTATTTTACGGTATTCTATTTTAATTCTCTAAACGACATTCCTTTTATATTGAGACATTTGAATGCTGGTGACAAAATTTTGAAACTAATTAAATTTTGGAACAAGTTAAAAATTTTTGTTGTTATTACCGGCGCCATCCGATGTGCACGTACTTGATAACTTCAGATATTATAATGTTTAACCCCACGCGTGATTGAATGAAATTCCATCCGAATTTTCCAAACTGAAAAAAGTTCTTATTTAAAATCTACCGAATGGAAACTATTAATAACGTTTGTTTTGTGGTTTTTCCTCCTTCGGCTAATTGCCATACAGAGGCCACATTACCAAACCCTCAAAGACAAGTTAAACTCCTAAATGAGCGTTATAACTCGCTCTACAGACCGAGATTAAGGTGAGTTTGGGAAGAACGAAGATATATTAGAGTGAAAGATAGAAGGTCGTATTAGATAAGTAACGATTGTAACGAGAAAGCGGACAAGAATTGCACACGGTGTTAGATGGTGCAATAAATATTGTTAATTAGGCCACCTAATTAATGTACGCGGATTAAAAAAGGTTCAGTGTGTGTTTTTTTTCCTACACTGCACTAGATGTTAGAATGTGCAATTAGACTAAATAGGTCTGGTGAATCGCAAAAAAAAGGCAATCGCTTTTACTCAGCATTCGGTCAGTTTTACGAGAATAAAACTTCAACAAGTTGGCAAAATAAAGCTATTAGTCAAACCGTCAATAACTTGAAGAGTTCACATGATATGAACTCTTTATTGGTATTGTGGTTTATCCTCCTCCAGCTAATTGCTATACGGAGGCCACATTACCAAGGACCGCAAAGACAAGTTTAGCTAATTAATAGCGTCATAACCTGCTCTACGGACGAAGAGTAAAGTGAGTTTAGAAAAAACAAAGATATGTTACAGTAAAAGACAGAAGTAGTCGTGTTAGAAAGATAGCATAGAGAAAGCAAACAGGATTGCACTTGATGTTAGGAAGTTATTATTTTCCATTAATTTTAATACTAAATTGTAATTTATTCAAATATGTTTAAATAAAATTAATACCAAAATAAAACATTAAAAAAAATTATTTTGTATGACTTTTTTTAAATTATTATTATAGTTTAAGAAATTAGTTTGACAAAGTCTCCGTTTAGCTTAAAAAGTTAAAATAATAATTCCCATTTTTTCAATTACCTTTGAAATGCTTTTAAAAAATGTATTTCTTTATTTAAATTATCAAAAATAAGCGTGAATTTTACGATAAAATATCTTTTCACGTTCGATCAAAATTCGATTTACCTAAATTTATTTAAAAAGTTAGAAACTAAATCGTTGAAAAAAAAATATTTTTTTAATGTTAAATGTTTAAATTGACTAATATTTAATTATTTCATAATTTAAATAAACATTTTTTTAGCCACTACAGGTGTTTACAAATCATCGTATGAAATTTATTTTAGGTAACAACAACTCGGAATCAAAACATGTGATGGAATTAAAAAAAAAACAGAAACAAACCTTCCAGTATATCGACTAAGAAATTATTCAATAAATGTTTTAAAACTAAAATTTCTTGTATTAACCTTACTCCTCCAATAAAAAAATTGAAAAGAAAAAAAACTTTATAAGAAAAATAAAAGAGCTTTATTCAGTTGGTGCACTAAGGTGTGCACCAACAAAAAAATTTTTGTGCACTAACTAAAAAAATAAATAAAAATAAACATTTCCACGCTGAGAGACGAATCTCAAACCCTCGGTTTTTTTTTTTTTATTTTTTATTTTAATTCACCTCCTCAAGGCCGAGAAGGCCACTACAGACGAGGAGGCTACTTATTTGTGGCTATAACCCTCTCTCAACTCTATAACTCTGAAACACGAACCTTGTCGAACAAGGCCGCTGCACGGAGAAACGAGTTGAGCGCGGTACTACCAGGGACGTGGTGGGGATCGAACTCGGAACCACTCGTTTATGAAGCGAGCGCTCTACCACTACACCACTACCGCATTATTTTTAAGGTTAAGCAACTCAAAGCGAAATTTATTCGGCCACGCTAAAATTGCTCGTTCAGAGTATACTATATTTATAAAAGAATATTTTTTTGCATTTATATATCGGAAGAATAGCTATCAAATTAATATCATATTTTGGATACATAACGTACAATTTTACAGAGAACTGTAGAGATGCAAAAATAACATTAAACAGGCTGAAAAGTAGTAAATTAATTTAATACTAAAGTATTAAAATAATTAACACTTAATATTAAATAAATTAATACTATTTTTCATGTACTTATGTATTTTTACGTTTTTATGTAGCAAAATAATATAAGTATTTTAACGTTTAAAAGACGTTTTTTTTTTATATTATTTTAGTTAAATTTTTTATACATTTTATTTTTATAAAAAAAATAATTCTTTTTTATTAGAATTAATTTATTTAATTATAACAACTCCTTGCTCTTTTTCTTTTGAAATCTAAAATAAAAAACAACGAAAGTAAAGACCAAATACACTGGTTTAAAAAATTTGTTGCTTATAAGAAAATGTTCAAGAAGTATACCTCGTTTGTATTAGCATTTCTTTGATGGTTGCGAATACCCTGAAATTAAGGAAAATTTTAGTACTATATTTTAGAAAAAAATACTCTTAAAATAATAATAATAAAAATATACTTTCTAGAACTGAACCGTTTGCTTGGTTTCTTATTAAAAAAAAAAAAAACATGTTATACAAATACAAAAATATAAGCAAAGGATCTATTTATTTGAATTGGTCGTATTTATTTAAGCATAATGCGATAAGGACTCCGAGATTTTGCGCCCTCATCAAGTAATAATAATTATATTAAACATTCATAATTTATCAATAATTCATAATAGTATTAGAAATCAACTATAAACAACTTTTAATACCTTGCACAACATAATCAAATTAAATAACATGACAAAAAAGCAAGTTATCCACATCCATGTCGTTACTAACAAAATAAATAAAGTAGTATATAAAATAAAACTTAAAGAACTGCTTTGTTCTTACTATTCGTTTTATATTTTTAAAAGTATGAAATTATCTAAACGATTTACATATAGTAGCAGAAGTTGTCATTTTACATACAATACAATCTTTTTTATATTAAGAAAAAAATTGAGATTTTATATTGAGAAGCTATTGTATTTAAACGCCTTATAAAGTATTAATTTACACACGTAAGTAATTTTTAAAATATAATTACCAAAATTTTTAATGTTAAAAGAAAAAAAGTTTTTGAATAAATTTTTTGTTTTAAAACTTTTAGTTTAAGACTATATTTTTTGAAATCTAAAAATAATATGGTGTAAAACATGAAAATAGCATCGAACTAACAATTTTTTATCATTAATTTGTTAGTGTACAAAAATAAATAAATAATAAAAATATAACTTGAAACTTGAAAATATAAACTAAATATTAGGTTTTATACGGAAAATAAATAACAATATTTATAAAAAAAAACACTAAAAAAAGAATCTAATTGAATTTTTTTTATTATATTCAAAATATATATATTTTAAATATTCGAAAAATATATAATGAAACCCTGAAATTTTTTAATTGCAAGTAAACACTCAATAAGGATAATTTCTACTTGTCCGTATATATATGTCCGTAATATATATGTATATATATGTCCGTAAATAATCACGTGAGCATGCGTAGTTTTTCTTTGGGAAAATAAAACTTTAAACAAGGATATGTCGGTAAATTTCGCGCAGTTTGGTCAACATTTGGCGCAAACGTCGTATAATACAAACAGACGGCTACCAAAATAATAACGGGCAGCCAATTGTTTTATCTACAAAATAGTAATAATTTTAGAATATATTACTATATTTTTGTTTATTTTTTTGTTTTCATTTTTGAGTTTTTTTCGACGATTTCACACAATTTCGTGCACCTTTCTTTAATGATAAACTTACCAGATTGATTTAAGAGGCAAATGGAAATTCGTATTATTTGTTGTTAATTTGTATTATTTGTTGTTAATTATGTTGTGATGAAATAATTTTATTTGTGGGACCGGGGCTAATTATTGGAACCTGTAATCTATAGTGTTTACTTTGTTAGAGCCTGTACTCAGTGTTTTAGGCCAAGTAAAAACCAATTAAGATTATGAAAGATGTTGTAGAACAAAATTGGTTACGCTAAAAACCTTTTGGTGTATATCAAATATTATTCTAAAATGGCACTAAAAATGTACGTTACGTTAATCCTTAAAATATGTTACACAAAAATTGCAAACTTTAAAAAAAGCTTAAAAAAAAAAAGTTCAATTAAAATAAAATTAAAATTTAAATAAAAAAAATTTTAAATGATCTTTTTTTAATTAGGAAATATTAACCAAATACCGTAAAAAAAGAAATTAAAAAGTTAAATTGAAAAATTCTATAAAAAAAGTCGATTAAGTCTACTAATTTTGACTTTCAAATTTTAGTCGATTTAGTCAAAATCGATAACAACACTAGAAAACAGTAAGTGGCCTACTACAAGGGTGAGAAGGTTAGAAATAATAGATACATTGTTCGTTCTTTATGGGCGCCTCCTTTCCATGCCTCAATTTAAAAAAAACCTTAAAATTTTTGGAGAACAAAGCTAATATAACAAAGCTAATAAATAAGAGTATGTCGTTTTTAAAAAATATATTAATTAATAAATTAATAAATATCATTTAAAATTATTCGACCCGTGATGCCGAATGTACTTCTTGAAATCAGATGGATCACCAAAACTTTTCTGGCAAAATCCGCATTTAAGCGGTTTGAATCTTGTGCGAGTTCGCAAATGTATTTTCGAATTGTATCCCCGAGTAAAACATTTTCCACAAAATCTACATAAACAATTCTCATTTCTTACATTTTTTGAATTCATCTCATTTATATCTTTTTTACACGAGAGTTTTGTTTTATCGATAACACTGTTTGAATTGATAATTTCATTTTGCTTTAGATTTCTTTAAGTGCCATTGCCGTACATGTTACCGTACATGTTATAAGTTGTGTCGTTTTGCCCACCATACTCTCTTGAAGATATGTTGTCAGAGTAGTTCGTAATAAATCCATTCCAATGAGCGCTGTGAAAATTTCCGAGTTTATTAGATTAAAATTTCCTCTTCTACTCTAATAGAGAAAATTTTCCATTATTTTTGAAATCCATTAGAACATGATTTAAATACACAATTTTAACCCATCAAAACATGCAAAAAGATGTTTTCAAAATCAAAAAGTTTTAACCAATCAGTACCATTTAAAATCCGTGCCAAACATTAGAATTTAATAAAATATAAAAAGCAACTTCTTGGTAGATAAATAAAGTTGGAATATAAAAATAATAATTATGAACTATTACCGCGCGCGAAAAAATTAAATTCGGATTACAATTTATAACGCAAGTAAAAATTTTTTGAGTTTTAAGTTTTTTTTTTTAAAAAACCTAAAACCAAAAAGCCTCGGGCGAAATTTTGCCTCTGGACCTTGACAATTTTTGTTAAAACTAATTTAATACTATTGAAGTCTTTAGGGAATTAATATGATCATAATATTTTGTATTGGTTTATAAAAAAATGCAACTTTTTAAACTGACTCCATTGGGAAAATAATGCACGGAGGACGTGAAGTACTTAAAAGTTTCTTGTTTTAATTACGCTTATTTATAATTATATATACGATTTGTAATATATTATATATATTTTGTTTTACTTTTTAAGAAAAAAAAATTGTTGTTTAATTTTTTTATCCGTTTCTTTTAATTAAAATATTTCAAACAAAAGAACTGCGTTGAGATAACTAAAAGTTATCTTAACTATAAAGCACGACAATTAAAAATATATTTAAACAAATATACAGCGTTAAAAGGAATGTTAAGTATATTAAAAAAATTATCAATTTGACACGCGGTAGAATTGCAATGTTAGTAAACGATAATATAAATTAAAAAAAAGTTTAGAAATAAACAAAAAATTAATACTGAAAGCAATATTAATGGTACAGGTCGATTTTTGGGTTTCTTCTATAAAGCGAACCGTTTATTTACTTTTTTAATCTTAATTTCACTCATGCAAAGTTTGCATCAATTCTTTACAGTTTGCTTTAGCCAAATGGCTAAGCAATTGGCATGAACATATTGTGTTGATCCAGAGCACTTACATGGCGCAATCAACACATCATCGTCGCCGAGACAAATACGGCAGATTTTATCTGAATTTTTTTGAGACGTTGTTTCACAATTTATTTCGTATTCTTTTTTGATATCAATAATGTTTTCCGTTTTTAATTCATTGTAATTATTGCAACTGTAATTCATTAAATTAGATTCACTGCGTCCTTTAGCTATATTAAATTTATCTGTATTAGCAGATATATCATGGCAGCTTCTGCTAACTTTTGACACCATTGAATCGTCGATAATATATATATATATTTTTTTTACTAACCAACTAGAGACACCTGCTACTGAAAGTTAGTTGCCACTCAGCCGAAACTGAACAGCGCCAACTTAATGGTTTATCTCCGTTTAACATCCGGAGTGGACAGATCGCCTTAAGATTTCCGGACGTAGAAGGAGACATTGAAAAAGCGACAATGCCAAGAACCTCTATCGACTGTTACGGTTTCGATCTTGTGTTGTTTCTGCTTTATAACAACACCGTAACCAATTGTGAGACGGTCCAGAGCCGAAATAAGAACAGATACTACACTTTATCTTAGCCAAAAGGCCGAGAAGCGAATAATTTCTTATTACACAGGTATTAAATATTTTAAGTACCCTACCGGCACATCTAGTTTCTTTTTCGGAATTAAAACCTGTATAGACACGTGTTTGTCACGATCCAGGCGTAAATCAAAAACACGTATTTTTTAAGGTTTTCTAGTCAAATTCTTTTAAAGCCAAGTTCTAGGCCGAAACCTAGATATGCCTATAGGGGGGTTAACAGTGGTTTAACGTCTCTTATAGACGGACGGAATCAAACACACAACTAAAACTCCTGCGCCAGCGCAACTCAGTAAACGTCACCCAAACAACAATGCCTCACTAATACTAGACTTCAGCGGCAACTGCCCTTTAATTAACCGCCTCCGTCGTTCGGCACGCTTTTTGAATGATGCCTACTTTATTACACAGGGACTAAAAAGTTTTAAGACAGGTGTTGTTTGTCTCTATGACGTAAAAAGTCATAAAAATAGAGACTTTATACTTTTAAAAATAGAGACTTTATACTTTTATGTCTTAAAAATAGAGACTTTATACTTTTGGTCTTAAAAATAGAGAAAGTTTCAATTTCTATTGGTGCGCTTTTTAAAAAAAACTTTGAAAAAAAATCTCAAAATCAATTTATTCGGACTTATCGCGTTTTGCAAAAGGGCTTCTCAAGTTAAGTTTATTTGATTTTTTTGTTTGTATTTTACCCTAGATTCTTGTTTTCATTTTTTAAAAAGTTTTTTGTAAGCAAGTTGTTTTGAAAAATGTTTTTTTTTTATTTGAGTCTATTTTCATGATCTTTATACGAAATATTTGAGCATCTGTTGCGAAGTGGTTAGAGTTCTTGCTCAGAACCCAGAGTTCTGAGGTTCGATGCCGGCTATAGCCCAACAACGACATTGGTACGGAAGGAGGCGTGAACCTCTAGTTAAATGCTCTCCCGCGGTTCTCCGTGATGAGACCGTAGGGACTTGGGAGCACCTAAATAACCTGAAAAAAAAAAAGGAGTGCGGCTCTTCTCTTGTTTAAGTTTTATAAATATTTTGTCTAACCTGTTTAATATTTAAAAATCACTGATTTAAAAGCTTGAAAACTTGATCTAGTCAAGTCTCAATATTGAATTTGCCTATTTTTACAGAATTTTGAATATATCTAAGCTGGTCAGTTAGTAATTTAATAATATATTTTATATTGTCTTAGGAATAAGAGAATGATAAATATCAATTTTTACAACAATATTGACTGGAAAACATTTTTTACGGAAAAAAATGACTTTAATTGATTTTAAAATTTAAATTTTCTTTTCATACCATATCGAACAATTTCCTCATATGTCAACACTTTCGTCACTATTTAACTAGGGCAAGTACAATCGAAGAAAGTTACGCAAACAAACCTAGTTTGGCTACGCTTCTTTCCCCCTTCACAATTTAAATCTTAATTCGTAGTAAATATTTTTATTAATATTATTAACATTGAATAACCAATAGCAGTGAATTTACCTCTACCAATATAAAAACACATAATATATCAGGTCTAACATCTCAGCGGGTATTTGGTCCAGAATTTCGCCTTTTTCAGACAAAATGACAGCTGGGATATAGTTCAGTATAAAAACAATATCAATAAACAAATCAATCATAAATTAATAATAGGCAACGTTCTTAGATAATACAGTTTACAAAAATGCTGTTCATTTTGATTGTTGAGAAAATTTCTTGATAGTCTTATCTAAAATAAAAACAATTCAGTTACATCCCGGTAATTTGAACTCCGTTTAACTCGTACTTTCATAAGGTCTCTTAAAAGCAGAAGCACTAAAGTCAAACATTCGTTTCGTGGATCCGCCTTTTTTTCGGTCCCTTGGAGATTTGAGTTACCGGGATTAAACTGCAATAGTTATCATGTTTTAAAATGCAAAGATATATTAGCTAAATTAATAAAAGACAACATTTATTCTTAAATAATACAGTTTGCAAAAATGCTGTTCGCATTGATTGCCGAGAAAATTTCTTAATAGTCCTTATCTAAAATAATAAAAATTCAGTTACATCCTGGTAATTTGAACTCCGTTTAACTTGTACTTTCAATAGGTCTGTTAAAAGCAGAAGCACTGAAGCTAAACATTCGTTTATTGGATCTGCTTTTTTTTTTGGTTCCTTGAAGGTTTGAGTAACTAGGGTTTAACTGCAATAATTATTATGTTTCAAAATGCAAAGATATATTAGCTTATATATAAAAAAAAAAAAAAAAAATGCTAAGATATATTTGCTCATGTATAGGAAAAATGCAAAGACATATCAGCTCATATATGGAAAAAAAATCGAATGGTATATTAGCTCATATATAGAAAAAAAAAACGAATAGGTAAGAAAAATAATAAAAACAATTAAATGAATAAATGTTTAATAGAAAATAAATATCTGGTTCAATTAAGGGTCCCTCGTAGTCAATCAACTTTCTCTCCCTATTTTAAATTTTTAAGATACGTCATAAATTTTACTGCTCTAAATAAGCTATCGATCATTAACTTATAAACGACGTAATTAAATCTTTTTTATATAATTACGTCATTGATTTTGCCTACCTAAATGCTCAATTTATAGCATAACCAAGATATACGATGAACTACTTAAAAAAATCATTAAAAATTGTTTCAGAAATATAAAAACAAAAAATTTATAAGAGGCAAAAATCATATATCTTCTATTATTTTTTTAAATATTTAATTTTAATGCTTCTTTAATACATTAAAGAAAATGTTGTTTCGAACTCTATATGAAATTCTGTTCATATAGATGATATAGATTAACTTAATAACATAAATTCTTATAAACTAATTTGCTGACATAAATCGTTATTATTTTTTTAAGGCAATATACAAGTTTTAAATCTTTGAGCAAAAGAATAGTTTTTTAACATAAATGTTTGCTTTTTTTTTTTTTTTTTTTTTTTTTTCGTAAACATTTCTCTAATGTTAAAATTACCACTAACAAGCTTTATTAAAAACCGCATTGAAAAGTTTTTATAAAAACAATAGAGAAATTTACGATAGCAATATTTTTGCTCCCGTAAATTTTTTGCTCACGTCAATAGGCATTTTAATAGATTTCGTGCTAATCTAAGTATGCTATTATACATATATATACCAGGTATATCGGTATGAAAGGAGCGTTTTTTGTGAAAATAAAACACTAATTATTAATGGGAAAGTATAAAACATTTTATTCAAAGTATTGGCCATTGTTTTCTACACATTTTGACCACCTTTCTGGCAATTTGTGGATACCACGCCAATAAAATTGTTCGTTTTTTAAAGCAAACCAACCAGACACCCAATTTTCGACCTCCTCGTAGGAATCAAAGTGCTGCTCAGCCAATGCGTGTCCTATCGATGAAAACAAATGATAGTCGGAAGGAGCCAAGTCTGGTAAATACGGCGGGTGGGGTAGCAGCTCCCAGCCGAGTGTTTTGATTGTATCCTGAACTGGTTTTGCTTTGTGTGCAGGTGCATTGTCATGGAGCAAAATTACCTTGCCGTGTCTTCTGGCCCATTCTGGTCGTTTCTCGATCAATGCATGGTTCAAATTGATCATTTGTTGTCGGTAGCGATCAGTATTGACGATTTCACCAGGTTTTAGGAGCTCGTGGAACACCACACCTTTCTGGTCCCACCAAACACACAGCATTGTCTTCTTGCCGAATCGATCTGGTTTTGCAGTCGATGTTGATGGTTGTCCCGGATTAACCCATGATTTTTTCCGTTTAGGATTCTTAAAATAAATCCATTTTTCATCGCCAGTAAATATCCGATGCAAAACCGATTTTCTTTCGTGTCTTCGAAGCAAAATTTCACAAGTGTTTTTTCGGTTTTCCATCTGTCTTTCATTCAATTCATGTGGCACCCATTTTCCACACTTTTGGATCTTTCCCATAGCTTCTAAACGGTCAGAAATTGTTTGTTGTGCAACATTTAACATTTTTGCCATTTGCTTTTGACTCAAAGTGTCATCTCCATCCAATATCGTTTGCAATTCGGCGTCTTCAAACTTTTTTGGTGGTCTTCCACGTTCTTCATTTCTCACATCAAAATCATTATTTCTGAACCGTTGAAACCATCTTTTGCATGTTGCTTCTGATAGAGCATGATCACCATATGTCTCGACAAGCATTCGATGCGACTCTGCAGCACTTTTCTTCAAATGAAAACAAAAAATTAATGCTTTCCGCAAATCATCACTTTCCGGTACCAAAATCGACATTTTTAACACGATGAAAAAATATGATGTTGTCTGTTCAATGACTTGATGTATGCTAAATATGTTTCACAGATGTCATAGCAAACAAACAAACAAAAAATAAAGGCTCGTTCACAACAAATGTTTCCTATCGAGACATTTGTATCTTGACCCTCACTTCATACCGGTATACCTGGTATATATATGATCTTTTGTTTTTTTCTGGTGTGCAATTTTTTAAGCAGTTGTTTTAATTAATTGGCTTACTATTGATATATTTGCATTTTTTTAGCCACTTATAAAAAGTTGTGCAAGCCTCGTGATGACCATGGTGGCCATTATGGATGCAGCTTTGAAGGAGATAAAGTCTGCAATGTTGGTTGGGAAGGAAAAAACTGTCTAAAAAGTAGTAATCTTTAGATATTATTTTATTGTTTTATGTATTAAAAAAAAAAATAGTCATCTGATTTTTGCAACAGATGTTGACGATTGTTTGTCAAATCCCTGCCTAAATAATGGTTCGTGTATTGATCTGCATGCAAATTATGAGTGTGTATGTCCTGGAGAATTTGGTGGAAAGCAATGTGAAATTGGTTAGCTTTATTTACATTTATGACAGAAAAACCTGTAACTTGATTTTTAATTATCGTGTCTTTTTAAATGCAATCTATTACAAGTGTCACCTCATAATATATAATGAAAGTTTACAAAATAATCTAAGAAAAATTTGTTGAATCAACAGTTGAAACATTAAAGACTCTGCAAATTTGCTCCCCCTTATTATGTGACATAATTTATGGATGACTCCTCAAATGTCATATAATTTGTGGAGTCGTCCAAAAATTATAAAATAAATACAGAAATTATAAAATAGTATATTTATTTCAAATCAAGTGTCTTCAGAGGTTCTGTCAGTTTAGTTCCATAAAATTTTTTTACAACTTTGTATGAAACTATAAGAGTGCAAAAAGTATATAAAATTATAAAAATAAAATTTTTATGTATTGAAATTTGTTAATTTGTTAACTAAAAGCAGAAAATTTCGTATTTAAAAATCACCAAAAAAAAAATTAGGGATAAAGTTATAAATTTCTTGCATAATTTGGGGGAGGGGGGAGGGGGCAAAATCCAAAGCTGTCAAAAAGATGCATAAAATAATTTATGGACAACTTCTTAGTTTCTCACTGTTTTGTTTTGAATTATCTGTTAACCGGTTTATCTGATAATTAAATTAAAAAAAAAAAATTATTTTCCACTGAATTATGTTTTACAGTTAAAAAAATGACTTATTAAACCCAATTGAACTGTTAGCTCATAAAGTTAACAGTTTAATAGAGTTTTAATTTAGGGGATTTTTTTTTGAAAAAATTTAAGATTAAAATTTGAGTGAATTCTTTTTGTTCCTAAATTTTTTTTATTTCTAGTTTAGTAAGGCTTTATGAATTTTATTTCTAGTTTAGTAAGGCTTTATGAAGCTCTACCTAACACACTTGTAAATGTTTTACTAAAATACTTTTAAAAAATCTTCATGATTTATTAAAACATCTAGAAAAAGCTTGTTTGATTAAATATTTTTCATAAGTTTGTCATCATTGTTCAGAATTCATATGAATAAAATAAACTTTTTAGTTTAATTGATTTTTTTGATTGCTTGACACATAATTTTAACAGTCCCAAAAATTCTTGGAAAATAATTAGTATTAGTAAAAATGTTGTAATAATTTGTTGTATTGGTCAATAGTTTTATCTAGTGATGTGTTTAAAATAAAATTTAACTTGCTATTAAACATGAATTTTTTTTAAACACAATTTTTTTTTTGCTTTTTTAAGTTTATATTTTTTTGAAAAGTAAAGCAGATTAATTTAATCAATCATCTATTTACTTACACAATTAGTTTAATGCTTGGTTTACATTTTGAAATGTTACTTGTAGATTTTCGCAATGAGCCATGCAAAAATAAAGGGATCATGTTACCTGACAATACATGCAAGTAAGTACATTGTACTGTTTTGATTTTTTATATTATTATGTTTCATATTACTTTTGTATTTTTCATTTCTTAAAATAAACGACACGTTTTCGCTTTAATTAAGTTAATATATATATATATATATATATATATATATATATATATATATATATATATATATATATATATATATATATAACTTAATTAAAGCGAATATATATCAGTTGTTTAATATACATTAGGTGAACAAACAAAATATTTAAGTACCAAAATTTTTTAGCAAAAGGTTGTAATAATTTTTTAGGTGTCGTCTTGGCTACAAGGGTAATAAATGCGAAGTTTGCATTCCTCATCACCTCTGTGCTGATCATGGGACTTGTAAAAGCCCTCACACTTGTAATGATTTATGTATACCTGGTGGTTGGGTTGGTCAATTCTGTGAAATAGGTAAGCATTTTATTTCTAAAGTGAGTACTCATTGTAATAAAAGACTCATTGTAATAGAATTTGGTGTGTAAAAAAGTGAACATTATTAATGCTTTATTCATAATGCTTTTTTATATTTGAATTTCATGTTATGTATTCATATAAATGAGTTTTTTCCGAAAATTTCCGGAAATTTGGTTAAAAACATCTTTAAGTTTCTGAAAATTTCCGAATTTTTTTTTGATATTGTGAGCATGATATTTAAGTGATATAACAAATTAGTCTAATGTTTCCTTGATTGAAACTTTAAAGTTTTCTTTACTTTATCAGTTATATAATGAAAGGGTTGAAGAAATAGTTCAGACACAATTTAAAAATAGATAGTTGCATTCATAAACCTCCAAAGTTATTTATTAATATTTTTTATTAATAAAATAAAAGAATGTTTTAATAGTTAATGCTTTTCTATTAGTTTTAGGTTTTTAATTTGCTTTAAGTTTTTTTTTTTTAACTATATTTTATCGTAAATATTTATTATTTGCAGAACAAGATGGATGTAGTCATAATAGAGGAAAGAGATTTTGTTCCAGTAAAGGGATATGTGTAACTGATCAAAAGATGCTTGTTTCTGGACAAGGCTGGAAGTGTTTATGTTATGAAGGATGGACTGGTAAACACTGTGAAAGAAGTATGCTGATTAGTCTTTGCTATATGTTTTTAGTTTAGAAAAATTATTTAAAAATTAATTTAAAAAATAAAGGATGAACTGTAATCGTAAACCTGGACAGTGGTGCTAGGTATTCTAAGTTTTTGTAAAGAAAGTTTAAACCAACTACAGATATAAATTGGGTAACTGCCAATTTTTTTTAATTTTTATTGTTTTAATTTTTCTTTAAGTTTTTAATTAAAAAATTAATAATAAATTAGGGTTTGGCCATATGGGTCAATGGGATAATGTGAGTCTAATTGACATTTATCAGTTTTAAAATGTTTTTCAAATGTAATGTTTTAAAATAAAATATTTTTGTTGGCAACAAGGTATTTGCGGTTTTAAAGTTTGTTTTTATTATATATATTTTTTAAAACAAATTTAATTTTTAGGTTTGTTTTAGAAAAAAGATTATTTTGCTATATTTATTGCTATATAACTTTTTTAAAATTTAAAAAAAAATTTTTTTTTTTTAAATTTTAAAAATGTTTGAACAAACTTATATTCTATACAACAAATCTTTGAATGATGTAGTTCTTTAGAGAAATAAAGAGATACATGTAGGGTAGGTCGTGGCTAATTATGCAATTTTTACATAATAAAACGAGGTAACAGATCTCTTGAACAGTGCATTGAGTTTACTAAATTTTTTTACTATTTGAAAGATAATTTAATCTGCAAGAAATTGGTCAAGAAAAAAAAATATGTTTTCAGATTTGTTTGAGAAAATATTACTTAAAGTTTACCAAGCTGCTCAATCTGCCCCAGCAGGGTAAGTTAAGCAGCTTTGTGAGGTAAGTTGAGCATTAAACAAATTATTGTGTTACCATGATCACTATTAACTCTGTTAGTCAACCTGTATGCACCATTGATATAAATTAAATATATTCTTTAAATCTCAAAAAAAAAAACACATTAGAATAGGGATATAAAATTAATAATTTTGACACAAAAATTAACTAAAAAAAAGTCAATTATTTTTCTTAAAACACAGCATTTTCAAAAAAATTCAAAACAATACTTCATGAACAAAATATGAATTATTTACAGATAAAAAATATCAGTGCATATTTTGCAATTAATGCTAGCTTTCACATGCATGTAAATCACATTTTGTGTGAGACCATTGCTTGCAATCTTGACTCTGGAGCCAGTTTTCTTCATGTAGACTTTCAGAATAAGTTTCCAAACATATAGACAAGCATAATCACTGCACTTGTCTTTAAATTTTCTTTCTTAATTTTTTTTTGTATGTTTGTTTGTTTAATATACTAGGTAACAGTCTCTTTATTACCATGATCTCTAAAAGATCAAGGGGCAGATAATTTTTTTTTTTTTTATTAGCTTTTTTAATTTTGTTAATTTGTTGCTGTTTCAATAAATTTCTTTCAGGGTTTAGAATAACTGCTTTTCTTCTTTGTCCAAATGATTTTATTTTTCTTGAGGCTTCTTTTGATTAAGAAAAAGCATCTGGAACTTTTAGGAATAAGTAACATTTCTTACTAATTATCTTTAACATATTGACCAGAAGATAATGTTAAATGTGCTTTAGAATCGGATTGGTATGATAGCTCCGATACAAGATTTGTTGGTTCTATACGGTCTGTGACAAATGATAGCAAAAAATCATCCTCAGCATTGATGTTTGCATAGTATCATGGTTAGATACCAGTACCTTTTTCCCCAGAAGTCATAGCACCAACATTTCTCTTGACTTTTGCAGCCGCAATTTTACTAGGTTTTATCACTGTAGATACTCCAGTTTCATCAACATTATATTTGTGAAGCACTGAATTTGTATGCATCCATAACCTCACCTAACTTATCATAAAACACTCTTAGATTTCCTGTGTTAAATAATGTTACTCTCCCATGGCTAAATGCTTCAGGTTTCCTAATAGATAATTCAGGGTTTCTTTTCAAAAAAGTCTATCCATTCTTTACCAACCATCTTATTTACAGTCCAAGATTCAGATATTTTTACTTCGTATTTAACAGCACACTCATAGACAAGACAACATAAATATTTTGGAGTTTTATTCATAAAATATGAATGCCATTTGCAGTAAATAGTTTTTTAAGGAATTTTTTTGTTCTTGGGAAAATATTAGCCTAGGTTTTGAATAATTAAAAGATGGGTTACTAAACTTGTTTTTTCTTCTAAAACAGATCTTGCTGCATCATTTGATTGTAAAAACACCATTTGATGTTTTCCTTTTATAATTTGATGTTTTTCTCTTATAATTTGATGTTTTTCTCTTATAATTATGCATTCTGTAATACATATTTATATATTACAGAAACACTAACAATGTAATATTATAGATACACACACAAACACACAGATATATCTGTGTGTATCTATTCATATTACATGTTAAAGTTTAAAGTTTTTCTTTTATATGTTAAACTAATAATAAGAAATATAATCTGCAGTGAGATGCATGTGTGTTTTTTTGTATAATTCAGCTTTGAGTACAAATAGTTAAGTGTTTCTGTAATATAACACATATCATAGTTATATATTAATATAACACTAATATAACACGTATCATAGTTATATATTAACATAACACATAGTTATATATTAATAGTAAGTTATTTAGTTTATAAAATTTATTAAATCCATCTATAAATAAGTCTTACTTAGTGTATATAAATAAATAATATTTAATAAAAAGTGTATAATATTATCATTACAAAACTAAGCAAACAAATAACATGAAATCAAATTTTAATTTTTAGTTTTTTTGATTTATATTTTTATGACTATATAATAATAAAGCAAAATTATTTAAAAATATAGCAAATATAAAAAAAAATTTCAATTGTATTAACATTATAAAAAAGAAATTGAACTTTTTAATATTTAAAAGATATTTTTAAATATTAAAAAGTTAAAGATATTTTTAATAATTATTAAAAAAGAATCTTTATATAACAAAGTCATTTCTTTGTATTAGTGCTGTTTGATTTTTTTTTTCAAATCTGCTCAATTTACTTGATTAGACAAGGTGTCACTTAAGTTTATAAAGAAAATGATATGATTTAGGAAAAAATAATAATCAAGAGCCTGATAAATGGTTAAAATATCAACCCTTAAGTGATGCCAGATGATTTTTTTTTTAACGTAAGAGTAAAAAATAAGCAAAAAAAAGAAAAGAGAAAAATAGCAAAAAGAATTTTTTTTTTTGACTTTTTCTGCCCGAAATCGCAAAAGTGCTCCTGCATCTCACTCCTGCATCTCACTCCATTGCCAACTACAACCATTTATTGTGCATTGTATTACCATTCTAAATACCTATCTTTCAACCATTAGATGTTTTGTCGTGCAATTCGTAGTTTTTGAGATTTTAATTGTCCAACTTGCCCCTATGCTCAACTTGCCAACCTATCTATATTGCCAATCTATCCTATATAACATGTCTGAATATTTTTAACAACTTTTTACACTATGCAATAATTCTAATTTAGAGATACATATATGTGACAAGAGATCACCTTGTCAAAATGGAGGCACTTGTTTGAAATCTGGAAAGCATTTTAATGATGATCAAATTTATAGTTGCAGGTGTCCTTTAGGATTTTCTGGAAAAACCTGTGAAGTTGGTGAGTTACTTTACCTTAAACCAAATATATTTAATTGTACATATTTTTTCTATCGTTTCCAATATCTAATTTAATGAGAGTTTAATGTTTTTCAAAAATGAAAATAAAAAAATTTAAAATGTTACTTTAGTAATATTAGTAAAAGTATTTTTTATTTTATTGTATGGTAACATCCTTTGTTGTTAGCTAATGCTGTGAAGCTTAGTTGTTTGTAAACACTACATCCTTTTTGCTTGAACATTTTAAACAAATTTATACACTTTACCAATTCTTATTTAAAGATAAATGTTTGTGAAAAGCTATCACCTTGCCAAATTGGAGGCACTTGTTTGAATATTGGAAAACATTTTAATGATAATCTGACATATGAGTGTCAATGTCCTATAGGGTTTTCTGGCAAAAATTGTGATATTGGTAAGTTACTTAATAGTTTGTTTTATTGCCCTTCAAACAAAGTTGTTATTAAAGAATATTTTGGTTATTTTTTTTTATTTCAAAAATCATTAGTAAGAACATAGTAATACAAATATCATTCAGAACTAAAATAAAACTTGATTGATATAGGTGAACCAATACTAGTAAAGAAAAGTATTCAAGAATATATTTATCTGTGCCAACTTAATTTTAGAATATTGTTTTGTTAAACATTAAACAAGTTTTTACAAATCTTCATTTAGATATGCATGTATGCAATAAGCAATCACCTTGTCAAAATGGCGGCACTTGTTTGAAATCTGGAAAACATTTTAATAGCGATCAGATTTATGATTGCGGATGTCCTCTGGGAAAAACTGTGAAATTGGTAAGTTATTTTTACTTTCCCACAAACCAAATACCACAAAAAAAATATACTTTAAATGGTATATTTTTTATTATATTTTTTCAATATTGAGGCGATGTTTTTCAACATTTTATTAAAAATTTAATTCAAGAAAGAAATTTAACTTAATTAGTTGTTGTTTTTTTTAAAATCATTTTTATCAGTGTTAAATTTTTAACACTAATCAAAATGATAAAAATAAAAAGTAATTTTTGTTTTATGCTATATAAATTTTTTATAGCTTCTATCAAGTACAAGCAATGTAAGTACAAGGAAATGTGGTACATTCACAATGATACTTGGGAAGATACCTGCAATGTTTGCAGATGTGATGACGGAGTTGCAACATGTACAGATGCATGGTGTGGTCTTCCAAATTGTTATCAAGTTAAAGATCCTAAATGTAAATGCAAGTTTGTAGAAGAGTCTCATTGTATCACCCCTCCTTGTTTGCCTTGGGGTATATGTAATGCACAAACTATACCAGTATTATATATGGGCTGCTTCACTGAATTTAATGCAGAATTGGCAAAGAACTGTGCCAAAGTCATCTTTTTTTTTAATGTTAGAATGCTTCCGAGGGTAACAATCTTTTTTAGATGCCATGAAGTACAAATAAAATAATATTAACAAGTATTTTAAATATTTTTAAATCTTGTTTGCAGGGAATTTTATTAGAAGAATTATGTCAACAGTTTCACATTTATAAAAGGGTTCAAAGTTTATTTATTTCCAATGAAGTTACTTTGCAGTGTTCTCATGTTCGCTTTAACTCTTCCTTGAATCAGTTAATTGTTAATATATATAACAAACAAAAAGCAGTTCAGCTATCTTCAGAGATTGCAAAGTACAAACACACACTTGTCGAACAATTTGAAAATTTTAAATGGCACGCGCCGCCTACATTAGTTCTTTTTTTTGTATATACAAGCATTGAAAGACCTTCTACTATGCATAGCTTCTTAAAAGAAAAAGGTTAGTCAAAGATTTTATTTTTGTAGAAATATGATCCCTTTAAAAAACGTTTATTAAGTTACATTTTACAATTTTTTTTTAAATGCTTTTGAAAACTATTTACTTTGAAACATTTTTGCTTCAATCTGTCTTGACAATTTTATCTCTTTATTTTAGGTTTTTTTTTCCGTTAGTCGGATGTATGGCTGTGTGCGTCCTCGTACTTTTTGTGTGTCTTTTATTGTGGTTGTATAAGAAAATGACTTTGAAAAAAATATCTGACACAACAATTTTTGAGCATAATAAACTTATAAAAGAAAATTTGAAAAAAGGAATTTTTTTTCATAATTTGAAAAAATTTGACAAAAATTGAAGTGTAATATTTGTATATTAATATAAATTTTATTTATGTGAATTTGATCTTAAAATATATTAAATAATTTGCGCCCTTGTTAACAATTTGTTGAAATTACCAAATAAGATTATTATTACTTAAAGTTTGTTCTTTTACTATAGGTAAAAAGTCCATAAAATGTAAAATCTATTTCAGAATACATTTGGCTTTATTTGATAACATTTATATTTAAATTTAAATTAATATTAAATATTATATTGAAGTAAAATAGTAAATACAGGCGCAGATGCAACAATTTTTTGATGTTTGAGATAACTAACTTCCAGACATGGAGCGAACTCGAAACGTTTATATTTTTATAATTATATCAAATAAAAATGCTTTGCAAAAAATTGCGATGTAAGAGCCTGGAAACAAAAAAGCCCAAAGTCTTAGCTACACCTGCCTCAAACGTGAGAGCAACAAGCTGATACAATATCTTTTTTTTTTACTATTCTTAATTAAATCTATATTCATCAATAAATTTTGAAATTGATATAAAAATCTTTTAGCTTTCAAAAGTTATGACCATATAAAGTTTTAACCTCCCTCAATTTGAGGGGGTCACAAATTTTTTGAGGCCATCATGTTGAACGCTAAGAGACTACTTTATGAAATTAAAAATTTCTTGTTGAATATAGATTTACTTGAGAATAGATATTTATTAATAAATATTCAACAAATATTTATTAATAACAAAATATTATAATGGGTATTTTATCTTAAATATAATAAATTATATTTAAGATAAAATACCAGTAATAACTTTATATTATATATCCCTAATCATTTTTCTTCACTCCTTGACTTATGTCTTGTCTCTGACCCTAGCTTATGCTCAGTTTCTCCCTTTTCTCCCTTAGGTGGTTCTGACCATGCAATGATCTCTATTAATCTTTCCTCTCGTACTTCTTTTTCGGGCTCACCATCGCACCACCTACTACTACCCTAGGCTGACTGGGATTCTTTTCGTGATTTTCTTCGTGATGGTCCTTGGGCTGATGTTTTTTCTCTCCCAGCTGATAAATGCGCCTCCTACGTAACCTCCTGGATTCAGGCTGGAATGGAAGCTTTTATTCCTTCTCGTCGGTTTCAAGTCGAGCCTCATTCTACTCCATGGTTTTCTCCTTCTTGTGTTGCTGCTATATCCAATCGTAATCTTTTTTTTCATCTTTTTCAAAAGAACAACTCTCTTGGGAACAAACGGCTATTTATTATTGCAAGAAATCGATGTAAAAAGGTGCTTTCTGATGCTAAACACCATTATTCTCAGTTCACTAAATCTCGCATCTTATCACAGAAGTTAGGCTCAAAAGACTTTTGGAAAATCTTCAACAGCATTATTAACAAGGGTTAGATCTAACATTCCATCTCTCATTCATGGGACTGATCTTATTACTTCTCCCAAGGATAAGGCATAACTATTTGTAAAGAACTTTTCTTCTAATTCCACTCTTGAATCTTATGGACATTCTCTTCCTTCCATTCCAGTCAAACAGGTTGACCCATTGTTAGACATTCAAATCACTCCGGCTTCCGTTGCTAAAGTCATATCTCAGTTAAACTCGTCTACAGCTTGTGGTCCTGACAACATTCCTGTCACAGTCTTGCAGAATTGTTCTTTAGAACTTTCTTCAATTCTCTCTAAACTATTTAATAAGTGTTTGACTGAGTCTTGTTTTCCTGCTTGTTGGAAAATGGCATCTGTGGTTCCAATATTCAAAAACTCTGGGGAAAATTCTGACCCCTCCAATTATTGTCCGATCAGTCTTCTTTCTGTCATTAGCAAGGTCTTTGAATCTTTGATCAACAAATTCCTCACACCTCATCTTGAGTCAAATAAACTACTGTCCGACAATCAATACAGTTTTTGATCCTCTCGCTCTACAGTTGACTTGCTAACTGCTGTAACTGAAAGATTTTATCGTGCATTAGGTGGAGGCGGTGAGGCTTGGGCTGTTGCTCTCGACATATCTAAAGCTTTTGACAAGGTTTGGCATGCTGGTCTTCTCCATAAGCTTGTTTCATATGGTGTTTCTGGGAAAGTTTTTGAGATTATCAAATCATTTTTTTCTAACCGCTTTATTAAAGTCATCCTTGAAGGCCAACACTCTTCTTTATTTCCAGTAACTTCTGGGGTACCCCAAGGTTCCATCCTGGGCCCTGTTTTGTTTCTTATCTACATAAACGATCTTCCTGACAACCTTACATCTAAAGTAGCTCTTTTTGCTGATGACTCAACTTTATACTCCTGTCTTGACAAAAAATCTTCTCTTTTCGATCGCCTAGAACAAGCAGCTGATCTTGAATCCAATCTCACTTCTGTAATAGATTGGGGTTCACAGTGGCTTGCGAATTTCAACTCTAACAAAACCCAGTTGTTTACTGCAAACAACTATCATAATATGGTCAACATTCCTATACTAATGAATGGCAATCCTCTTACTGAGTCCTCCTCTTTACGTCTTTTTGGATTATCGTTTACTACTGATCTTTCATGGAAACCATATATACAATCAATTGCTAAATTAGCTTCTGCTAAGGTTGCTTCTCTTTATCGTGCTCGCCATTTCCTTACTTCTGATTCCATTCTCTACCTCTACAAATCTCTTATTCGTCCCTGTATGGAATACTGTTGTCATACTTAGGCTGGTTCTTCTAACGATGCTCTTTCTCTTCTTGACAAGGTCCAAAAACGCATTGTAAACGTTGTTGGACCTGAACTATCTGCTAAGCTTGAGCCTCTTTCCCATCGTCGTAAAGTTGCATCTCTTTCTCTTTTCTACAAATACTATCATGGTCACTGCTCAAAGGAGTTATCATCTCTAGTTCCATCAACTAAAATTTATTCTCGTTTTACTCGTCATTCAGCTAAGTCTCATTCGTTTACTGTATCTGTCCCTGCATGCTCTAAAAATTTTTATTCATCTAGTTTTTTTCACCGCACTTCAATCCTTTGGAACTCTCTCCCATCTTCATGTTTTCCTGACTTATACAACGTTCAACTTTTCAAGTCTTCTGTCAACCGTTTCCTTGCTCTATAACTGTTCTTTTTTTCTTTTTTCTAGTAACTCCCAACTTAATAGTGGTTGCTTGCAGCCTTGTTGGGAGTGAATGCAAATAAAATAAATAAAATATTACTTTAAATTTACCTTTTTATTTAAATTCTCTGAATAAGTACATTTTATAAAAATTTAAAGTTACCTAATTAGAGGGTAAAAGGGGTAAGGAATAAAAGTGCTGTTACCCCTAAAAATTGTTAATGTTACCCCTAATGTCTGTATGTAGCTGCTTCCTGAATTGTTACCTTTGTATGACTATAATTTTAGATAATTAGATTCACAAGATTTAATTATTTTAAATTATATTTATACTCCAAACTTTAGCTGAAAAGCTTCGGCTTCGGCAAAGTGGTTCGGCAGAAGCTTCGGCAAAGTGGTTCGGCAGAAGCTTCGGCAATTTGCAAATTCTTGGCTTCGGTATATCCCTATTAATAACATTCTACATGGCGTAATCGGGTCTAAAAACTGTTAAAACAGTGTTTCCTTTTTTGTTTCTAAGGTGAGAAAATTTTTTGCCATTATGAATATAAAATAAAAATATGATCATTGTATGCTGTCTTATATTTGATATCTAGCGTTTGCGCGAGATTCACCCAATCTTCAAATCGCTCCACACATTCAACAACTCTTCTCCTGTCATTTGGAGAAGATAAAACGTAACGTTTCCTTTCAACTTGTTCAGTTGTGTGTATTTCATGCCGACAAATCGGACAACTTGAATCTGGTTGTTCCAAAACTGGGCGTAAACAAATTTGGTGACATAAACGTTGACACGGATTTAGCTTAATCACAGACTTTCGGGTCATAGTGTATTGGCATATAACACAACGATCTTTCAATTCCATTATTATTACTTGTGCATACAAAAGCAAAATTTAAGATTATAACTTAAATTCATGTCAAAAAAGACCTTTTGTAACAACCTACAAACTTAGACTGTGAATTTGCTATTTTAATTTATGTGTTCTCAATTACAAGTTACGATTTCTCAATTACATATTATGATTTCTCAATTATATCTTACGTTTTCTCAATTACATGTTGTGTTTCTTAATTACATGTTACGACTTCTTATTTACATGTTGTGTTTCTCAATTACATATAACGTTTTCTCAATTACATGTTGTGTTTCTTAATTACATATTACGACTTCTTAATTACAACTTTCATGTTCTCATTTACATCTTGAAAAGGTGTGGAGGAGCAAAGATTTATAAAGTTTGACTTGAAGTGTAAATAAAAGAAGGACTTGTTTTTATTGACAATGTTAACACAGACATTCTAACAAAAGAAAAAAACAGCTTATTTGTTTAGGCTAGACTGAAAAAGATATAATAAAATCACCACACGTCTAAATGAAAATAAAAATGAAAATAAAAATGGACAACGCTCTTTATTAACTTCTAATGCCAAAGTTACTTTTAGAAGAGTTCATGTCCAAATTAACTAACTTGAAGTGTTTATAGGTAAGATGGACTGAAATGACCTTTTGAGAACGCAGTATTACTTAACTCACATCTGGATTTAGCAAAACATAATTAGTTCTTAAGAAAGTTAACTAGGTAAATCAAAGTTTTTCAAGCCTCTAGGATGATTTTAATAAAAGGTTGTGATTTTACATTATAATGATTTACAAGTGTTTGTGTTTTGGTTGGCGTTAGAATAGAGTAATCTTGCTTGAGCAGCAACAGTGGTGTTGTTTGGATAAAAGAGAAATTGCTGGAATATTTTAACTCTAGGAAAGAAGCTATAGCTTTTTTGAAGGATCATCAAAAAGATCAGCTTAAAGAAAACAACAGTATTTTATAAAAGAACTGAGTCTAACTGATGGAGAATGTAATCAGTGGAAAATACATGTTAGATAGTTTTTTAACTAGATCGTCAGAAAAGGCTTTTTGGGATCACAATATCACTTTACTAGAGCTGGATTTATCAGATTTCAACAGTATTATTGTTTAAGTATACTGGCTATGTAAATAAACGCTTTTTAGGCATGAAAATTGATTTTTAGTAATAGGATGAGATGTCTCATAATGATCATTTAGAAGTGTTTTTGTTTCAATTGGTGCTACAATAGACAAAACTTACTTGAACAGCAACCACGGATGGATGTGTATAAAAAAGACAACTGTGTTTTATTAACGAACAGGTTCTAACAGATAGAAAATGTAATTAGTAGAAAATAGACAGCATGTTGAAGAGTTTTAAGGCCAGAACAACAAATAGCACCATTTGAGATGTGTTCTCAAATGGTGCTATTTGTTGTTCTGGCCTTAAAACTTTATTTTTTACTGGAATTAACTAAAAACTTGAAAACGTGTTGACTTTTTTTCTCATGTGAATAATAATTTTTTTTGTGTTAGTCTTTTGTGTTTATTTGTTATAAAACTAACTACTTAGATATAATTATTTATCGATACATTTTCCTTAACAGTTACTGTTTGGCATTGTTACTTTTGTGGTTAAGTTTAAATTTATGTGGTTTGTCTTTATTCCTTTTCACTTTTTTACCATTTTTCTTTCTACCAATAGCATAGTGAGTTTTTTTTTTTTTTTATATTGTTTTTTTTAATTTGGTTTTGCATTTAATTTTGCTGTATTGTTAAAGGGTTTTGGCAATTCGCATGTGTTAAATTATTACTATGCAATTTAACATATAGTTTTGAAGTCAATTCATTAGAAGAAAAATTAGTATTGATTTTAAAAGCATGTTGAACCACTATAGCTGAATAGTACAATGTTCTGTTACAGAAAAAATGGTAGCGATTGGGCCAACAGTTTTCAGATGCAAAAATGTTCAAAAAGCGTTCATATTCACCCCAGTTGACGGTAGTTGCTCTTAATGATAAGACTCAATTGAATGATATAATTACAGAGGAAAGTTGGTTTATTTCTATCAAAATGGATTTAGTTAGTCAGGTCAAAATTTGGTTAGATACCATTTATACTAAAGGCAACTGAATCTTTCAATAACTTTGTTTTTTTTATCAAAAACTTAAGTGTAACAAATGATTGCGCGGGAAGAAATACTGGAGTAATCCAGCAATTTATTGGTTCATCTCAAAATGAAGAACAACTACAAAGTATCCTATTAGTAGTCAGAGAACATCGCAAATTTATATCTACAAATATATCTCAGAAAGAATTACACCTTTAATAAATATATGTTCAAGTATTAGGAAAATGTTTTATATGTTGCTTTTTATTTTGTATACCATTTTTTTTGAAATTATAATGCAAAAATCTGTTAAAAATGTGATATTTGCTTAAAACCCGAATTCTACATAAAGCTCTTCCTCTTAAACTTTTAAGCTAAAAATTTTTTGTGACCTTCTAAGATGACCGAGAACAGCTCTTCACATAGTGGTATTTTAAATTCCAAAAAAAGTTAAAAATTTAAAAAAAAATTGTCACCCTAATAGATATTCTTAAAAAGAACAAAAACAGCTTGTTTGTTTTGGCTAGACTGATAAAGGCATATTAAAATCATTAAGTCTAATCAAAAGCAATAATGAAAATGACATTTTTATTGACTTTCAATATCAGAGTTTTCTTTAGAAGAGTTGAAACCGATGTTAAATAACTCAATGTGTTTATAGGTAATATTGATTAAAATGACCTTTGAGAACGCAGTATTAACTTACACTTAACTGGATATTGCAGAATTCAATAGCATTATTTCATAAGTATCTCAACTGGGTAATTCAAAGCTTTCAAGCGTGAAAGATGATTTCATTAAAAGTATGTGATTTTACATCATAATAAAGTTTATAACTGTTGTTATTTGGTTTGTGCCAGAATAGAGAAAACTTGCTTAAGCAGCATCAGTGGTATTGTTTGTATAAAAGAGAAATTGTTGCAATTTTTTAACTCTAGGAGAAATGTTGTAGCTTTCTGTGAAGCATCATTAAAATACTTAGCCCAAATATGACAACAGTATTCAATAATTTTACAAAATCTAACATTTAGTGATTGGATATACGGGGGAAAATACACGTTAAAGAATGGAAGCCAAAACAGCTATTTGTATAAAAGGGATTGTGTTGCAACCTTTTTACTGTAGGAAAAATGTTTTAGCTATTTGTTGAGCATCACTGGAAGAATCAGCCTATATAAGACAACTGTATTTTATTAAAGAACAGGTTCTAATGTAGAAAATAGACAGCATGTTGAAGAGTTTTTAGGCAAAAACGACAAATAACACTTTTTGAGAACATAGCATCACTTAACTTTTCACTGGATTTACCTGGAAGATTTAACGTATGTTGACTTTTTTTTTCTTTTCTTCTGTGTATAATAATTTTTTTCTATATTTGTCTTTTGGGTAAGTTTGTTACAAAAATAACGACTTACATATAATTATTTATAGATACATTTTCCTGAAATGTTACTGTTTCGCCTTGTTACTTTAGTGGTGCAGGCTAAATTTATGAGGTTTATCTTTTTTCTTTTTATCTTTTTTACCACGTTTCTTTTTACCAATGGCATAGGGAGTTTGTTTTTTTAATTTGTTTTTGTAAATTTAGTTTTACATTTAATTTTGCTGAAATGTTGAAGAATTTTAACAATTCGCATGTGTTAGATTATTTCTATGCAATTAACATAAAGTTATAACGTCAATTGAATGGAAGAACAATTAGAATTGAGTTTTTAGAAAAGAGCAAGAAAAAATTTTTACTTGACTTGTCAAGCCTAATTCTAGAATAAATGATTGCTTCCAAAATAAGCTTTTTTATGCATCAATTTCATGCAGTTTGGTTTAATTTCAAGGAAAGTTAATACAAAGACATCTCGATTAAGACTAGATTAACAATGGTGCAATAAATTTGATTTGAAGTCTATATTTAAACGACTCAATATAGAGAGCTAAATAAATAGTGACACTAAATTAGGACAAATATTTAATCTTGTTTTTAGTTATTAGATTAACAATGTTTCATCAACTTGAAGTTATGAGTGAATATAAAAATTCCTTTTTATCACTGACTATATTATCAGAGATACATCAAATAATACACAGTTTATTTCAAAGATACATTTATTTATTGGCAAGATAGATATTACAAGCTTTTTTCTCATATCTAGATAAGCAAAGATACAAAAAATTTGATTTTAAAACTGAATAAAAAAGTAAGTCGTTGTTATTGACATGTTAATATAAAAAGAAACATAAACAGCTTATTTGTTTAAGCTCAACTGATTAAGATATAAAAAAGTCTCCTCACGTGTAATTGAAAAAAGCGACCCATCTTTATTGATTATTAATACCAGATATTAGCTTGAGCAGCAACCATGGTAATATTTATATTAAAGAGATAGTGATGCAACCTTTTAACTCTAGGAAAAATCTCGTAGCTCATTGTTGAGCATCATTGGAAGAATCAGCCCTAATAAGACAACTGTGTTCAATTAAATAGCAGGTTCTAACAGATAGAAAATGTAATCAGTAGAAAGTACACAGTATGTTAAAGAGTTTTTTGGCAAGAACAACAAAGAACGCTTTTTGTAAACGCATCATCACTTTTCTTTTTGCTGGCTTTTCCATAATTCCACAGCATTAATGTTTAAATAGATTAACAAGATGAGTTAAAGCTTTTTTAAGCATGATGAAAGATTTTTAGTAAAAGTGTGACATGTGCCATAATGAGATAAAGATAAGTGTGACATGCTATAATAGACAAGAGCTGCTTGAGTAGCAAACATGCTAGTATTTGTATAAAAGGGAATCAGTTGCAACATTTCAACTTGTATAGATTTGTTGCAGCCTTTTATGAAGCATCATAAGGAGAGTCAGCCAAAAAATGACAACAGTTTTCTATAAATCAACATATTCTGACATTTTTTGATTGGTATTAATACATGATAAAACAAGTGGAAACAAAAACAGGTTACCATGATTAACCTTTAGAGGTTGGATTGTGGAGATGATCAGTTATCAGATAAGAAACCGTATGGAACTAATGGTAACACCTTTTGTAATTGGCATAGTGCTGGAAAAATTAACATGTATTTTTCTATATTAGTGTTTGCTGCTCGAGCAACTTTTATCTATTGGAGCACAAACCACTTCATGTTTTGGTTGGTGTAGACAAAGATGTATTTAATCGATTTTGTATTTGTATTTAATAAATGGACAGAATTTAACATTTAGTGAGTGGATATAGGGGAAAATACACAGTGAAGAATGGAGAAGAAAACAGATTACCATAGCTGGGTTAAATGGTTGTCATTCCCTTTAAAGGTAAGATTGTAAAGAAGATCAGTTATCTTGATTAGAGACTGTATGGATTTAAGGTAACACTTGGTAATTGAGAGAGTGCTGGGAAATATGACGTGTGTTGTATTTTTTTATTTTTTTCTTCTGTGTATAATAATTTTTTTCAATATTAGTCTTATTGGTTTGTTTGTTGTAAACGTAACGACTTTAGATATAATTATTTATAGATACATTTTCCTTTTGTATTACTGTTTCGCTTTGTTACTTTAGTGGTTAAAGTTATATTTATGTGGGTTTTCTAGTTAGTTACTTTTTAGCTTTTTTACCACTTTTCTTTCTACGAATGGTATGGTGAATTTTTTTATATTATTTGGTTTTGCATTTAGTTTTGCTAAAATGATAAAGGATTTTGGCGTTCTGCATGTGTTAGATTATTGCTATGCAATTTAACATAAAAGTATAACGTCAAATGATTGGACGAAAAGATAATATTGATTTTTTTAAAGCATATAGATATCCACTATTATGGTCTATGGCAATAAAAAAACTTTACTTGACCAGTCAATTCTAATTCTTGAAAGAATGATTGCTAGCAAAATGATTATGAGGCTTTTTTTACATCTATTACATGCAGTTTGGTTTAGTTTCAATAATTGATTTTTAGTAAAACTAGATGTTGAATAATGACTATATTCAAGTGTTTGTGATTTATTATTATATATTTTTTGGTAAATATATTTATACTAGTTTAACGGCATTTTTTATTTTAATTTCTTGGTTGTATAACTAATCGTAGTTATGCAGAAAGCTGCCAGTCTACAATTTCGTCCAAATTAAGATATTGATGTCACCTGACGGATAAAGGTCATTTTTATGCTCCACTTAGGCGAGCCTACCGGCTTTCATACAAAAATTACCTCAAAAACTGCATTATTTTGCAGTAATTGTATAGATTTGACTATTCAACATTTACACAAAAGGTTCTTTTGTCTTAGTTTGAGTTTTTTGTGCTAGCTGCTTTCTGAACAACCACGTTCAATTAATATCTTTTCATTGTTTTACTATATTTTATAAAATTTTACCATCCCCGTTATAAATTTTTATTATTCAATATTTCGTAACTATGTCAGAACAAAGCAAGTTCATTAAAAAAATTTTATATCCTCAATATTTTATGCTTATAATAAATGAGCTGTTGTTATGATAGTACTATTGTTCAATTATGATAGTACTCATTGAAATTGCTTAGCATGATATGTTTTGAGACGCTTAAGGGGGAAGCCCCCCTCCCCCCTAAACAGAAGTATTAAACATTTGAAACAAAATTAAGAGTATAAAACATCATATAATATGAATAAACAAATCCTTTGAAAGAAAATACAAAATGGTCTTTGATTGCCATAGTAAATACAAAAAACACAAAAAAGTGAGCAAAAATGCATTTACACCGGCCATAAAAACCAAATAACCGTGCAAGATCCCTTAATAACCTTTTACCAAATACCTCTCAAAAGGTCAAAGGATTTTTTAAAAGAGGCATTTTCCTTTAACTAAAAATCTGAGCGCTGTGTACACATTCAAAGATAGCGAAAATATTTTTTATTGAAAATAACAAAACCTAAAACTCAAAATAAAAAACTGTTCTATTAAAACATAGCTCATAATGAGAGAAACAACTCCTCAAAATTTCATTTAAATTGGTAAACCGGTTCTTAAGATAGAACGACCGGCGCGTGAAAATAACTATTTTGAGAAAACGCAAAATGAAAAAAAAAAATAGCAAGTATAACTTAAAAACAAGTTAAATTTAGGTCAAAAACATACCATAATTTAAAAAAATCTACAAAAAATTACAAGTTACCTGCTTCATACAACTTTTTCTTATTTATCATTCTTGTTGTGTTTTTGCCACAAATAATTTTTCGTCGCAACTTGTTTTTATCAGCATCTCTATATTTGGCACGTGACAGTCGTGTATAGTTTTTACAACCTTTAAGAATATATGTTCCTGGAATCATTATCAGTGATTCATAGACTAAAATTAAGGCTTTTCTACAAATAAAATTAGCCACTGCACCATACACTCCAAATTCTAATTTATTGAATGATATAAACTTTGTTTTAGGTAAACGCTCCCAGATTGTGCCATTAAAACTTTCATTAGCATTTTGTGTCTTGCCATTTAAGCACTTTTCCATCTGTTTGTCAGCACAGAGTTCCTTAAAGATCAGTTTGATTATATAAACAATATCTATTGGTAAACCTGGTCCAGGTTTATAAGGTTCCATTGGCTTTATCTGAATTATATTTGCACCAACTCTTAGCTCCTACTGGGCAATGGGAAAAATGTAAATTATTCTTGTTTGAGGCAACATGGTAAAAAGTTGCCAAGGTACCCGGTTTTATATAAGCTAAATCCCCTACATTAATACCACCTTTTTTTTGAAGTACAAAAACTTTTACGAAATACACAGGACGAACATTTTAAAACTAAAAGTGAGGCAAGTCCATATGGATCTTTTAGGTTGTCAGACAACACAAGAGATGTTTCATCATAGCATGTTGAACGAGTCAGTCCTTCAAAATATCAGATAACTCTTTTACATCTATAATTCTATATCCAGACAGTAGATTTTTTTTTTTTTGAAATGGTTTTAGGTGCCCCAAGAAGACCCAATGGTCTTGTCACAGAGCACTGCGGAAGTACATTTAACTAGGAAGTTCACGCCTCCTTCCTTACCTTGACGCGAAAATGTGTCCAGAGTTCGTTTCGAACCTCGATCTCTTGCTTCTAAAGCAAGCGCTTTAACCACTGCGCCACGGCCGCACACAAGATTATTATAAGTAAATTCGACTACATCAAATCGCTCTATTTTTGAATATGATTTTGAGATATTTACAGCAGTATCAAAAGCGTAATTTTTATTTTCATCATTCACACAGTGAATCACAGTGTCAGTGTTTATTAAAATATCTACTGCTGGAGAAGAGTTTTTATTTACAATATCAACATCAACTTCTTTTTCACAACTTAAAGACTTTTTGACAGAAAAAGGTCCTCGTCTTTTTCTAGCAACTTTGTTTCGAGCTTTTACTCTGCAATTTTTTGGTATCTTTTACTTATTGAATACCTTTTACCAAAGTGCGTTTTTGTTTCTTAATCTCACTTGCTTTTGCTTAGCTGAACAAGAAGTACAACAGAATGAAGTATCCTAACCCAAATAACGCTTTTTAAAACAGCTTTTCGACAGAAAAATAATGCTTTCGATAAATCAATGCATGAAGCAACTCTTAAAAAACCAAAAAATTCTGCAGTTTAGAAAAACTTTTATGAAAAATAAGCCACAGAAATAAAATCTATGGTAACATTTATGTCTCAATAGAGTCATACTAAAAATTTATTGATGTTTTTAGGGGAGGGGTTTCCACCTTAAGAAAAGGTGGTCCATAATTTACGCAACTCTAAATTTAACTTATAGACAAAACAAAAAAGATCAAAAGTTTTCCCTCACATAATCTTTAAATAAAACAAAAATAAAAACAGCCCTTAAAAATTACCGGCTAAAAGTGCAAATAATCTTCTACTTCTATTTTTTAAATAAGTTTAGCGTCGCATAATTTACGGATGATCCCAAAGCACAGTGGGCCAGAGTTTTGCAAAATGATCAAAACAAAAGGTTGTATATTGACTTTTTTAATCACCTGCTATTAAAACATGCACATTATAAAAAAAAACAATCATTGCTAATAACATGCATATGTAAATGGCAATAAATGTTTATTTTATCATGCGCTTTTATAATGCATCAATTTTGTAAACTCTTTAGGAAGCTTCAAAATCAAAAAGTTGTTAAAATATGAAAAACGTGTAAATACTAGCAATACATCTGTGACATTTAGAAATAATATATTCTTGTGAAATTTTGAAATATTTATACCTATAATTTTATTATTATTTAAAAAAACAGGGGTTTTTAATTTTATATCAAATTTTTTTACATTATTAAGACATATTTTTTACGATTTTTCATGTAAAAAAAAACTTTGCGGTACTGGATTTATCGCACGTTGATATATGTTAAAATGAAATTAATTTAATGCATACTTTATTACTTTTAATCACACTTTATAAAGATAGTTTCTGCCCCCATTTTCCCCCTCGGTTGCCGCATGTTTTCAAAGGTTGATTTGACCAAATTTTGAAAATTTAGCAAAAAATTACTTTACAAAAGTATATATGTAATTTGCTGAAATTTTTTATTCAAGTCATTGTTTTTAGTTAGGAAATAAGTCATGACGCAATGGTTATAGTTCTGGCTCAGAACCCAGAGGTTCGACGCCTGCTCTGGCCCAACAAGCGACATTGGTAATTGAACGAGACGTGGACTTCTAGTTAAATGTTCTTCCGTGGTGCAGTGTGATAAGTCTTCTGGGAGCACCTAAATAGTTACAAAAAAAAAAAAAAAAAAAAAAAACTAAATAAATAAACACCCGCTACCAACGCGTTAATTAATTTTAATCATAAATTAATTGATCAACGGAGGATAACGTTTTGGTTCATTTTTGCTCCAATCAGCGCAATTTTTTGGAAAGTATTACCATTTGAGTTAGCGTAAACAAACTTAAGTTTGGGTCCAAGCATGGTGTCCTTATTTGAAGCAAGAGATTCTTAAGTTAGAAAAAATACAGAGATGAGCAAAACTAGTAGCAGGTATTAAAAAAAATACTATTAGCAAAAAAAATTCAATTAATAAAAAAACAAAAAAAAATTACAACTAGAGCGAGATTAGATCCTAGAACCAGCTGGTTTTAAGGTCAGCGCCTTACCTATTCGGCCACGAAACTGCTATAGATATGTAAAATTAAAATTATATTTATTGTTTTTTTTTACCCTTAAAAAACATTTGACATTGGGTTTCCGCGTTGATACTCTAAACACTGTGTTGTCCAGCAAAACCAAACCTAAATTAATTTATACTGTAAAAAGATTATCATTACACGTTATTATTTCCTATTTTCTTATACTGTCCCCGGCAGTGCTATTTTATACTGCTTTCAGTTTTTCGTCTTTTAATTATATATCTCATTTTAAAGACTTTTTCTTCGTTTTTCAACATGCCTCAACTTTTAATAAGTTAAAAAAAATATTTGTTAGTTTAGAAAAAACTAAAAACATTAAATATATACAAAATAAACTCGAAAAAACGATGTTTTTCGTTTGTCCCCGAAAGTGCTTTATTTTAACTATTACGATTTTTCCTAAATATACATACTGAATATCCTAAATCAAAATAGCACTTATATTTAGTCATATCTGAAATTGTTAAGGGCTTTTTTTATTTGTCGAGAGTCCCTCTAAATACGCTGAAGCATTTTTTTAAAAAATATCATACCTGCGTTGAAGAATCTTCCTCTGAAATTAACGGGTACAGCATTTTGTCCCCGTAAGTATTTTGTTTCGGTAAATGCTTTGTTTTTTTCATAAAATGTCCCTGTAAGTGTTACGGTAGTTATATATATATATATATATATATATATATATATATATATATATATATATATATATATATATATATATATATATATATATATATATATATATATATATATATATATATATATATATATATATATATTTATATGTAATTATTTATACACATGCATGTACTCATGTTTACATATACACACATATTTTTATATATGGACACTCAAAGCTATTTGCATTTAATAAATAAACTTGATAAAATTTGATTACTAATAATATTAAAGTTAATTAGGAAATAAGTAATGTAAAGGCATCGTATGTAACATAATGCAATTTATCTAAAATTAATCAATTTAGAAATTAAACAAAATTAATATTAAAATAAACAATTACATAAAATAAATAATTAAAAAAAAAATTAAATAAAAATTTCTTACAAAGTTTTGGTCATAATGGATTTTATGGAACAGTGATCTTTCAGTTTCAGTTTTCCTATTTTTTATAACAAAAATTATAATTTAGCTTTATAAATAATGTTTTTCAGTTAATATATTATAAATAGTTGCTAAATAATAATTTAAACTGACAAAATTATGATAAATTCAATATATTTTCGACATGCAAATATGAAAGAATAAATATTGTCAGCATTTTTATATTTTTTAATGTCTCAATAAAATATTTAGACATTTAAATCAAGCGTTTTGATTTTTTTTTTTACAAAGAATAAGAAAAAATAAAGTAAAAACAAGCAATATAAATATCTAAATAACTTACAACATATTTTCTTGAGTTGGTTTAACCTGTAAAATCAGTATTTATTATTTTAGTATACAACATTTAAATAAACAACTATAACATCTAAAAATATTTGTGTAATCAGAAAAATAAGCATAGTTTTTAATAAAAGTTTGTAAGTTTTATGTATATGAACTATTATTTTTATTTATAACAATAATGAGTATTAATTTAGATTTGACACATTGTATACATGTATTTTTAAAAATAATAATGATTTATATATATATATATATATATATATATATATATATATATATATATATATATATATATAATATATATATATATATATATATATATATATATATATATATATATATATATATATATAAATTTAAGATAAGATTTTTCATGTGAAGAAAGGATTCCGTCTGTCGCTTATTGCACTAGTTAGTAATGTTTTAATTATAAAAAACTTTTGTGTAAGCAAATACATTCTGATTAAACGTTTATATTAAAACTACATGTTGTAGGTATATTAGTTAATTTTACTTTTTCATATTTATAATTAATGTGTCATAATTATTTCACTATTTATAACACTTTTTGACACATGCAAATGAATTTTTTAGGTTTAACAGGCTGTTTAGCGTTGTTTGAGGAATTTTACTGCAAATTTTGAAGCAAAACGATGCTATTTTAAAAAGCTCCCGGTTATTTGATTTCACCTCAGATATATGAATGTGTTTATATTAACTTTTGATAATAAACAGTGTTTGTACATTTGAAATTACTGGTAAGAATTATTAGAAGTTCCTTATTATTCGAATTGGACTTTATTCCCAGTGAAATTGCATTTTACTGAATCTTTATTTATTTAAGCTGATTTTTTGTTTCAGAAGACGAAAAATAATCAGATTTTTGAGTTTTTCACAAAAGTTCTAACTTAATTTAAAACGCAAAAAAATAAAAAAAATTTGCTTTTAAATGCGTAAAAGGTTTTAAAAATATACAAATATTTTGAAAAATTCTCTTTTTATTTGTGGAATCGCTTCTGTTTGTATGTGTGCTAGTGTATTCATTCTTAACTGAAGGATTATATCTAGTTTATATGTATGTGAATATGTAAATACATATGTGCGCGTAAGTATGTATATAAATATATATGTATACAAGTGTATACGCAGTGCAGTTCCTAGAAAGGTGCCAACTTGGACAAGTTTTTTTTAGCACTAGTGGCATTACAAAACGCCTATGTGCGCTACTATTACTCGAGAAAACCCTGTGTGTACATTCATTTTTTAAACTTAGTCGAAGTTACATTATTTAAAAATATTTTTATTTATTACATATTATAGTACAAAAATCAAGTTTAATTTCATAGTAATAATATTAATAATAATTATAAACAAATCTTAAGTAACTTCAGTAAAAATATATATCAATAATATTAAATACCTCATCTTAGGCTGACCAGACATACTCTTTTTTAGAGTATTATACTCTTTTTGAAGTAAAACCTTTCATACTCTCTCTTTTTTTTTTAAAATCCTTTAATATACTCTTTTTTTTATGATGAATATATATTTTTTTTATTGAGCAAAAACTTTCTTATTTAAAAGAAAATAACAAATTTTGTGGTAAACGAGGTAAAATCTTAACTTTTTGCGCCGAACTTTAAACCGTTACTGTTCTGTCAAAAACAACTCAACTTTTTTGAGAATAATTTGATTGCGGACGCATAGCAATCAGGTTTTTTTGAAAATGTCTAGAGGGGAGTGCAAGTTTTTGGATATATTTGAAGAAACCATTGCATTTGCCAAAAGAGTGAAAAGTAATCAACATAGCTTTTTCTGCACTATATGCAATACAAAAGTTTCTATAATTAATAAAAGCAAGTTTGATATTATTCAACACGCAGCTTCAAAAAAGATCATTCTTTTAGGGATATGGACTGCACATCAAACTTATTAAGAAAATCCTGTGATTGTAAGTTTGCGTGTGGAAGAACCAAGTCAGAGTGTCTTGCAAAAAATATAATTTTAAATTGGTCTGAAGATTTGTTAAACAAAGACTTGAAGAATGCAAAATTTGTTGTTGTCGCGTGTGATACATCGAACCACACAAATACGAAACTTCTACCTGTTATAGTAAGATACTGTGTTGTTAAACCTGCTATTGAAATTAAGTATAGTATTTTGAAAGTTCATAATCTTCCAAATGAAACAGAAGAAACAATAACAAAAGTTGTTTTAAAAGATATAAATTTTTACAACATACATGATAAAATAATTGAATTTTCAACAGATAATGCAGCAGTTAACTTTGGTGCTTTATCAAGTAAAAAAACTGAAGGTAATATTCATTCAAATCTTGAAAAAGATTTAAAGAGAGAAATTTTGACAATAAGCTGCGCTGCTCATATAGTGCATAATGCCCTATCTGCAGCTACTTCAAAGATAGTTCCAATAGATATAGAAAATATAACGTTTAAAATATATCACCATTTTAATATATTTACTGTTCGAACAGAAGCGTTGAAAGAATTTCGTGTCTTCATTGGATGCCAATTTAAAATGGTTCTATCACATTCAAAAACACGATGGCTATCTTTATCGCCATGCATAGACAGAATACTTAGAATGTATGAACCTTTGAAGTCATATTTTCTAAGTGAGGAAAATTCACCACTTAAAATTTTTAATTTTTTTAATTCTTGATCTTCTGAAATTTGGTTGCTTTTCCTTCAAACCCAATTTTATTTGTTTGGTGAGACTGTGAAAAAGATAGGAGGAAACGATAAAAGTGCAGTGGAAGTATCAACTGAGTTTTACAAACTATTAGCTAATTATGAAAACAGACTTGAAAGCAGATTTATACCATTTATGGCAGATAATCTTTTAAAAAAACAAGAAGCAGGAGGAATATTAGATAGAGATCGTGTTATTTCTATTGTAGTGAAATTTTATAGCACTATAATTGATTATTTAAAAAAGTGGTCTGGTAGATTTTGCAATGAAGCAAGGAATATGAAATACCTTTTGTTAAAGGAAAAATTTTCATATAAGGATTTTAAGAAAGTGTACATTTATTTCCTTAATAAAACTAAATAATTACCTATTTCTGTCATAAATGAAAATAAAATTTTTGACTCTTATTTTTTTATCAAAGCTTGTTTAGATAAAAATCTGGAAAACTGGGAGGCTGAATCTGTTCCTATATTTTCTAGATGGAAAATTGTTTTAGAAGGTTTAAATAATGGCAATGCTGTAGTAAAGCTTCAACTGCTGGAAATGCTTGCTGCTTTAGTATTTACTGTTCCAGGGACTAATGTAGAATGTGAACGCTTGTTTAGTTTAGTGTGTCAATATTGGACAAAAGACAAAAGCCATTTAAAAATTAGTATAGTTGAGTGTAATGAAAGTAAAAATTATCATTGGTCATACATGCGATCAATTTTACGAAGAAATAAAAGAAAACAAAAATTTGTTACAAAAAGCAAAAGATTCTGAAAAGTATCTATAAATGATTTTTATATAAAATATCATAGATTGTATTGGCTATACATACACCCATGTGTTTTCAACCTTTTTCGATGTATAATATACATAGTTTTTACTTGTGTTTTCAAACATTTTTCAATGTATAATATACAGATATTTTAATTGTGTTTTTAACCTTTTTTCGAAGTATAATATACAGAGTTTTTACTTGTGTTTCCAACCTATTTTCGATGTATAATATACATAGTTTTTACTTGTGTTTTCAATGTATAATATACATATATTTTACTTGTGTTTTCAACCTTTTTTACATTAAAAGGTTTTTAATAAAATTATTAAAACCCAACGTTTTTGGGCTACGGTTGAATTGAGGAAATATACTCTTTTTTTTTTAAAAAAAAAATCTGGTCACCCTACCTCTTCTAGCATCCTCACACTTTTCACACTCCTCACACCTCATCCCCCGCCTACCCCTCATACTCAAATAGTTTCAAACTCATCTTACAAGAACGGTATACACTCCAATCAGCTGTAATTTCGTTATAACTTCAGCTATTGTCAGAGTTGCTGGAAAAACATTTTGAGTACTTCATGTACTTTTTCCTATGCAACACTCCATTTTCAGTGGTAATTGTGTATTTCGCAAATATATAATTATAATCTCTTTTTTTTCGTTTATAATGACTTTGTCGGTCGAATCTATTAAAAGTTTTCTCCAAATTGTTAGTATGTCCTTTATTTGAAATAGTCCAGCCTAGTTAAATACAGGCATTTATAATGATGTTTTACCATTTATTTAAAACCTACTAAAGCATACTAATTTCTATAGTTCCAGCCTTTAAACCTTTCTCTTTATTCTTAACGACGAACACTTTCTTAATTACGTCAATTTCAAAGTAATCAGAAATCTTTCGAGACATCAAATCCCAATTTCAGATTGCTTGCGATATGCCAATAATTTAAAATTGGTCTTTGATGTCTCAAAATTCTATTTATTTGCTTTTCAAATTTATCAACATTTACATATTTAAACTACCGCAACGAACTAACTTATTACAAATCTAGTTTAATGGACTTATTTCATATTTACTCAGCTTAAGCATATTTGGGACTTTCTCTATTTTTTTAGCTGCTCTGATGATGTGTCTTGACATACAGTTTTTTATATTTTTTTAAATATGCAAAGTTTTTATTTAAAGATTGTTTCTAAATTTATAACATATAATAAAGAAATAATACTACATGTGCATCTAATAAGATGCAAAAACCAGGTGAAATTGTAAATTTATCTTAAAATTAAATTAGATAAAGACAAACGGGAAATGGAGGTAAATGCAGGAGAATCTTTTTCGATTTAAGAGAAAAATAAGCATTAAAAAAAAATTAATACAATGACAATCAATCACCATCATCATCATATTCACAACCATCATCGTCGTGATAAAATAAAATAAAAATCAGCAATAGTTTCTTAAAAGTAGTTTTGCTTACAAATGTAAAACTGATATTATCCGCTTGCAAAAATATAAATCCAAACCTTATCATAATATTATACATATAAATACAATTTTATTTCGATTTCAAAATAATAAAGTAAGAGGGAATTATACCTAAAATTTTAAAATGAAGTATTATTCGAAAACTAAAATGGAAATTTAAACGATATTGTAATATATAAAATATACATACAAATTTAGTTTCAAGTTGAAAGAAATAGATGGGGAGGAAAAAAAGGAGGAACTATGAAAACAATTTAAAACTAAAAAATATTATGCATAAAATGATCATGAAGCAGAAATTTCTGAAAGTATTTTTTTATTTTATGACAAAAATTTATAATAATATATAATATACACGTAAACTCTTACTAAATAATCTGTAATGACTTTTTTGAGCAGTGCTCTTGTACTAACACTATTCTCCTATTCTCAGGAAAAATTTCAAACATTGTCTCCTAATCAATTATCGCAATTTGATTGTCAGATTCAAATCCCAAACCTAAAAAGATAGAGCAATATATACAAGTTCATATTTCTAAATATTGTAGTACGATAGAAACAAATAAAATAATGCGCCTCTCTGTATACAATATCCGCACTCATGTCTAATTATTAGGAAAGATTAATAAAATACTTACTCTTCAAGTGCTCACAGCACTAGCTGTCAATCAAAATACTCTCCAATAAAATAATGTCGCAATAATAAACTTTTAATCTAAACTTCTAGAACACCAACTCATAGTTTTTAGAATCATTTTCCTATTTATTCTCAAACACTATAATTACTGTATTCTATGTTTTCAATCACTAATTCATGTAACTTACTTTGTAGTCCTGATTTGCATTCATTACCGCAGCTCGATTTAAAAAAATCTATATTAAATTACTTGTTATATTGCTATAACAAATATATATTTTTTTAAGTAATATAATAATAAACATAAATGCCAACAAAATTTTGAGCTATAATTTTTTTCTCTTTTTTTTTTTTTTTTGTACACTTTAATTCCTTTTGGAAACGATATTCACGACAATTGTTACAGTAATTAGACGTAGTAATTGTTACTTTGTCTAAATTGTCTTTTGCGTTTTTTTCCCTATCACACACGGTTAAGCTTTGAATAATATATATATTATATTAAACTTGTGTATTCCTTTTCTTGATAACTATGATAAAGCATCTTTCATTTTATAATTACCCCGTTTAAGAATATTCTCAACTACCTCTTTATTTGTGTGTCCTCTGCTGATGAGTCTTGACAAACAGTTTCTCATCTTCTGTCAAAATATGCAAACTCTTTTTTTTAAAGAACTTTTTTAAATTTCTTACATAAATATGAGTAAAAATATTACATGTGTAACTCATAAGATGCGAAAACCAGGTAAAACTGTAAACTGACCTTTGAACTTAAATTAAAAGACAATCTTTACGAAAAATATTAGTAAAAATAAACAAAAAGTTTTTTGATGACAATATATCACTAACATCATCATATTCACAATCATCATTTTCGTCTCAAAATTTTTCAAAATTAGTTTCCTAAAAGTAATCAAACTCACAACCTTATAACTGATATCATCCGTTTGCTAAACAATCCTAACGTTATCATCACATTCTACATTAACATACAATTTTATTTAAAAAAATTAAAGTAGGGAAAAGTTGGGTAGCCCCGGACGGCGGGTAACTCCGGACACTTGATGTACAGCTTAAACTAAAGAAGCTATGTGACTTTTAATACTAGAATAACATTATTATTTGAGTGAAAATATGCCATATACAAAATATCTATCATAAAATGCCGAAGCGAATGACTCGTAGGGCAAGATTTTGTTTCCCACCATCAGAAGAGCGACGCATCATCATATTTGATTCACATATTAATATACCTAATTTTTATGTAAACTAATAACTTTTTAATGATTGAAGATATATTTTCATTTATAATAGTTAAAAAAAAAATTAAAAGTTTAATTCACTGGTTTTAAAACTAGTATTTGTGAGTGAGGTAAGATCGGGTGGTATCGGACACGTCTTTGGAGGGTGGCTCCGGACAATATATTTCGATTACATATTAATAATAAACAATTTTTTTTATATAGATATTAATACATTTAATATAATACACATTCCTATAACAGTAATTCATTTAATACCAATAAAAAAACATTAGATTTAAGAAAAATATTTTTAAAGTGTTTATTTTCATTGTAAAAAAGCTTTATATTTTTAAGTAATTACATTTATATTCTCATTCCTTATACATCAGAAGCAATTTTCAAAAGCGAATTTTTTAAAAATGTGTTGAGAACAGTCCATTGCTAAATTATTATATATTATATTTGTGTCACACTATTAAAAAAAGGGTAAAATCATGGTTAAACTATGTGTCCGGGGCTACCCTCCAACTTTAAAACACGCCTTTTTTCTAACCTTTTTTCTTTTATGTTTTGTATATTAACAAGATGCACAACAATTACTTTTTCGTTTTTAATTCAATAGACGAATGTTTAAACTTTAAAAAAAAATCTTTTAACAAATTTTTTTCTGTTAGCGAATGTGCACAATCTATTTTTTCCTTAAGTGTCCGGGGCTACCTTACTCTCCCCTATACCCTAATTATTAAATAATTTCAAAACGTGCCTACTTTCTTTATATGAAAATTTGCTATCATATTGCTTTCAAAACTTAAAAAGCTGCAAAACAAAATAACCAATGCTATTTCAAAGTTAAGAAAAAAAGTTCTTACTGAAAAATTGCGAAGCTTGCTACAAGCCTAACTAAAAACTAAAATCAATTATATAAATGTACTTCACATATCTCTGGGCAAACTATTAAATATCTTTATAACACACATCTGTTACAATATATTGCCTAATATTATTTAAACATAATACGGATGGACAGTTTGTCTCGGGTAGCAGATATTAAAGTGTCGCAAAATAAGAAGAAGGCTCTCGGAGCTTCTCCTAGAAAAAATATGTAATTATGTAGCTTTCTATATTGTATGTCATCCAAATACTTTTAAAAATGCTGCACAATCGCTGTTTATTAAATTAATTTTTGTCTATTTTTTTTGGACATTTTCAAAGTAAATTTATTTTTAATATAAAAAATGCTGTTGATTGTCAATGAGTTACAAATTGAAAAAAAAAAGTCATTTAAATAAGCTAGTTGTGTCCTAGAACATCTCACATATACTTTCGAAATTTCAACCTTGCCTTTTTTTTTGTTTTTTATCCCTATACAGCCAGGACCCAATGTCTAGAATCATTTCACCATTTAAAGAAATATCTAAAATTCAATCACTATGAAAGTGTGCCAGAACGTCAATCTTAAAATTGTTGTCCAATTTAACGTTTTTTATCAATGAATGCCAACAAAAATTAAAGTTATCCTTTTTTTTTGATTGTTTTGTTTTTCTCACCCTTACTTCTTCATCATCTGAGCTAGCACCATCGTTGTCATAAACGCATGCAATTTCCTCTTGATTGATAAAATATTTCCATTAGATTTGATATTGCTTTTGTTTTAATTATTGTTATTTTAATATATAAGATCTTCATCTACACTTGATCTTAGCCGTTAGACCGCTGTTCAATTTAATAAGTTATGTTTTTGTTTAGATCGCAATTAGATTCTATGATTCTAAACAAGATTTAAATTTAGACAAATGCATGAAAGTCGTTAAACAATAGTTCCGATCGCCTTTTTAATATCTTCAGCGTTGTCAGTTGTAATTAAAATAACTTTAGATTCAATTTCAAGTTTATTAATTTCTTTGTGTACAAATGCTGTAAGTGTATTAGTTAGTTGCCTTCCATAAAAACTACGAAAGTAAACTATTTTTGATTTATATTTAATTTTGTTTGTTATGTTGTGCGCAGTTATGCTAAGCCAATACAAGTCAACTCATTTTTTCAGCAAATCTGTTGCTAGTGCTATATAGGTAATTGATTTATGCTTAGCTTTAAGATCAGCTATTGTCTTTCGAGAAGAAGTTGCATACCAGGTTTATGAAAATCGTTGAAACGGAGTACCTTAGCGATTCTCGAAAAAAAAAAATTATCTTAAGATAATTTTTTTTTTCGAGAATCGCTAAGGTACTCCGTTTTTTTTAAAACAAGCAATATATTTTTTTGCAGATTTGGCTTAGGCCCATATACAAGCTTTTCATTTTCATATATATATATATATATATATATATATATATATATATATATATATATATATATATATATATATATATATATATATATATATATATATATATAATAACAATAATAATATAGGTGCGCTAATATATCTTTCTTAAAACTCTCGTCAAACGTAACTTCTGTTGGCATTGCGAGTGGGCGAACAGTAATCAAAACTGTTTTTTTGTCAGTTTCTTTAACGCAAATTTTGTCTATGCCGACACCTTGAAGATACAAAGTTCCGATATTTATCGCAAATTACAATTTTGTCAAAATCTTTTTTCGAATTTTTTTTTTCTCTTTCATAATCAATAGATCCTTTTGTGACTTGATCACAGTTAAATTCATATATGCCTTTTCTTTTCAATTCCGAAAATCCTTTTATTCTTTCAGATTTGTTAAGTTTAAGACTTGCAGCTACTTCATTAAATTTTTAATGCCTCTTTGTCATATGTCTAGTAAGACATGTTTTCATTTCAAGCGTAATTATACAAAAATAAGGTCAAATTGAAAACTAAATAAATTGTTATATTAAAGTGCCGTCAAATATTAAATTCTTATTCAAAAGGTGCAGAAGCTCGCAACAAATCTAACTAACAACTCTTAACAACTATAACACTCTACTTTGTCTCGAACTATTATATAACTCACACACATATCTATTGTGATACGTTTCATAAAATTATTTATATTTTTATCATTTTTTAATTTTAATTTTTTAATATTAATATTAATAATAAGCTGTAGCAAATTTGATGAAGCATATATTTACCGAAAACATGTTCATCAAATCTTTTTCCCCTTAGAAACAAAAAGTTATTTAATCAACTTACTTCTACAAAATATCTAACTTGTTTATCAGCAATTACTTGCCTTTATTGAATCAAGTGGTCTTAATACTGTTTCTAAATTGCTGTACTTTTTCCTGACATATTCGCTTTTTTTATAGTTTCTGCCATAACTTTTGCTCTTTCATTTAGCTCGCATAAACCATGCTTTTTTATCCATTCAATTTAATAGGCATCATTCCAATGCCTTTAAAGCATTTTGTTAGGTTTTCCACGACGTCTAGCAGACAATAGCGTTAACGTAGCACATGCTCATTTTCTCAAAACATTTTTTTATAAAACAGCTATTATTTTTGAAATCTTTGAAAGAAATCAAAAAACATTACTAAACATTTAAAAACGAAACAAGTTGCTTTATTCTTAAATAACTTGACAATTTGCCTCACATCAAAACTTATTTTATTATTTAAAATAATGCAATAAAAGCTTTAGTAAACAAAATAGTATATTAATTTTTTTTTTGTTATTTCGGTGCCCCAAGAACACCTATCGGTCTTGTCACCCGCCTTCCAAAACAATTTTAAAAGGTCCTCACTTTTTCTATATATATATATTATATTTGCTATTATATCGTATCCGAAACCTAATGAACTGCTATATGAATGAACCGAAAAAAATCAAAGTGCCGCAAATTCGAATTAAACAAATATATCTTGGCTAACTAATGTATTAGCTACTCACGCCCATCTATTAAAATACATTTCATCGTAATAATAACGTTTTTTTATTATTTTCAAATATCTTTTTTTTAAACAAAAGAACCATTTTTGTATTTATCTCTGCATATCCAATTTTGTTCATTCTGACATCGTTAAGTTAATTTTCCATCAAAAATAATCAAAATTGTTTTGTGTAATTTTTATTTAAATATAAATAAATTATTAATGAAACTAATATTTCGTACAAACAATGAGCTGTCTTCAGTACTTATTTCCTCGAACCTAGTTTTATCCATCCAATTATTACATTTATTCTTCATTTACAAAAAAGTTTACATAATTAAAAATTTGTTAATTAAATAAAATATGTTTTTTTTTAGTTTTGTTTTTATTTTAAATAAGACTGAATATTTATTCTTCTGTAAGAAAGTTCTCTATTTTAGGTTTATTTATTGGCTTTTTAGAATTTAAATTATTGGTTATTTAACTTCTGCCCTACTATAAATAATAATTACCACAATTTGCCATGTGCTGTTTTATAAATAAAGCTTTAATCAAGTTATAATTATTTGTTTGTCATATTAAAACCCCGTTTAGATTTTATGTTAAACTTGGTTGCTATGGTACAAAATTTTGCATAGCAACAACTCATTTTAACACTAACGGTGTTTTAATAGTATTTTATTTGCAATAAAATCACAATATTGGGGTAAAGTAGTAAAATAAGAATCACAATTTTTATGAGGTTAATCTTTATTTGGTTGCTATGGCTACATTATTTTATATAGCATTAAATGAAAATATGTTGTTTTTTAGCATATAAACAACAAATTTTCGGTAGTTATCAGTAATTTAATAACCAACACTAACAGTAATTAAATTACTTTTTATTACTAACACACATAGTATCTTAACTACTAACAGGAATTAGTTGTCCACACGGCATACAAACTGCCTCGATATAATGGAATTTGTCATCTCATTGCGTCACACAACTAATATACACACAAAAAGACTGTGTCAAATAGACTATATTACACACAAAAAGACTCCTCACACCTTATCTCCCGCCTACCCTCATACTCAAATATTTTCAAACTCATCTTACAAGAACGGTATTAACTTTAATCAGCTGTAATTTCGTTATAACTTTAGCTATTGTCAAAGATGCTGAAAAAATATTTTGAGTAGTTCATGTACTTTTACCTATGCAGCACACCATTTTCAGTGGTATTTGTGTATTTTCTGCTTTAAAAATAAGACTTGGCTTTTGCTAATTTAGCTCGATTATTCTGATTAAAATAATTTTTGTTTTTGAGTTTGACGTAAACCGAGGAACTTCCTAATAGTTACCGAAAATCTGCTAATAAATGCAGACTTTCGTTTGAGACAAGATCTAATAACACACTTTTCAGAATTACAATTACCCGCTTTTTTTCACATGAATTAAACATTTATTTTTCAGACCATGAAATAAACATATTGTCAATTTTTTGTTGAAATCTGTGTTCATTTTTTAAATAGTGTACTATTTACACAATTCGGGGTTTAAAACTACATGAGCAGGGCCGTGTGCATATGCTATTTTTTTTATAGACAGAAACTGTATAATTTCCATCTTTACCCAATGCATCATAAAAAAACTCCTTAAAAGTAATGTTTGCAGCAATGCCGGCATTATGAGCATGTATGACCAAATTAGACATGCTCATTGTATTAGCAATAAGTAAACGTTAAATAATTCCTCAATTTATAATTAATAAAGGAAAAGTTAAAACCCGGACTCTTGAACGATACGAGTTCAAATCCCGCCACCGCCAACTCAGCGCTTGAGTAGTTCGGTACGCAAAAATGTTGGTCAATAACGGACGCTACTTTGGATTAGTCTTAATGACTATTTGTGGCTGTTCCTATGCTAAGCCAATAATATCTTCGGATATAAAAACATTGTATAGAAAAATATTGCATGAAAACTCAAATAAAAAAAAATTATAAAATACTTGCAAGCATTAATTTTATATTTTGGTGAATAGTACATATACTAACAGTAATTTTTTTTGCATGTGCACTTTTTTAGCACCAATGCGCACAGATACAAAATCCTTTTTCCCTGGACATGTTCTGCTAAAAGCTTCGTGTTCGTAAAATTTCAAAATTTTTTCTTTAACATGTTGTGGCAATTTCTTTCCTGCATTTCTTTCTGGAAGAGCTAAGATTCCACTTTTCGCCTTCAACTTTTTTGCTGTTTTAGCCATTCTCTCTGATGCTTTAAAGTCACTACATATTTTTATTCTTGACCAACTGTTTGGGATCAGAGTTAAAATTTAAACTTTTTCACGTGGATTACTGGTTGTTGATATTTTATCCTTCAATTCTAGTATCAAATCTGACCAGTCAATGCAATTCTCACACTCTACACTTGCACTGCTTAGTGGTAGGGCATTAATTTTTGGTGATAAACCACTAACAACGGGACATTTCCATTTCTGTGCGTGATTTTTTATTTTTCTTTGTTTTAGCAATTAAAAGCTAGGACTTAATGAAATATCCATTCTATTTTAATTTTCTTAAAGAACAATTATAACGAAAATATTTTCATTTTTACAATTTTATTTTTTTGAGTAAAAGTATCGCAATTGCGATACTTTTACTCAAAAAAAAAAAAATTGAGTTAAATGGTTGAGATGTATTGATCTAGAGACTGCAGACTGTCTTTCAAAGTTAACAAATAAAGTTATTTTGTCCAAATTTATCAATTTCATGTAGTTATTTTTAGGAAAATAAATTGCTTGTGAATATATTTTCGATAAGAAATAGCAGTCATTAATTATTTCTAGCTAGAGTATGGCGTTTTGAAAATTAAATGTTAACATTTTGAAATATTTTTCAAAATGTTAACATTTTAAAAAATATACAATAATTTTCAAAACGCCATACTCTAGCTAGAAATAAATAATGACTGCTATTTCTTATCGAAAATATATTCACAAGCAATTTATTTTCCTAAAAATAACTACATGAAATTGACAAATTTGGACAAAATAACTTTATTTGTTAACTTTGAAAGACAGTCTGCATTCTCTAGATCAATACATCTCAACCCTTTAACTGAGCAAGGATTGGCCACACCAAAAGGGTTTAAACAATAGCCTTCAAATGAGTGTATTTAACCAACAGCAGTGATTTGTGGAGGAAACAAATTTAAGTAATATTTTTAATCAAATTATAATTTCGCCTGACAATCATACTCTGTTATTCCTTCGAAAGTTCTGAGCAAAAGTCAATAAAACCCTTTTTTTGTGAATAAGTACTTAAATGACATAAACTTCCGTCAAATTTTCCAATACAACAAGTACTTAAGTTTTGATCAACAGACATGTCAGGATAAGTTAAAAATAACTCATTCTAAAATTCAATTTTAATTTTTGTCTTCTAATATGAGATATTTGTGATAAACTTGAATATTTGAAATCAATTTAGTGAGATTTGTCCGTAGAATAAAAATATACTTACTAAAATTAGCTCTACATGGCAATAGTTAATTTACGGACCTTAATATCTTTTTAAAATGTCAAAGACTTTGTAGACCTAACCTAGCTCATAAAAACAAGATTTTTTTAGTTCATAGGAAAAATCTCTCCAAAATGGTTTTTATTGTTTCTAGAAGTATGAAGTAAGCTCTTTCCAAAAATGCAATTAAAAAAACAAAAAAAAATTTGCCCACATTGATTTTTAGGGATTCAAACACACGTTATTTTAGGGTATTTCACTTTTGTCGCTATTTTTCTTTCAAAATGACTCAGAAAAGACGTTTATAAAAAAGCTGATTTTTAATCCATATCATTACGATAGTATGTAGAGCCTTTTAACAAAATAACAATGCTAAAAAATCTTTTGTTCTGGAGATATGACCCTACAAAAAACAGAAAATATTTATGGTGTTGAATTTGTGACGGTATTTAGTGAACCATAGACTAAAATGTAGGCATAATATGAAACTTATATTAATTTTTTTGTAATATCCACCTTCAGTTTATTATGAAACCACGTTTTCAAGCTATATTATCCGTTCATTACGAAAATATAAGACCCCAAAAATGCAGTTTTTAGCTACAGACTGATATTGAAATTTGGGTAAGCCTTACAAAAAGTACCACAAAACCCGAATTAATAAATATTTTGATCTAAAAATTTGGCAATGTTTATGAAACATGTTAAACAATATATTGACAAAATTTTATTAAAATTGGAGATGGTCAAGCGGGAAAGATTTCGGAAATTGGACCGTTTGGCGTGGAATGACCCAGCAAAATTTTGTTTGTTTCGTTGAAATTTTAATTTTTTTGTTTGTAAATTTTGTCCGTGCAGTTGTTTAAAGAACATTAAGATCATATTCTTCCATAAAATCAAGGATTTCTTTTCTACATAAAAAAAAAATAATAATAAATAAGCATAAGTTATATACATTTAAAATGTTATTAAGAGAAAACGAAACGTACTTGGCATTTTGTTTTCAATAAAGTATTTTTGAAACTTTTCCAAAATGAGCTTTTCATCATTATTTGACCAATTATAATATGCGCGTTTTTCTAAAGTTGAAATAAAAGAAATAAAATTAAAAACTATATAGTTTAAAATTTTTTATATTTTAATTCATTAGTTTATTTATAAAATATTATAAGGTTTAAAATTATCACAAAAATTTTCACAAAAATGTTTAAAAATTACGAAAACATTAACTTGTTAAAGATTTATTTTGTTATAAGTTATCATTTAAAGCAACTATTTTTATGTATAAAAGGAGGTAAAATTAAAAAGCTAAAAAAACTAAACTAAAAAAAAGGTAAATAAAACTATTTAAAATACATTACTGAGGAAATACATACCATCGTTTTCCTCATTAGAATATTTAGTTTGTTTTGAACAACTTGGACCTTCGTTTTTTAAAAAAAAGTGTTAAATTTATATAAGTTATTTAATTCAAACTACAATTTATATATAATGATTTGATAAACTAAAAATTGAATACATTACATAGTTTTTATAACTGTAAAAAGAGCAAACCTACCATCTTTATTTTCTTCTGAAGTATTTGTAATGGCAGTAAAACTTGCGTCTTCGTTATATTTAAAAAAAAATGGAACAAAAATTAATTCTTTCATTACATCTATGCGTAATATTATTTAACTTTCATTTAAGTAATAATGAAGAAAAACAAATATTAAATAAAAAAATTCTTATTTCTTCTTAAACTAGAAAATTTTTTCGAAGAAAACAATTATAAATTAATGAAGAGTATATTTTTTATTATGAATAATCAATTTTATAAAATATAATAGTCTTAAATTTCAAGTTAGTCAAACAAACCGTTATTTGTAGAAAATGCACCTAGTTCATTTTTTTGCGCCACACCTTTAGACATAATATAAAAACATTTTATCATTCTGCAAACTATTATTAAAAGTTTAAGGTTAAAATTGGGTATTACTGAACTACGGTAACCCAAACAAATGAAAAAATAAACTTACCTAAATCCATTTTGAGAAGTTTACAAATAAAAATATATTTTCTTTTGGAATGCCTTCCCGCCCTCATATAATTGAATTAGGAAGGATATTTAATGCAGGAAGCGTGTCGGGTGGAAAAAAACGGTGACATCTTTTAAGTCCTTCCCAGCCATAAAAGCATCTTTAACAGACTTTATCAAAAACTTTTGATAATCGCTTAGTTCTATGAGTTGTTGTTTATCAATGGTTTTATCATTAACTGCTTCATAATACTAATACAGTTGAAGCCTTGCTGGTTCACCACCTAAAATAAATTTAAAAATTAAAATATATTACTAAGAAATCATGGTTCATGTATATAAAACAATGTAAAAAGATAAATAAAAGATGTTAAAATGTTTACTTATAGAATACTAAAGAATATTATAGATGTTAAAATGTTGACTCATAGAATAGATATATATATATATTCTATATTTATTATAGTCTTATAGACATCAAGAAGCTTTAAAAAATTAACGTAATAATAACGTAATAATAGTATTAATAACAATAATAATAATAACAATAATAATAACAATAGCAATAATAGCAATAATAATAATAATAATAAATAAATCTTAAGTAACTTCATTAAAAATATATATCAATAATATTAAATACCTCTTCTAGCGTTAAATAATTTTAATCTGGCACAAACAATATCTCTCAACTCAATGAAATTTTCTGAATCAAATAAATGAGACGGAGTTTTCTTCTTTTTTGGGAAGATTCTCTGGTTTGCGTGATTTCATTTGTTTGTTTTTGGTCAAGCAATAAGCAGCATTACCAAATATATTACTTTCGGATAGTCCAAAAATACAGCTAAATTTATCAATTTCTGCTGCATCGTCGTCTTTTTCATTTTGTAAATAAATACCTTTGATTATTTCTATTGAATTTTTAATTAAATATAATAAGTTTTGTTTGAAGCTTGCTTTTATACCATTATTTTCCTAACTTGTTTAAGTTTCGATTGAATCTCTAAATGGTGGGAAATTTTTGCGCAAAAACATGTCAGACAAGTTATTGTATATTTTGATAACCTTCTTTTGTCGGCAAAAAGTGTCATATAAATGACCCAGTTGCCTCATCGAATTTCTTACACAATTTCTAAAAACAATAAATTTGTCAATTTTGTGTTTTTTATCGTTGTGTAACGATAATCCAATCCCAAGAATCATTTGGTCATTCAAACAAATATCTGTAATACGATCAGCTCGAAGGTGTGCTAATATATCTTTCTTAAAACTCTCGTCCAACTTAACTTCTGTTGGCATTACGAATAAGCGGACAGTAACCGGAATAGTTTTTTTTTTTCAGATTCTTTAACGCAAACTTTTAAATACTTATGCCAATTCCTTGAAGATACAAATTTTAACCATTCTTACTTTATCAGTTACTGCTGCAAGTGTAAAACATAGCTTTAGCAAGTTAAAACTAATTAAAACTTTTCATAGGTTAGCTTAAATAATCTTGATTTATTACACATAAATACATGTAGCTATATTTCTTTGTTTCTTTAAATAGGTCAGCAATGGTCGATGAACGTCTTCTTTAGCAACGCTGTAGATTGAAATCGAGGTTGCAAGGAAATTAAGTTATGAAGGCATAATAAATGAGTTAGAAAGCATAAAAAAGTCGCAAACGCTTTTTTTAATAGTTTGCGACGTACTTGTATTATCTGCGTAATATATTAACTGTATTTTAAAAAACTCTTTACTTGTAAACTCTTTATCAATTTAACAATTATATAATATATTTATTTGAACTTAAGTGTTAATTCGATTGTTTTTAGTCTTATGAACGGCGACATTAAAAGGTTATAATTACCATGCCTTTTGGGGTAGTCTGTGAATGTTATCCACTTTTAAAAAAAAAAAAAAAAAAAAATTAGTGCTCAAATTACCAGTTTTGGGGGAAGGGGGCGCAGACCTATTTGCCTAGCCACTGATTAGAAATAATTGAAACCGAAGTATTATTAATTTGCTAAAACGAAAAATATGCGAATAAAACTACATTAACAATACCTGAAAAAAAAACGGCTCCCTAAAAAATATAAACTATGTAGAGAAATCTGGGTTGAATGAAATATATGATAAAATGGAATTGTTATGACAAAGTTTAACTGTTTGGTGCTACTAATTTAAACAAACATTTAGCAAATATTTTTTTGTTCGTGTTATGGAGATTCTTTTTCTGAAGAAGATCATATAAGTTTAATACAAAATAAATATTTTTTTTCAATAAATGATGAAATTTTCCGTTTATTTGTAAACGTGCGAAAAAATTTTTTCATGGAGAAAAATATTTAATAAACATTTTTAATGATAAGGTTACTAAACCGCTTTTGTTAAGTTAAATAAATATGTGTGAATAAAAAAATTTTAATTTGTTTTCTACTCTGCAAACATCTTTTTTTTATTACAACACAACTGTAAAACATTACCAACTTTCATAGGGGTTTTGGCGTATGAGATTTCAGAGCCATCTTTATAGGGGATAAATAAACAAAAAAAATGTCGATCTCAATTGATACCAGAATGTGTTTACCTTTCTTTTTAATTAATAAAATACAATGGATAATTTTTTAGATAGAAAATAATTTTAAAAATCATTAATAGACCAATCCTTATCTATTAAATGCACTTAACATGAGTTGCGGATCAGAATAAATAAATTTAAACAGTCCCTTTTCTTGCTTAAAAACTAAAGTAAAAGGCAAAGAGACCTTTTGTACTCAAAACTTGCTTTGAATTTACAAGTATCTCGCCTTTTACTACCTCTTTAACTATAAAAAACTGAGCGCACCCTTCTATCACTTCATTTATTTTTTAAAAGTATACTTTAAATATAAGAGTATGCAGTTTAGAGCAGAAAATTTTATGCAATTACTAAAAATTGAATCCAATTTTGAAACGAAATTTGCCAGAAAAGTTGTGATGTAAAAACGAATTTTGTTTAACCTGACCTTAAAGTTGATTGTTAGTTATCAAAATTTTATAGGGAAAAAATTTGCCTTGCTGCAGTTTTTTTTAAAAAAGATTCCACATATCTTTTATTTTGAAATGTTAGTTTTAAGAACACTTCATTTAAATTGCTTTCAAAAAAGTGTTGATATGTCCATTCATTGTTACTATTATTTTTGTCAATAACATTTACAAAAATAATATTTCATATTTCAAATACTTATCATAGAAAAAGAAAATATTTTTATGATAAGTATTTGAAATATGAAATATTATTTATAAACTTTTCTATAAAATATAGAAAAGTTTGGAGCATCTGTGGTACCTGCTAATATATCAGCTTTATACTAAACAAATTAATTATTTTCCTGCTAAATAAAAAATTATGATGTTAATGAATTTTATAATGAAATTTTAAGTTTTAATTTAAAATTTAAAATTGCAATTTATTTAAAATTTTAAATTGCAATTTATTTAAAATTTTAAATAAATTAATTGCACTCACAATGTTATAAATAGTAAGTGGCCAGGGTAAATATTTGACCGGGGCCGGATTTTAATAAAACCTAGCCGGTGCTGGGTTTATAACACTGTCAGTTATCCGCTTTTAGGTTTTTAGATTATTGCCGTGCCGCTTTGTATTTTTTAATTTTTTTTCTACATTACCAATTAGAATGATCTAATCTTTTGAGATATGTAATTTTTGAAATAAATTTTTTGAGCAAAAACCGTAAATATAAGAACTGTTTTAAAAAATGCGTTGCGTTACTGTATGCATCGAAAAAGAGGGTTTATGCAATTACAGTTTTTACCAGGTTTTTTATTTCATCCTCTCGGTCCTTTGTTGAGATAAAAAAGGTGGAGGTGGCACCTTAGATACTTTTAAAATATCTAGGGTATCTCCTCGACCTTTTTTACTCAGCACGATTTAAATTTTTTTTTTCCGTAAACACTGGAAAAATATTAGTGAAAAGGGTTTTATTTGGTTTTAAAAACTGAATATTTGTAAAAATTAAAATTCATTTGACAATCTTCCACATTCTTGTATAATTTTAACTTAAAATTTTTTAAGTTAAAATTTAACTTAAAATACTTATAAAAATTTAACTTAAATTTTAATAAGGAACGTCAACATCTACCTTATAGCCTAGATATTCCGAAATAGCTTTGTACACTTTGCTTTTCTGGTTTAGCGCTTTTGCTGAGAGTCAAATTTTTTTTCTAAGAAAAAAAATTTGACTCTCAGCAAAATGGCTAAGCCAGAAAAGCACTCATAGTTTAAAAATCTCAGCACTCATAGTTTAAAAATATATATATATTGTAACACACACTTATTTATTCTCGTAAACTCAAGGAATATAGTTTTTTTTTTTTATTTTTAAATTTTACAACTTTGCGATTTAAAAAATATTCGTTAATAGTGTATATATATACATGATCGTTATTAAAAACGAAAAGAACGCGGGAACTCGTAGAAGACCATAAGGTCTTGTCGTCGAGAACCGCTAAAATGCTTAAGAGTTTATATTTCGTATTAATAAAACATTCTTAAAATAAATAAACTTTATTTACATGAAGATAACAAATAAGTAATGTTAAGAATTAAAAACATAAACATATTTAAAAAAAAAAGGTAAATGGTTCCTTTATAAATACATAAATGCGTTATATAGTTTTAATGTACCTTTAAGGTAGCAGATACCCATAAAAATAATTTTTTATGGGGATCTGCAAAAATTGTTTTTTTTTTAAATTAAAAACACATATTATTATAATTACAACATTATGATGATAATGAATTTTATTATCAAATTTTAAAATCTAAAATAAATTGCATTCACAATGTTAAAACTAGTAAGTGGCCAGGGTTAATATTTTACCGGAGCCGAACTTTAATAAAACCTAGCCGGAGCCGGGTTTATAACACTGTGAGTCATCCGCTTTCGGGATGCTAGATAAATGCCATGCCGCTTTGTTTTTTTTTATTTTTTTTCTACATTACAAATAAGAAAGATCGAATTTTTTTAAATATGTTAGTTTTGAAAAAAAAAATTTGAGCAAAAACCGTAAATATAAGAGACGTTATAATAATAGCCTTGAGTTACTGTATGCATCGTAAAAGAGGGTTTATGCATAGATACATAAACCCTCATTTGCAAAAGATGTGTGGGTTGTTGTTATGGTTTTAGCAATATATAAATTTTTTATATATTGCTAAGTTTTTTAACTTGATTATTAACCTGTCAGATTTAAATCCTAAATCTTAAAAAGATAGAGCAATATTTACATAATCATATTTCTAAACACAGTCATACAATAAAAAAAATAAAAATAGTTTAGGATCTTGCATATATACCACATCCGCACTCATTCCTAAATATTAAAAAATAGTTATAAAATGCTTACTATTTAAATATACAGAGCATTTACTATCCATTGAAATTTTTTTTTGTAAAACTTTTGAACTCAAAATATTGATAATAAATAAGTTTGAAATACGCTTAATATAAAAAATCTTGAAATTAACTTGAATCGAAACCGTGTGAACAGCCGCAACAGTTTTCAGAATCATATTCCTATTTATTCTCAAATACTAAAGTTATCAATATAAAGTTAAGATTTTATTCATTCATAACATACATGTGTGTATATTTATTTTATGTTTACAATCAGTTTTATTTTATGCGCAATATTCTGTAGTTTACAGTAACTTAAACTTAGAAAAAACTCGTAGAGACTTTTATTTAATAAAGAACTAAATCAAGGTTTCACCCCTACGCCTTTTTCTACCAAAACAATTCGAAAAGGTGCTCACTCTGCCTACGTGACAAATTTGCTATGTTGTCGAATCAAAAACCTGATGAACTTATAAATACATATTTTAATTCATAAAATTTTTTATAATTTAAAAAATTATAAAACTCGCTATAAACCTAACAAACAACTGTTAACAACTATATTAATCTACTTGATATAGTTCTAGACTAACTAATATCAAACACACAAACGCATCTATTGTAATCTATTTCATGTATTACAATAGATGCAAATAAATCTTTTTAAAAACTCTCGTCCAACGTAACTTCTTTTACAATTGACTCTTTAACGCAAACTATGCCTATGCCAATACCTTGAAAATATAAATTTCCGATATTTATCACATAATTCATTTTTGTAGAAATCTTTTTTAATTTTTTTTTTTCACTTAATTAACAAATAGATCCTTTTGTGGCTTGATCATAGTTAAATTCATACATCCCTTTTCTATTTAATTACGCAAATCCTTTTATTTTTTCAGATTTGTTAAGTTTAAGATTTGCAGCTACTTTATTAAATTTTTGATGCGCCTTTCGGTAAAAGTTTCTCAAAAAACACAAAAAAACACAAATCTGCACTCTATATCCAAAAAATTTTAATGAATAGCACAGACGCATACAGAATGTGTTTCTGAGACACCAACAGTAATACATCATTTAGGTTGCAAGGTTCAAAACCATGAAAATCCTATTTTAATTTCTGTGTTCTTGGTTTTAAAGGCAACAAACAATTCCTTTAAATTACATAAGAGCAAACGTTTTTGCATGTGGACATTTTTATTTATGCTTACTTAGTCCTTTATACCAGGCATTATACGGCTTGATATTTGACCGGGGCCGAGATTTAATAAAACTTAGCCGGTGCCGGGTTTATAACATTGTAAGTCATCCGCTCACAGGAATTTAGATTTTTGATCCTCAAGTAATTCAGAAATATATTAGCAGTAAAAAGACTAGCAAAAGTGTATATATCTCAGTTATAACCACGAAAAGTCTGCGCATGAGTAAGGAGAAAAATCAAACTAATTGTAGGGTTATGTCCAAAGTAACCCTCAGAGTATCCTAATTGTGGAAATTATGGTATCTGATTCTTTATTTTTATTTATTTTTTTTTTTTTTTACAACACAAGTATCCGTACATATTTCAATAAAACAAAATTACATATTTTTACATATAAGTACAAAACGTACAATTAAACAATTTTTGTACCATTAAAATTTTTACAAGACAAAAGAAATTCAAAATTCTGTTTAGCCCATGCGCGTTGTACAGTGTACAAAATAAGGTAACTATTCGTTGTTTATAATATAAAGTTCTGGCTATTAACCCATACATTTAAAAACATATGCAAGTCCGTCGTACCACAGGGCTACTAGGGACTTGCTTGTGGACGTTGTTGAATATATATATATATATATATATATATATATATATATATATATATATATATGTATATATATATATATATATATATATATATATATATATATATATATATATATATATATATATATATATATATAAAAGTATTCTTAAAAAAATATTTTTCTTTGTTGTAAGGAAACTCGCAGAAGACGAAAATAGTCTTTTCATCGAGAACCTTTAAAACATAAAATAAACTTTAATGAACTAGTTCAACAAATACACATAAGTATTTTGGTATCTACTATATAGAAGAAGTAGTAGGGCTTTTTATTATTACTATTTTTCCCACATTGTTTAATACATTTCGATGAAGTTAGTTATGATATATTTTAGTTTTTTTTTCAGAGCAATAATGTTATCCATTTTAATAAGTTCCATATTTTGAAGTATTATTTTATTATGTAAGTATGGGCCACGGTATATTAAAGAAAATTGCGAGAGTTTTGTTTTTTTTAAAGGCAAGGTGATGTTGCCTGTTCGTCGTGTGATATATTTGTTTGCGTTGATATGAAAAAAGCTATCAGTAAAGTATTTCAGAACAAGTCCGAGTTTGTATTTTAGCATGAATAAGATATTTTGGTAAACATTTATTTGATAGATATTTAATGCATTCAAATTTTTAAGTAAAAGGTCGGCGTGAGTGAATTTATCTTTATTATAAATTAATCTTGATGCATGTTTCTGATGTATGTAGAGTGAATTTAATTTAGTTTTATGGGTACTTCCCCATGCAATATTAGCGTATGTTAGGTAACTTTGAATATAAGAAAAGAAGAGAATTGTTAAGTTGTCTTGGGAAAGCATAGGTTTGGTTTTGTAGAGTACGCCGATACTTTTTGATATTTTTGTGTTTATTGTATTAATATGGGCTTTCCAATTATTATTCTGGTCAATAATTTTTCCAAGAAACTTAGTTATTTCAGTTCTCTTGATGTTTATGTAATCAATTTTAGACGGCGATGAGTAAAATAAATTTGTATCATCAGCAAACATTATTACATCAAGTGTTTTTAGAGCTTTTGAAAGACCGTTGATATATATATTAGAAATAAAAGGGGACCCAGAATGGAACCTTGGGGAACTCTGCATTTTATTTCTAGTAGGTCTGAATATTTATTATGATCTGTAACAACGCTTTGTTTTCTGCTACACAGGTAACTTTTGAACCAGTCAAGAGATATATTTTTAACACCATATCTTTCCATTTTTTTAAGTAAGATATTGTGATTAACTGTGTCAAACGCTTTGGATAAATCTATAAAAGTCCCTAATACAAATTGCTTTTTATCGAAAGAATTACTCATGCTATTTATTATTTATTTATATATATATATATATATATATATATATATATATATATATATATATACAAGAAATATATATATATATATATATATATATATATATATATATATATATATATATATATATATATATATATATATATATATATATATATATATATATATATATATATATATATATATATATATATATATATATATATATATATATATATATATATATATATATATATATATAAGAAATATATATATATATATATATATATATATATATATATATATATATATATATATATATATATATATATATATATATATATATATATATATATATATATATATATATATATATATATATATATATATATATATATATATATATATATATATATATATATATATATATATATATATATATATATATATATATATATATATATATATATATATATATATATATATATATACAAGATCTAAAATGGCATGTTCGGTGGAGTGTTTTGTTTGAAACCCGAAAAAATACAAGATCTAAAATGGCATGTTCGGTGGAGTGTTTTGTTTGAAACCCGAATTGTTTTTTGTTTAAGAGGTTATTTTGAAGGAGATATTCGTATAATCTATTGTAAACTATTCTTTCAAGTATTTTAGAGAAAGTAAGCAGTACAGAGATTGGTCTGTAATTATTTAATAAAGATGTTTCGCCTGTTTTAAATATTGGTATAATTTTAGCTGTTTTCAATTTATCTGGTACAGTACCTGTTTTAATTGATGATTTAAATATTTCGAAGGTCGGTTTGCGTATCTCCAAAAAGACATCGATAACGATATTGCTACAAATATCATCTATACCTGGAGATTTATTTCTTTTAAGAGATTTTATCGCAACTTCAAGATCTTCAATTTTTAGTTCGCTAAATGCTAATTTGTCATTGGTATTAGTTTAGTATGTCTCAAATGAGTTGTTTGGACAATTAATTTTTGTAGCCAGGTTAGGGCCTATGTTAACAAAAAAATTGTTAAACTTTTCTGAGATTACGTCACTACTGACATACTCTTCATTATTTATAACAACTTTAGTAGATAAACTATTTGGTTTGCAATATTTGTTCCCAATTATTTCTTTAATTACGTCCCACGTTTTTTTAATATCACCTTTGGAGTTTTTTATTTTATTTGAGTAATAATTCTTTTTTGAAATCTTTTTAACTTTTTCAAACAAGTTTTTATATTGTTTAAAAGCATTTAGGTTTGCTTCATTTCTATTTTTTAAGTATTTGATATAAAGTTTTATTGTTTTTTTTTGGAGATTTTTTTATTCCTTGGACATTTTAGATGTTTTTCTTTTACTAGCATTACTTTTATTGGGAAATATTTGTTATAGTTTTTTAAGAAAATGTTTTTAAAATTAGTGTAAGAAGAGTTGGTGCGTCCAAGGTTACATTCTTGGTATACTTTATCCCAGTTTATTGCCGATAGTGATTCTTTAAATTGTTGAATAGCATATTTGTTAATTTTTCTTTTACGAAATTTCAATTTTACAGTCGTTTTTAGTTTTTGTATCGTGTGACAAATAAAAGAAAATCGGAAAATTATCCGATATATCTATTTTTAAATTACCTGCTTTTAAAGTAACATCAAGAACTGTTTTTGTTAATATATTGTCTATTGACGTTACTAATTATTACCATGCCGCTTTGTATTTTATAATTTTTTTTTCTACAATACCAATTAGTAAGATCTAATCTTTTAAAATATTTTATTTTAAAAAAATATTTTTGCGCAAGACCGTAATTATAAGAGCCGTTTTAGAAAATGCGTTGCAATACCGTATGATTCAAAAAAGATGTTTTATGCATAGATGCATAAACCCTCATATGCATAAGATGTGTGGTTTGTTTTTGCGGTTATTACAGCAATTTTTGTTAGTGGCTTCCTTTGGTTTGCCGAGCAGATCTTCTTGATTTTTGTCGAGGGCTTTTTGGAATTTGTAGGCATTCGCGGCTAAAAAGTTCACATTTGTGATTAGAAATTTGAGCAGCCGTTTCATTTCATCTTTTTATCTGATTCCCGTTACTGCGGATAACAGTAACATAAATACTAAATAGATCTAGTTTACCTATTTAGTACTTTTTATTTATGCAGCTTTATAAATTACAATGAATTAATTTTTCTTTTTATTTATTAAAGAAAATCTAATTTAGTCTAAGCTATTAACACTTGTTCACAAAATTAATTAATAACTATTTTTACATTATTATAACACTGACAGGATTAACTCGGCAAAAGTTAAGTTTTTTATACTAAAAACCTATAAAAACAAATAACTTTTTATCTGCAGGCTAAAAGAAGAAGAATATTATAGCGAAAATGTTTTTTTTTTTTTTATATATAACATTTCCAGTGTATGATTTTAAGGTTCTAAACCTTATAAACATTTTCTGTAATAAATTTTGTGACAATCAAACACGTATGTATATACATTCGGTTTTTAAAATAACTTAATTTTTATGTAGAAAAATCTGTTTAAAGTCACGTAAGTTTCTTTTTAATAAAACATGCAGTTAATTATATGTAATAAAACACAAACATAAGGATTCAATGTATTTTACAATAATCCTTAAAAACAACGACAATTGTCAACATAATGCAACACAAAAAGACTCAAACCTGTCATCGCCTTTAAAATAAAAAAACCAAAAGTATATTTATGTGACGTCAGAAATATAAATTGTTATTAAAAATATTAAAACACTATACAAACCTAATTAACAACAAAAAACTTTAATATTACTATACTTTATTTATCTTTAGGCTAACTAATACTTTACTCATACACATACATCTATTGCAGTATATTTCATTATACTATATACATTTTTATATCATTTTATAACTATTTTTTTTTCTGATAGAAATAACACACGTTTTAATATGTTTAGGATGTTTTTAAACAACCATTAAAATATTAACGATTTCACAACTGTTAGCTAACAAAAAACAAATTAATAAAAACGTTAACCCAACTACTTCGCTATTTCCGTTCCGAAACGATTTAAAATACAAATAAAAACCGTAACGTCAACGAAACAAATCGTAGCAAAATTATTTTTTACTACTGTAGAATGCGATAACACATGAAACACTGAGTTTCATTAATAAAGTATATTATATTATAAATATTAGCATATAGCTAATTCCTGGTACTGCGGGTAACAGTAACATATATACTATATAGCTCTAGTTTACCTACTAAGCACTTGTTTAAATATGCAATACTACGAATGATAATGTAATAGTATTATATATATATATATATATATATATATATATATATATATATATATATATATATATATATATATATATATATATATATATATATATATATATATATATATATATATCCTGATAATAATAATCACCTTTGCTGGTTTTCTATGTGAATGTTATTTTCCTATTCAATAAAAAAAAACTTTTTTAGTATCAGGTAATTACACTTGTTGGCAACTTAAATTTTTAGTATATTTACATTATTATAACTCTTAAAGAATTAACTCCGCAACATTATATAGAGATAGTTGAATAACATTTTTATTCAAACATTACAAGAATAGTGTTTGGTCAAATTGTAAACTGAACTATGAACATGAATTAAATGACAATAGTAGGGGAATAGACGAGATTATGGAGGATGCTTCCTTGTTTTAAACGAAATAGAGTATTCAAAACTTTTAAAATTTTTTATGAAGACAATGAACCACCATTATCATTAAATACGCCACTTTTATCGCCGCCATTAAGTTACAAAAACAATTGCATAGTATAAATTGTATTCACACCATTAAAACTAAAAGCATTGGCTTGCTAAGGAGGAGATGTAACGTTATTATAATATACGAAATATATTTGAAATATATTATTATATTTCAAAATAATTATATATCACAAAAAATAATTAAAAAACAGAGAATTACTAAATGCTCCTCTAAAAAAATAATAACGCGTTGGCTATCAACCAATCTACCTTTCTCTTATATTTTTGAATTCATTTGTAACCATAACATTCAATTTATAAAACTCTCAATTAATAACACCAACAACCCTTTCCTCTAAATAATTTTTACTTTTAATACATTTCGTTGTAGCTACGCCCCTTCTAAGAAAAATATATTAACACATATCTTTCTAATTAAAGAAATTTTCAATTATTTTTAATGATATTAGTCACGGATTTTATACCATCATCTCAAGAGATGTTTGTGTAGGAGACTACATCAGCTGTAACCATATAATAATGATGATTAAATAAACCCTAATATATTTATCGATAATATTAATACCTCGTCTAGCATTTACTATTGTTAATCTGGCACAATTGAAATCTATCAACGTAATGTAATCCTCCGATTTGATTTAATAATGAAGGAGTTTTTATGTGAGATCGCAAATTTCTTTTCGAAACAAATTTGAAACAATTATTACAATAGACTATATCAAATTGTCTTTTGAAATTCGCTCGCTATCTGAAACTGTTGATTCTTCTTCAACTTGCTGGATGTTATACTTATATATCCCTTTTCTTTTTAACAGAGATAAAGCTTTTTTTCTTTCACATTTACTTAGCTGTAGGATATCTTTAACTTCTTGGCTTTTTTTTTTGGACTCTGCAGATATGTCTTGAAAGATAAGTTTTTATTTTGCGACAAAAAACAAAAAAACTTTTTTTTAATGAAGTTTTCTAAATTTATAAAATAAAAAATAGTAATAATATTTCATGTTAATTTATAAGATGTATAAACCAGGTAAAATTGTAAACTGATCTTTGAACCTGAATTAATTGTCGAAAAAGTGGAAATGGATTGATTAGCTGAGATTGTAGAAGATGCTTTCATGTTTTTTTAAAAAAATAGTATTAAAAATAAATAAAATTTATTATGATGACAATAAAATGCTGTTATAATTATACACGCCATTATAATTGCCGTTATTAAATTACAACACATATCGAAAATAATTTAATAAAATAAATTGTACTAATAACATTAAAACTAAAATCATTTGTTTGATGAAAAATAAATTCAAACTCTCGTTCTAAACGAAAAATTTATACAAAATAAATAAAATTTATCTTTTTTCTTTTGTTCTAAACGAAAAATAGTATACAAAATAAATAATATTGATTATGACAATGAACCACTATTATCAACATATACGCCATTATCATTAACGTTATGTTTAGTTACGTTAAACTTTCGATCGTCTAACTAACACATCTACTGTATCACCCTGATATAGTGTTTGGATCAATTCGTAATCCAACCATTCACATTTTTCGTCGACTCAAAACTGTAAAGTAATATATATATATATATATATATATATATATATATATATATATATATATATATATATATATATATATATATATATATATATATATATATATATATATATATATATATATATTACATGTTACAAATACAATTATGATAATAAAAACTATTAAAATATTTTAGACACACTCATAGACAGACTTTTATAAGTAATATATATATATATATATATATATATATATATATATATATATATATATATATATATATATATATATATATATATATATATATATATATATATATATATATGCTTGTGGTTACTTAACATTGAAAAAAGAAAAAAACAAAAAAAATCTAGAAGCACAATTAAATATATTACTTATTAGAATATTAGCGGCTTGGATATCCAGCTTCTTAATTCTTCTAAAATTGTTTAAACCATGCCATAGGACGATAAAAATCATTAAAACCAATAACCTCTAGAACCAACAACACCAACAACATTATTTTCAAAATAAATTATTTTTATCTCAATACACCATAATTTATTTTTCTACACTTGCTTGCTTAATCCATTAGACTTAATAATTTTTAGTTCCATGATATAATGAATTAATTAAGATGAAAAAAGACAAGCAACATATGTTAAATGCTTAACGACTAAATTTAACCAATCTTTTTTTATTTTTGTTTTTGCAAAATCGAATAATTTTATAGATTTTGCAAAAATAAATTATTTAATCAAGCTATTTTGTAATAAAATCATTAACTAAATCTAATGTTTTACTTTAATTTATTTTTCATTACGCCAAAATAATACAATTTCGATCATCTAACTAAAACATCTACTATATCACCCTGATATAGTGTTTAGATTAAATGATAATCTAAGCATTCACACTCTTCGTCGACACCAAAACTTAAATCATCGACACTAAATCTTAAAAGGGTAAAGCAATATTCTATGTTACAAATACAAATATGATATTAAAAACTATTAAAATATTTTAGACACACTTATAGATCAACTTGTATATGTAATACATATGCACTCATGGCTACTTAAAATTAAAAAAACAAAATAAAAAAAACAAACAAGAAGCACAATTAAATGCTTACTTATTAGAATATTTGTGGCCTGGATTACTAGCTTCTTAATTTTTCCAAAATTTTACATTATTATAACACTGACAGGATTAACTCGGCAAAAGTTAAGTTTTTTATACCAAAAACCTATAAAAACAAATAACTTTTTATCTGCAGGCTAAAAGAAGAAGAATATTATAGCGAAAATGTTTTTTTTTTTTTATATATATAACATTTCCAGTGTATGATTTTAAGGTTCTAAATCTTATAAACATTTTCTGTAATAAATTTTGTGACAATCAAACCATTTCAAAGCCTGTAAAAAACAATAAAAAACCATTAGAAAAAGTATAAAAATACATCTTTTTCTAAAACTTTAGGAGCAGAGCCATGTTTTAAAGGTTAATTAACTTTAAATGATCTACGTCAAATTTTTAATACAAAAAAATGTTAAAGGAGAAATAGCATTAAAGAAAACTTTGACATTAAAAAATGTTAATAGAGGAATAATTTGCAAATAAGTGCAAATGGTAACAAGTATCAAATTTACTTTCATCCTGCCCAGGCTGATTTTTTTTTTCAATTTAGAACAAACCTTGGTAAAAAATGGTAATTTTTGAATGCAAAGTAGTTTCAATATATGTAAACCACCGTTTCTAAAATGGTGATGTTTTACTTATGTGTTATTATTAGTGATTGAATTATATTCTTTCCATTTATATTTGGAAAACCTGTACCATTTTTGACTTTTCGTAAATTTGTCAAAATGAAGCGTAACTAAAAATCAAGTCTCAAGTTGTCACTAGTTGTTTTCTAGCTCATTTCACATAAAGGAGATTTTTCCTGTCGACTTTCCACAGTGGGGCAGAATAGCTTTAATATTGGACAAAATTATTTTTTTTTTGTTTTTAAATTTTAAATTAAATAATTATTTTAACTTTGTTAGACTTAGAAAAAAATACTCCATGAATATCTGGCAAAGAAAGCTCTTTTTTTTTTATTATTTATATATAAATAAACATTTTTACTCAAACAATTATCAAGCTTAATTGAAAATTAGAAAATCGATCTAATAAAATTTTCTAATAAAAAGTAATATAAAATAATAATATAAAATATACCTGGTAAAAATTCAGTTACAGTAAATATATTTCTTTTTTTTTTCTTTTTATTACATTCTCTAAATAGTAATAATTATTGTTTGTTATGAAAAAGAAGAATTGCTTAAAATATATTACTGATAAAATATATAACATCTTTTTTATTAAGATTGGCATCTATTTCAGAGCAACTTGGACCTTCATTACATAAAAAAAAATTAGTTATATTAAATAAATAAAAATCAAACGATAACAAATTGTTTTATAACATTTATGCACAGTGTTATTTTATTTTTTATTTAAATTAAAACAAAGAAAAACATTAAAATGTTATATTAACTATTAAACTACAATTCCTTTTTTTTAAAAAATACATTAATGATAAATTACGTACTTTTTCTTTTTTTATCTGGATATATATTTAATTTAGAACAACTTGGATCTTCATTATCTTGATTTATGTTTAACTTTGAACAACTTGGTCCTCCATAATCTAAATCAAAACTACAATTTATATAATATGATTTTAATAATTAAAAACACAATACATAAGATAACCTACCTTCTTCGTTTCTATTTATATCAATAGAACATGCACATTCAATCAAATAAAAAAGAAAGTTACTAAATGATAATGAACTTATTTAACATTAATTTTAATTTGATAAACAAATCTAAAATTACCTAAATCTATTTTCAAAAGCTTTAACCCATTGTTTAGGATAGACGCAATGCCTGGTTGCAATTGATAAGTATTTTCATTTGTGTTTTTAGAGTGGCCCATATGTTTGTAAAAAGAGTCTTTAACCTTTTCACTCAGTTTGAGGTGCTGAATATAATCACTCACTAAATGTCTATTGTTTGTTGCTTTAAAATTTGCTGGTTTATTTAAAGGCAATTTAGAGGCAACATCATTAATTGCCTTCTAATCATAAGTATGCCCTTCTGAACTCCTTGTGCATGCAAAGAATAAAATGTTTTCTTTTAAAATTCTGACAGGATTCTTATACCTTGATCAGCAAGGATTTTTAAGACAGGAAGAGTATCGGGTGGAAAAAAAACAGAAACATCATTTACCCCTTCACCGCCAGGTGACCTTAAAAGCATTTATCAATTTGTCAATTTCGCTTAGCTTCTTGAAATATTGTTGGTCAAAATGTTTATCGTTGATAGCTTAAAATATTTATACAGTTAAAGCCTTGCTGGTTCACCACCTTACCACCTTGAAGTAAAATTCAAACTTTTTTACATATTACCAAAATCTGAGTCATCAGTTTAAAACTAAAAATATGAAATGATGACATTTAGGATGTTAAATTTTTGCATATCTATAAAAAAACTCAGACATCAAGAAAAGGAATAATTTCAAAAATTAAAAATAAATAATAATAGTTAAAGTAATAGTTAAATTGATAATAATAATGATAATTAAATAAGCCCTAATATGTTTATCAATAATATGAATACCTCGTCTTCCATTTACTATTGTCAATCTAGCACAAATGATATCTCTCAACGTGATGTAATCCTCAGATTTGATTGAATGAAGGAGTTTTTTTGTGAGATTGCCAATTTTTGAGATAATATAAGCTGTAACCATTTTAACGTCTGTGATGATTATCTGGTTTACATAATATTATTTGTTTATTTTTTGTTAATGCATATGACGCCAAAAATTAACAAAAATGCTGCCTTTACTTAAATTGAAAACAAAGTAAAATTTATCTACTTCTAAGGTTGTTTAACTTTGAAACAATCTCTTGTTGGAAAAAAAAAAAATATAAATGAGCTAACTGTCTTATAGAATTTCTAACAGAACTTTTTGAAACAACAAGCTTGTCTTTATTGTGTTTTTTATCCATTTACAGCCAGGACCCAATGCTAAGAAACATTTCATCATTCATACAAATATCTGAAATATGATCAGTATGAAAGTGTGCCAAAATGTCATTCTTAAAATTCTTGTACAACTTAACGTTTTTTGGTAATGTAAGAAAGCCAACAGAAACTGGATTTATCATTTTGTCGAATTCTTGATGACTTTTTTTTAAATGCACACTCTAACTCCTTTTGGTAGAAAATTTCAAACAATTGTTACAATAGGCTATATCAAATTGTCTTTTGAAACTCGCTCCCTATTATAAACTGTTGATCCTTCTTCAACTTGCTGAATGTTATATTTATATATCCCTTTTCTTTTTAACAGAGATAAAGCTTTTTTTCTTTTACATTTACTTAGCTAAAGGATATCTTTAACTTCTTGGATTTTTTTTTGGACTCTGCAGATATGTCTTGAAAGACAAGTTTTTATTTTGTGACAAAAAACACAAAACCTTTTTTTTGAAGAGTTTTTCTAAATATGCAACATAAAAAATAGTAATAATATTACATGTTTAAACTGTAAGATGTAAAAACCAGATAAAATTGTAAACTGACCTTTGAACTTGAACTAATGGTCGAAAAAGTGGAAATGGATTGATTAGCTGATATGCTTTTTTGTATAAAAAAAAAATAGTATTAAAAATAAATAAAATTTATTATGATGACAATAAGCCACCATTATCATCATATACGCCATTATAATCGCCGTTATTAAATTACAAAATATATCGAAAATAATTTCACAAAATAAATTGTACTATAACTTTAAAACTAAAATCATTTGCTTGCTAAAAAATTAATTCAAACTTTATTATAATATACCAAATATACATACAAATCTTTCTTAAAATATTAGATTGAATTATACTTACAACGTTGTTTCACATCAAAATTGACTTTATAAGTTTAGCGTTAGACGCCTTATATGTCCTAATGCAACAAGAATTTTTATACAATCATACAGAATTTATACATCAACAGAATTTTTATACAATCATATTCTCTTGGTATTTACAACTATGACGCAAAATACAGTCGTATTCAGTCATATATACAATCACTTCTCTTAAGATTTACAACTATGACTTTATATTATTTACAATTTTTATGTTTTATGTACTATTTTCATTTTGTTTTTTTGTTTTTTTTGTTTTGCCGTTTAATATTACAATAACTAAATATAATTTACAATTTTTTACATTAGTAACGACAGGACTTCTAGAAGATCATGAGGATATTGTCATGAAACCCTTTACAATATATGGTTAACTTTTAATAAAAATACAATGTCTGTAGTGAAATAATAATACACCTCTATGCAAAAATATTTAAAAACCAAGATAAAATGTTAAAAAGGCAAGATAAAATTTTAAACCAAATAATATACAAAATAAAACAACAAAAAAAAAAAAAAACAAAAAAAAAGGCAATTAAAAATAAATCAAGATATTTTCAATTAAAAATAAATCAAGATATTTTTAATTGAATTATTTTTAAATATATTATTTATAATTAAGTTTCTGTTTGAATGAAGCAAAAGTCATTTGGGTTGAAAAATCAAAATTTGGTAAGACTATTTTGTTTCAGAGATAAGGACCTCAGTAAGAAACAAAAAACTGGTCTTTGCTTGTACGACAAAAAGGGGCAATAAGACTGTTATTAATTCGAAAATTATATTTGTTTTTAGGTTTCACACAATAAAAATTTTGTAATACATTTGGCGACAAAATTTCAGCACAATATATAACTCATCATCTTAATCCTCACTTAAATCATTATCACCTTTTCCTTGTCCAAGATTAACAACTAAAACACTCTACTTTCTCGAACTATTAAATAACTAAAAACAGATCTGTTGTGATATATTTCATAATATTATTTATATTTTTTTATCATTTTTTAATTTTAATTTTTAAATATTAATTTTAATGGTAAGCTGTAGCAAATTTGATGAAGCATATGTTTACCGGAAACATGTCCGTCAAATTCTTTTCCACTTAGAAACAAAAGTTTATTTAAACAACTTACTTCTACTGAATATCTAACTTGTTTATCAGCAATTAATTGCTTTTAATGAATCAAGTAGTCTTAATAATGTTACTAAATCGCTGGACCTTTTCCTGACTTATACGCATTTTTTATAGTTTCTGTCATTGTTCTTTTTCATTTAGCTCGCATAAATCATGCTTTCTTATCCATTTAATTTGATAGGCATCATTCCAATGCCTTTAAAGTATTTTATAAGGTTTGCCAGGACGTCTAGCAGAAAATAGCGTTAACTTAGCACATGCTCAATTTCTCAAAATTGTTTTTTAAACATCTATTATTTTTGAAATTTTTGAAAGAAATGGAAAAACATTACTAAACATTAAAAAAAAGAAACAAGTAGCATTTTTCTTAAGTAACTTGACAATTTGCCTTACATTAAAATTTATTTTATTATAAATTTTTTTGGTTTTTTTGGTTTTTGTTATTTCGGTGCCCCATGAACACCTATCGGTCTTGTCACCCGCCTACCAAAACAATTTTAAAAGGCCTTGTCAATATATATATTATATTTGCTATTATATCGTATTTAAAACCTTATGAACTGCTAAATGAACGAACCGAAAAAAATCAAAGTGCCGCAAATTTGATTTAAACAAATGTCTCTAGGCTAACTAATGTATTAGCTACACACGCCCATCTATTGAAATACATTTCATCGTAATAATAACATTTTTTTATCATTTTCAAATATCTTTTTTGTAAACAAAAAAGCCATTTTTGTATTTATCTCTGCAGATCCAATTTTGTTTATTCTGTATTTGCATCTTGTATTTTAAAACACCAAATTTTTTTGAAATATTATTAACGCCATTTTATACAAATAAGTTTACTTTTTGCGCTTAAAAAAAAATTCACTTTCGGTTTCTCATAATGGTTGGTGTCTTTCAAGTTTAACTTCTTTAGAAGTAGTTTTTGCAATTTGTGTTTATTTTTTGTTACAAAATTGGAGGTAAAAATTGCATAATAAATCATCTTGCCCCGGTCACGTGACCACGTGACAAATTTATAAACTTTTTATTTTAATATTTATTTCAAATTGTTACATTTACAAACTGAAAATTCATGCAGGCAATGAAAGAACTTAATAGAATAAACATACTGAGAAAGTATTATGGCTTCACGACTTATAGTTTTTCAATAACTCAGAGCTTTCTAAACGTTCGCCATGTTGCCCCGCTTTCCTCTATACATACAATTTTATTTCGAGTTCAAAATAATAAATTAAGTGGAAATAATACCTACAATTTTAAAATGAAGTATTATTCAATACCTTAAATGGAAATCAAAATGTTTTAATAATATACCAAATATACATACAAATTTAGTTTCAAGTTGAAAGAAAAAGATGGGGAGGAAAAACAGGAGGAACTATGGAAACAATTTAAAACTAAAATATATTATGCATAGAATGATGACGAAGCAGAGTTTTCTCAAAGAGTTTTAAAGCAGGTAAATCTTAAGTACAAAAAAAAATATATAAAAGGGAGACAAAATTAAGTATGTACACTTTTCAGCGCGTACGACTATAATTAGTCGTTGTATTCAGTTGCGCTTCAGCTCATATCTTTAGTTTATGTACATGATGCATCTGTTTTCTTAAACTTAAAATATTAGTTAATAGTAAATTTTAATTTAATTATTAGTAAACAAGAGTAATAGTTATAATACTCATAAATCGGGCTTTAGTTTTTATTATCTGATTTTCATAATTGCATTGTTGTTTTTTTAAAAAGGCAAGATTAATTATTAGATAATAGATTTTCTTTGTATATCTATAAACATTTGCATTTACAACAGCTGTTATATTCTTTATGTATCTTTGTACAATGGTGTTCTGGCTTTACGGTTTCATAAAACAACAGCATAAGAAATTAACAAATAATTAGGAACAATTTAGATAATTATGTATAATCTTACTCAATAATTGATGATAGCACAAGAAATTTCTTTCCTTTTGGCAACCATATGAAAAGTAAATTCTGAAATTAAATATGTCAGCTCTTCAAAACTTAAGCACTGAAACGATTGGTCATTTTTGAAACCAAATCCTCAAATAAATAAGGTAACGGGTAGTTACTGAAATTCCGTACATACTTTAAAGATCCATCACTCCCATAGCTTTTAAGGTAGAGATTAAATAAAAATATCATTAAAGTTTTTAGTTATTTATTTTAATTAAGTTTTATCTTCAACCAGTCTGTTTTTAGGAACCAAAAAACCCAAAAACGAGTTTGCCTAAAAAGTGAAAACACAAAATTAAGGTTCATTTTTCTAAGAAAAAGCTTTATTTTGGTTTGTAGTTGTTTCACGCTTTTTTTTTTGATAATTGCCCTAATACACTTTGCCATATCGTTAATTGGGGGACACTCCAGCACAGCTGCTTGATTGTCAATTTTATTGACAAAATTGATGTTATGAGTTTTATAGCAAAACAAACAAAAGGATTCAATGTATTTTATAATAATCCCTAAAATTAACAATAAGTGTCAACATAATGCTTCACAAAAACATCACATACATAAAAAGACACTACCCTGTCATCGCCTTTAAAATAAAAAAACCAAAAGTATATTTATGTGACGTTAGGGTTAAAACTCTTATTAAAAAGATTACTTTAATATTACTATACTTTGTTTATCTTTAGGCTAAATAATATATTACTCCCACACAAACATCTATTGCAGTATATTTCATTATACTATATATATTTTTATATCATTTTTAAACTATTTTTTTTTCTAATAGAAATAACACACGTTTTAATATATTTAGAATGTTTTTAAACAACCATTAAAATATTAAAGATTTCTCAACTATTAGCTAACAAAAAACAAATTAATAAAAACGTTAACCCAACTACTTCGCTATTTCCGTTCCGAAACGACTTAAAATACAAATAAATACCGTAACGTCAACAAAACAAACCGTAGCAAAATTAATTTTTGCTACTGTAGAGAGTGGTAACACATGAAACACTGAGTTTCAATAATAAAGTATATAATATTATAAATATTAGCATATAGCTAATTCCTGGTACTGCGGGTAACAGTAACATATATACTATATAGCTCTAGTTTACCTACTAAGCACTTGTTTAATTATGCAATACTTTGTATTAAAATATAAAAGTATATATATATATATATATATATATATATATATATATATATATATATATATATATGTATATATATATATATACATATATATATACATATATATATATATATATATATATATATATATATATATATATATATATATATATATATATATATATATATATACATATATATATATATGTATATATATATATATATATGTATATATATATATATATATATATATATATATATATATATATATACATATATATATACATATATATATATATGTATATATATATATATATATATATATATATATATATATATATATATATATATATATATATATATATATATATATATATATATATATATATATATATATATATATATATATATAAATACGAAATGTAGTATTCAAAATTTTTAAAAATTATTATAATGACAATGAACCATCATTATCATTAAATACGCCATTCTCATCGCCGCCATTAAGTTACAAAAACAATTACTTAAAAAAATTTTATTCACACCTTTAAAACTAAAAGCATTGGTTTGCTAAGAAATAAATGTAAACGTTATTATAATATACAAAATATATTTTCAAAATAATTTTTATTATATTTCAAAATAATTATATATCACAAAAAAAAATTAAAAAAACAAAGAATTGCTAAATGCTCATCTAATAAATATTTTAAATACAATATTTGTTTTAATTTAAAACTGAAGAGAAAAAAATAATGTCGTCTTTTTCATTAAAAAACCTCCGTCTTTATCAAAACGGGGGTTTTAAGGTATGTTTTTAAGGGGTTTTAAGGTATGTTTTTGCAAATATTTTTTCCACTCCAAATGTTTTTTTAATAAAATTATTATTGATAATTATAATAAAATTATATAATTATAATTAAACTGTATAGTTAAAGTAATACAGTATTACTATACCATAACTATAACGGCTAAATGTATTAACTTAAAACTGAAAATTTAAACAAAAATATTAAAGGGAAACACATGGGCTACTCGTGTTATTTTTGTGTAATTGTGATTTTAAGTTCATTAGCAACATTTTGTGTGTTCCGTTGAAATTTAATTCTTTCGTTTGTAATATTTGTCCGTGCAGTTTTATAAAGAACATTAAGGTTCATCGATAAAATCAAGCATTTCTTCTTTACTTTAAAAAAAAAATAAAAATAAATAAGCATAAGTTATTTACATTTAAAATGTTATTAAGAGAAAACAGAACATACTTGGCATTTTGTTTTCAATAAAGTATTTTTGAAACTTTTCAAAAATGAGCTTTCCATCATTATTTGACCTAGCATAACATGCTCGTTTTTCTAAAAATGATTTTTATTTGAATTAATGTTTTTAACGTTGAAATAAGAAAAATAAAAATAAAAACTATATAGTTTAAAATTTGTTATTTTTTTTATTCATTAGTTTATTTATAAAATATTATAAGGATTAAAATTATTTTAATTAAAACAAATAACTTAATAATAAAATAGAATAGTCTTAAACTTCAAGTTAAGCAAACAAATCGTTATTTGTAGAAAATGCACTTTGTTCATTGTTTTGCGACACACCTTTAGACATAATATAAAAACATTTTATCATTATGCAAACTATTATTAAAAGTTTAAGGTTTAAAATAGGTATTACTGAACTACGGTAAACCAAACAAATGTTAAATAAACTTACCTAAATCCATTTTGAGAAGTTTTACACCAACATTTAAAACTGCTGAAACACCAGATTGACATTGGTACGTATTTTCGTTTGTCTCTTTAGAGTGACCCATGTGTTTGTAAAATAGTTCTCTATCCCGTTTACTTAAGTCTTCTAATTCAAAAATATATGTACTCACCAAATGCCTATTATTTGTTGCTTTAAAATTGTTTTATCAAGGGTAGTTTAGAAGCAACGTCATGAATTGCCTTCAAACAAGAAGTGTGCCCATCAGAACTTCTTTATTTGCAAAAAAATATATATTATCTTTTGGAATGCTTACACACTCTCTTATAATTGAATTAGAAAGGATATTTATAGCAGTAAGCGTGTCGGGTGGAAAAAAATGTATTTTTTTCCACCCGATTTTTTAAATCTATTTTTTCTTATATTTTTAAATTCATTTGTAACTATAACATTTAATTTATAAAACTCTCGATCAATAACACCAACAACACTTTCCTCTAAAAAATTTTTACTTTTAATACATTTCGTTGTAACTACGATAAATATATTAACTCTATAATATCTCTAAGATAAATATATTAACAAATATCTTTCTAGTTTAAGAAATTTTCAATTATTGTAAATAATATTAGTCACGATTTTTATTGCATCATCGTAATGGATGTTTGTGTATAAGGAGACTACAACAGCTGTAACCAAATAATATTAATGATTAAATAAGCCCTAATATAATTATCAATAATATTAATACCTCGTCTGGCATTTACTACTGTCAATCTGGCACAATTGATATCTCTCAACGTAATGTAATCCTCCGATTTGATTGAATAATAAAGGAGTTATTTTGTGTGGTCGCAAATTTCTTTTGGAAACAAATTTCAATCAATTGTTACAATAGGCTATATCAAATTGTCCTTTGAAACTCGCTCGCTATCTGAAACTGTTGATCCTTCTTCAACTTGCTGGATGTTATACTTATATATCCCTTTTCTTTTTAACAGAGATAAAGCTTTTTTTCATTCACATTTACTTAGCTGGAGGATATCTTTATCTTCTTATATTTTTTTTTTTGGACTCTGCAAACATGACTTGAAAGACAAGTTTTTATTTTGCAACAAAAAACACAAAACCTTTTTTTTAAAGAGTTTTTCTAAATTTACAATATAAAAAATAATAATAATATTTCATGTTTAAATTATAAGATGTATAAACCAGGTAAAATTGTAAACTGAACTTTGAACCTGAATTAATTGTCGAAAAAGTTGAAATGGATTGATTAGCTGAGATTGTAAAAGAAGCTATTTTGTTTTTTAAAAAAACTAGTATTAAAAATAAATAAAATATATTATGATGCCAATAAGATGCCATTATAATTATACACGCCATTATAATCACCGTTATTAAATTACAAAACATATCGAAAATAATTTCATAAAATAAACTTTACTAATAACTTTAAAACTAAAATCATTTGTTTGCTGAAAAATAAATTCTAACTTTCGTTCTAAACAAAAAATTTATACAAAATAACTAAAATTTATCTTCTTTCTCTCGTTCTAAACGAAAAATAGTATACAAAACAAATAATATTTATTATGATGACAATGAACCACTATTATCAACATATACGCCATCATTATTGCTGTTATGTTTAGTTGCGTTAAACTTTCGATCGTCTAACTAACACATCTACCGTATTACCCTGATATAGTGTTTGGATCAAATCGTAATCCAACCATTAACATTTTTCCTTGAATCAAAATAGTTACAAGTACAATTATGATAATACAAACTATTAAAAGATTTTAGACACATTCATAGAGCGACTTTTATATGTTATATATATATATATATATATATATATATATATATATATATATATATATATATATATATATATATATATATATATATATATATATATATATATATATATATATATATATATATATATATATATATATATATATATATATATATATATATATATATATATATATATATATATATATATATATATATATATATATATATATATATATATATATATATATATATATATATATGCACTTATGGTTATTTAATATTGAAAAAAAAAAATGAAAAAAAAAAATGAAAAAGTACAATTAACTGCTTACTTATTAGGATATTAGCGGCTTGGATATCCAGGTTCCTAATTTTTCCAAAATTTTTGAAACCATTTGCAAGCACAATAAAAAACCATATGAACCAATAACCTCTTAAACCAATAACACCAACAACATTTTTTTCAAAATAAATTTTTTACAGTACTCGGTCAAATTGTAAACTGACCTCTGAACTTGAGATAAGAAAGGAAAGGGGGGCAATAGACGATATCGCGGAAAATGCTTTCTCTTTCAAGCATGCTTTCTATAAAAAAAGATATATGATCATAATCAGTTCATTTTGTATTTTCGAACGATCTAGTAAATAATTCTTTTCCTGCCTACTCAGCTCCCTTTCTCATAAATTCTTCAAAACATTAAAACAAAACTTTTCTCAGCATCTGAATAATATTGCTATTCCAAAAAAAAATATAGACATTTTCTACTATAATACGTGGGGCCTCATTATACGTAAGACCCCACGTATAACGCTTTGTTCCATAAAAACCAAAAGTAATTCCGGCACTGTAACTATGTATCAAAGTTTGTTATCAAATTACATATTCGACATTGTTTCTAAAAAAAACATATTTGTATTGTATTTAACTTGTTATAAATTTTTATTAATTATATTAAATGAATAAAAGTCAAACGAAGCAAATTATTTATTACAAGAATGCACAGTGTTATTTTAGTTTCCATTTAAATTAAAACAAAGAAAAACATTAAAATATTATATTAATTATTAAGTTACATTTCCTTTTTTTCACAAAATACATTTATGATAAAATACTTAATTTTTTTTTATCTAGATATATATTTAATTTAGAACAACTTGGATCTTCATTATCTTGATTTATGTTTAATTTAAAACAACTTGGTTCTTTATTATTTTGATTTATGTTTAATTTAGAGCAACTTGGTCCTTTATAATCTAAAACAAAATGTTTTGAATAATAAAATCTATGTATCAAAACTACGATTTATATAACATGATTTAATAATTAAAAACGCAATACATAAGATAACCTATCCTTTTCATTTCTATTTATATCAATAGAACATGCACTTTCAGTATAATCAAAAAGCAAATTAATAATGATAATGAATTTATATAATATTAATTTTAATTTGATAAACAAATCTAAAATTACCTAAATCTTTATTCAGAAGCTTTAACCCAGTGTTAAGGATAGACGCAATGCCTGGTTGCAATTGATAAGTATTTTCATTTGTGTTTTTAGAGTGGCCCATGTGTTTGTAAAAAGAGTCTTTAACCTTTTCACTCAGTTTGAGTTGTTGAATATAATCACTCACTAAATGTCTATTGTTTGTTGCTTTAAAATTTACTGGGTTTTTTAAAGGAAATTTAGAGGCAACGTCATTAATTGCCTTCCAATCATAAGTATGCCCTTCCGAACTCCTTGTGCATGCAAAGAAAAAAATGTTTTCTTTTAAAATCCCGACAGAATTCATTATACTTTGATCAGCAATGGTTATTAAGTCAGGAAACGTGTCGGGTGAAAAAAAAAACATCCTTTACTTCTTCCCCGCCATAAAGGTTCCTTAAGTGCACTTTTTATTATTTTGTCATTTTCGCTCAGCTTCTTGAAATGTTGTTGGTCAATATGTTTGTCGTTTAGAGCTTAAAATATTGATACAGTTGAAGCCTTGCTGGTTCACCACCTTGCCACGTTAAAGCAAACTTCAAACATTTTTACATATTACCAAGAACGAAGAGTCATCAGTTTAAAACTAAGCAATATGAAATAATGATGTTTACGATTTTAAATTTATACATATTTATAAAAAACCTCAGGTATTAAGAAAAGGAACAACTTCAAAAATTAAAAGTAAATAATAATAGTCAAAGTAATAGTTAAATTGATAATAATAAGGATAATTAAATACACCCTAATATTATTATCAATAATATTATTACCTCTTCTAGCATTTAATATTGTCAATCTGGCACAAATGATATCTCTCAACGTGATGTAATCCTTCGAACTGAAGGAATGAATGAGTTTTTTTGTGAGATCGACAATTTTTGAGATAATATAAGCTTAAACCATTTTAACGTCTTTGATGATTATCTGGTTTACGTAATTTTATTTGCTTATTATTTGTTAATGCATATGACGCATTACCAAAAATGCTGCCTTTACTTAAATTGAAAACAAAGTAAAATTTATCTACTTTTAAGGCCTCGCTTTCTTGATCCTTCTATAAATAAAGTTTTTTTTAACACCTGCTTTTATGCCGTTAAATTTTTTACTTGTAAAGCGTCAATTAAATATTTAAATGCGTGAAATTTATTTGCAAAAACATGTCCGAAAAAATATTGTTTAACTTTGAAACAATCTCTTGTTGGCAAAAAATAATCATATAAAGGAGCTGACTGTCTTTATCGAAACAACAAGCTTGTCTTTATTGTGTTTTTTATCCCTATACAGCCAGGACCCATTGCTAAGAATCATTTCATCATTCATACAAATATCTGAAATATGATCAGTATGAAAGTGTGCCAAAATGTCATTCTTAAAATTCATGTACAACTTAACGTTTTTCGGTAATGTAACAAAGCCAACAAAAACTGGATTTATCATTTTGTCGAATTCTTGATGCCCTTTTTTTAAATGCACACTCTAACTCCTTTTGGAAGAAAATTTCAAACAATTGTTACAATAGCCTATTGAATAGGCTATATCAAATTGTGCTTTGAAATTTACTCCCTATCAATAATAATAGCAAATTTCAATCATAAAATATAATTACATTTTACACCTCCTCTTGGTCACAATGACCATTTTGTCTCATAGACTAAAGCGTGCAGGGGCCCTCCTTTTTTCGTGTGCTTCTACGTATCACCGACGTTGTGCATATTTTTTCGCGAGGCAGCATAACATATAAGTATCGTCTCAATCCTCACTTAAATTATTATCACCTCTTCCTTGTCCAAGATTAACAACTATAACACTCTACTTTGTCTCAAACTATTAAATAACTCACACACAGATCTATTGTGATATATTTCATATTATTATTTATATTTTTTTATCATTTTTTAATTTTAATTTTTAAATATTAATTTTAATAGTAAGCTGTAGCAAATTTGATGAAGCATATGTTTACCGGAAACATTTCCGTCAAATTCTTTTCCAATTAGAAACAAAAAGTTATTTAAACAACTTACTTCTACAGAATATCTAACTTGTTTATCAGCAAATAATTGCTTTTAATGAATCAAGTAGTCTTAATAATGTTACTAAATCGCTGGACCTTTTCCTGTATTATACGCATTTTTTATAGTTTCTGTCATAACTTGTTCTTTTTCATTTAGCTCGCATAAATCATGCTTTCTTATCCATTCAATTTGATAGGCATCATTCCAATGCCTTTAAATTATTTTATAAGGTTTGCCACGACGTCTAGCAGAAAATAGCGTTAACTTAGCACATGCTCATTTTCTGTTTTTTAAACATCTATTATTTTTGAAATTTTTGAAAGAAATGGAAAAACATTACTAAACATTAAAAAAAAGAAACAAGTAGCATTTTTCTTAAATAACTTGACAATTTGCCTTACATTAAAATTTATTTTATTATAAATTTTTTTGTTTTTTTTGGTTTTTGTTATTTCGGTGCCCCATGAACACCTATCGGTCTTGTCACCCGCCTACCAAAACAATTTTAAAAGGCCTTCACTCTGTCAATATATATATATATATATATATATATATATATATATATATATATATATATATATATATATATATATATATATATATATATATATATATATATATACTAGCTGGATTGACCCGTAAAAATACGGGTCTTTGTAATTTTATTCCACACAAACCTTTTCCCTTATTTTCTTAATCTAGCTGTCCGTATCGGTAAATACAGGTCTTTTCTTCTACTTCTATATTTATTTATTCCACGCCAATCATTTCTTTACTTGTTCCTTATTTACTTTAATATTTTTTAGTAAACGGTGGAAAAAAATTCATCAAAAAAATTTGCTTTGAGAGCAAAAAAAAACTTCAACATACGCACTTTTTCCGCATACGTATATAGCTTATTAAACCCGGTTTATTTATTTTTTTTTTAGAAAATTCTGAACTAAACTACTTCCTACATTTAGACCAGCCATGGACCATGGTTTATGGTCGCGTCCTAGCCATTTTCAATAGTTACTATTTACTATATTTATTATTATTATTATATGCTTAGCTTTGAATAATAACGGTCTTTTATAGTTACCTTTGTATTAGACGGAAACGGTAATGCAGTTCTTTAAAACGTTAGTCGCTTAAAGCGTCAAAAGTCATGCAAAAAAATAAATTATAAATTTTGTGGTTTAAAAGTTGAAAAACTAATAATAATATAACAAAAAGTTTGGTAATTTTTAAACGTTATTATTTAGCTCTTACTTATGGTATTTATTTTGTTTTCATTTTATATTTTTAAAAAAATGTTGAAGCGGCATTTTTTCTTAAAATATTTCTTGGCTTTTAGTGAATGATTAGGAGTAAGTTTCAGTAATGAAGCTACCCAATAATCATTTTTAACGATAGACACCAACGTGAAGGTAAGCCAAGCTGTCTATCAACACAAAACATCACAACAACATTACAGGATGACAAACAATAACACCAGTAGTGTAGGCAGGATTTTTGTTGTTTCAGATATATATTTAGAAGCTGTTGAAGAGTTTAACTTTGTTATGTCTAAAAAAATTCAGGTTAGGAAAAACACTTTTTTTAAACATTTGTTCCTAAGCTTTAAAAACATCAATTTTTTGCAAAGTATTTTAATTCTATAAACGTGAATACACTTAAGTTTGGTTGAAAGTGCTATCTGAAGCATCAAAAGACCCTGCCTATGCTACTGAATACACATAGCATCAAATATTTGTACATAACACATTTGCACATAACACAAAATATTCAGATTATGTGTTTCCAGAATAATTAAAAAAGCTAGACAACACAACCTAGCTCAACACTTGTAACACCGCATGGCACTAAACGCTGCTAAGTAACACCACAATTTAGTAACACCGCTTGGCATTTAGTGCCAAGTAACACCACTAATTAGTAACACCGCTTGGCTAGCAAGAATCACAATCTTGCACTACACGTTGCCAAGTAACACCACTTTTCACATGGAAACAACTTAATATAAACTTGTATAAACTTAAGCACATAAATATAAATAAAGATATATAAACGCATATAAACACATACATTTATATACACATATAGCAAAAAAAAAAAAAAAAACATACAAAAAATATAAAACACATATAACACATAATATACTTGTCAAAATTATAAATTAAGAACATTTGTAAAGACAACATTATTTGTGTAATGTTTGTTAAATGACATACCTTGTAATGGATGTTTATCAACTTTGAAAAACAAACTATTAAATGATCTTGTTCTTGAACATGCAACATATAATTGGCCGTGTGAAAAGCAAGGTTTTTTGAGATAAACACCAACTTTTTCAAATGTTTGACCTTGACTTTTATTTATGGTCATTGAGTATGCTAACCTAACTGGAAACTGACGGCGTTTAAGTGTAAAAGGTAAATTTGCATCTGATGGAGCTAATTGAACTCGAGGAATAAATACCCTGTTACCAGCTGATACACCTGTTAAAACCTCACCATCAATATAATTGTTGTGTAATGCACGCACCATCAAACGGGTTCCATTACAAAGTCCACCTTTGAGATCTAAATTTCTAAGTAGCATTATAACAGCACCAATTTTTAATTTTAGGCAATGAACAGGCATACCTGATGGAGTCAAACTATTTAAAAACTCGTCTGGAAAGTTATTAATTTTATTAAGATCATCAGTATCAATGCTATCTGAACTTAAATATGTTTTCACATCACCGGGTAAGCAATGAAGGACTTCTTCATTTATTGCCAATGAATCAACATTTGTTGGCGTTAAAATAGCACGTTTTGCATAATCAGCTTCTTCTGCACCACCGAAAATCTTCTCCACAATAGATTCATTATCACTGAGAAAGCACTGCTCAGGTATTTCAATACACCCTCGTAAAGGATCTTCAGGCTTGACAGGTAATGTTCCACTTCCAAGCTTTAAAAGCCATTGAGAAAATTCCTCTTCTTCTATCTGAACCCTCATGTTTACAGTTAATGAGAACCTTTGCACATATTGCCAATGTTCAGAACATTTTAAACATGATTCTATAACTTCTGCTGGTCGACCTCGCTTCACAACTGGAAGTATTTGTCTGAAGTCTCCACCCATAAGAATAACCTTACCACCAAAAGGAAAGTTGTTATTACAAATATCTTGTAATAGCTTATCAATGGCACTCAAAGCATATTTGGGTATCATAGATGCTTCATCAAGTAAATACAAACTGATTTGTCTCAGGAATCTACTATGAATAGAGTTTGGAGTTACATTACATGTGCTAGTTTCCAAAATTGGAACAGGAAGTTTGAATAAGCCATGCATTGTGCACCCATTTTTGAGAAGAGTTGCAGCTATTCCTGTCCATGCAGCTGTTGCAGTTCTAATATGCCTGCTCTGTGTTTCAGAAATTAAATAGTTATAAGTACATGTTTTACCACAACCGGCAGGCCCATCCATAAAAAACAACCTTGAATGCTTTTTTTCATTAGTAGGTTCCACACTTAGTGCAGCAAGGATCGCATCAGCTACATTACGTTGATTATCATTCAATAATGGTCTAACTCGGTTTGCTTCATCAATAAACACCTGAACATCTTCATCATCATTTTCTGGGACATTATCTAAAAACTGATCTAAAGCTGGCAAATTATAATCAGCTAAGGTTTTACCACTCTGATTAATTATAGATTCAATTTGACGAAGAGCTGCCTGCTCAGCAAGTACGACTGGCATTGAATGGTGTATATAATCCTCAACCATATAATTTTTAAATGTATTCCAAAGGTGTAAAGGATCATCAGGTTCACATAAAGTTAATATGATGCAAAACAGTAGCCTAATTTGTTTAGGCATCCGAGTTGCAGCAGCTTCAGTTAATGTATTTCTCCACTCAATGTCATCCTGCAATAAACCTAAATGATAACATGCTTCACGAAATGTATCAAAAACAGTACCATGAACAGTACGCAAATCCTCAAAAGACTTTGCACCTTTTACATGCAAAAGTAACAACCTGAGAAAAAATAATTCGCAAAATGAACTGACTTTATACATTCGAACAACCACCTTATCACTACCTCGTTGTCTTACTTTCCACATGCAATTTTTACCAAAAACAAAGTGATATGGAATTTCAACATAAGAATACTGACGTGCTTCATTATTTTCAGCATTTAACTTAAACCAAGCGGTTAGGTGAGTGTCACGCTGTGCTGCACGATTGATAGCTACTTGTTCTTCTCCTTCGTTAAAATATACTCTCTGATTATCAGGAAGGTGGATTTGAAGGTGGATAATAGTATGTGACATATCACTTATGGAATACTCATATATTCGCCAAAGAGCCTCTGGGGCGGAAACAAAGCGACAGTCTAAATATGTGTTAATTTCATCATGGTCAACACTTTCATTAATTACCACATTCGCACAATCATGCCCCTTATAAACATATTTATATAAATACTTCACTGACTTAATAGACATGCAAGCTTCAACATTAATGTGGGCTTGGTATTTTTTTGATAACCAGGGGTTATAGGGTACGACCCATCGATTATCAACTTGGTTACCTTTTATAATGACTACTCTACCATTATCTAAACGCCTGTAGTTAGGATAACCATTGAAAATTGCAACAGTGCAAGGATTAAACTCTTTAGGAAATTTTTTTATGCAAACTCCATCTTTCATGCAAGGAGAATTGGGATTTAAAATCCCACATGGTCCATGAATCATACATGTTTTTACAATTTCAAAAAGTTCAGGATCAACAGTTTGATTTGGAATTTCAGCTGATATTAAACTATCAATATCCTCTGCTGTTTCTAGCTTATCATCGTTTACAAAGTGTAATAAAATATGCACATGTGGCAAACCACGTTTTTGAAACTCAATAACCTGTACATGACTTACAACTTTGTCTAAGACTCCATGTTTAAAAATATCACCTAAGAAGCATTTAAGTTTCATCTTAAATACGCGACAAACTAAATCAGGCCTGTCAGTTGCGCTCTCACCTGGATTTAAATTTTCTGTAATTTCTCTCCATTTTGAATTACAGGTAAAAGTAATAAAAAGATCTGGTTTACCATATTTCTTTATAATTGCCATTGCATCTTCAAAATTTTCTTTTAAAGCTCTTGGACTTCCAACATATGAGGATGGTAGTATAACAACACGACCCGCTCTTACATTAAGGTTATTTGCAACATTATTTACATACTCATGTAATGTATCGTATTGTTCACTTCTAAGTTTGTTTTGGTTATTTCTGATAAAAGCAAGGCGCTGTCCTTCAATCTTGACATATGCATCAACAGCATACTGTTAAAAAAGTTTCTTACCATAAAATGTAGGACTGAACGTTTGTCTAATAGAAAGCCTATAGTTGTAGTACTGAGATAAAGTAACACGATTTCGAACACGTGTTGCTCGGTCAGGATTGTGCTCTAGTTGATCATGCCATCCTGCATCACCTCTTGGAAAAAATATTGGATATATCATTGGATCTAGATTTGCAGACATACTTGAAATTGTTTTTAAGGATTGGCCTCGAGGATAAATAACAACTTCTCTAGATGGAGGTGGAGCACCATCATTTCCTACAAACACAATGGCAATCTCTTCATGTGATGGAAGATTGTATCGACGTCTATCACAACCCTCGAGCAACGACATTTTGACAACAGAAATCGGTCGACCTTCTATAGCAACTTGACGAATTTCTGCATCTTCAACTTCTGCCATGTTTTTAAATGCAAGCGCATATGGGTTCTCCTGATTAATTATAGTCTGCAAAAGTTCCATTAACTCACGTATGCAACAATCATTTTGCTCCATTCGAAAGTTTAAAGCAGTATTAGGATCATAAACATATAATTGACAATAAGCAGGTGGATCCCCTTGCTGATGTCTTAGATTACCAATACGATGCATAATTTGCCCACTAATTCTAAAACAGGGTGGACCACGATTTGACGGAGGATCTATTGTGGCTATGAATGAAGCAAAAGATAGACAGGCATTATAATTTCGTATATGCTTGAAAAAATTTTGATTCAAAGCACGATCAACATGGTTGCCTGTCATTAAATCAACCATCAGCGGTGGATAAGGTGAAAGTGGAGGTAAGACAACCTTTCCTGAATGGCAGCACAAAAAATGTGTTTCATTTAAAAAAATTTTAGCACCACAATACTGACAATTATGGTTCATTTCTCCTAGGTTATTACTCTCTATAAAAACATTATTTCTTGCTATGCAATGCATTCCACGCCTAAATAATACTCGTCGAGCCTCATTTCTTTCATTTTGGCAACGATTAACTTCTTCACGTCTAGCCTCGTTCCTTTCATTTTGGCGACGATTAACTTCTTTACGTCTAGCCTCATTCCTTTCATTTTGGCGACGATTAACTTCTTCACGTCTAGCCTCATTCCTTTCATTTTGGCGACGATTAATTTCTTCTCGCCTAGCCTTATTTCTTTCATTTTGGCGACGATTAATTGCTTCTCGTCTGGCCTCATTTCTCTCATTTTGGCAACGATTAATTTCTTCTCGTCTGGCCTCATTTTTTTCATTTCAGCGATTTCTTCTATTTTCAGCTCTTAAGTTACTTGACATAATTGAGAAACTATTTATGTTTGATAAAACTTTATCTTAATAATTTTTTGCTATACTAATCTAAAATGAACAAAAACAATAAAGTGCTATTTATCAGTTTAAACCTATGAAACTATGTGTATAGCGTCTAATAAAATTTGTGAACAAAAGATATAACTAAACTGGTTTGAAACAGAGAAAAAGCCAGAAGTATCTTGTAATAACATACTATATTGTAAGTAATAAAACAGTATTTTTTGAAACAAATAAAAAATTTTATTATTTTAAAAGTCATATTAATGGTAATATTGAAAAGCAAAATTAGTTACATATTTTTAAATGACATGCCAACAATTGCAAACATGTTGCATCATATAGACCACATGTGGCTGACAACTGATTTTAAATACTATTTTATAATATATATAAAGAGAATAATGTAAAGAGATTATTATGTGTATAGTGCATATATTAGACATATTAAACAGATATCATAGAAAAAGAAAAACTTTAAATATATTTACCCAATCTTTCAAAAACTATATAACACTTAACAAATAAAAGTTAATACAAAAGAAAATTTAGTATTATTAAAATTAAAAATGAGGATAAAAAGATGTAAAAACGTAAATTAATAAAAAAACTTATAGACAAATTATTAAAAACTTTTATAACATAAGAGTTCTTTGTTAGTTTAGGATTTAAAAACAGAATTAAAAATCAAAAAAATAAAATAGTCAAAGTATATAAATTAAAATAATAAAAAATTGCGAAATTAAAAAAAACATTTTTTTAAAAATTCAATTTTCTTTATAAATAAAAAAGAAGATAATTCTACCAGTAGTTTAAAAAAGCTACTGGTAGAAATTAAAAGAGTTAAACCGCTTTCCAGCACCACATATATTAAACAGTTATGTAATTGCATACAAACACGAAAAAAGTAATGTTTAAGTTTCAATACACATAACACTGCATAAATACGGAAAAACTGCATAAGTATGGAAAACACATTACCTGGTGGTACTGCAGTTGATACTGTTGCTATTGCAGAAATAAATAAAAAAGTATATAAACAAACACATATATTAAACAGTTATGTAATTGCATACAAACACGAAAAAAGTAATGTTTAAGTTCCAATACACATAACACTCATAAAACTGCATAAGCATGCAAAGCACATTAAAAAAAATTAAAGTTTCAATACACATAAAACTCATAAAACTGCATAAGTATGCTAAACAGATTACCTGATATTATTGCTTGAGGTGTTAATGTATAGACAAAAAAATAAAGAAATAAAGTGATGTGCAAAATAAGATATGCAATCTTTAAGTTTTTCATTAAATTACATCATTACCTGATGGTACTGCAGATGATATTGAAGCTACTGTAAAAGTAAAAAAAAAAAAAAGTGTATAAACTAACATATGTTAAACATTTATGTAATTGATAACAAACATAAAAAAAGTAATGTTTAATTTCAATACACATAACACTCATAAAACTGCATAAGTATGCAAAACACATTACCTGATGGTACTGCAGATGATATTGATGCTATTGTTAAGGTAAAAAAAAAAGTGTATAAAGTAACATATGTTAAACATTTATGTAATTGCATGAAAACAGTAATGATTAAGTTTAAATACACATAAAACCCATAAAACTGCATAAGTATGCTAAACAGATTACCTGATATTATTGCTTGAGGTGCTAATGTAGAGACAAAAAAATAAATAAATAAAGTAATCTGTAAATTAACATATGCTATCTTTAAGTTTTAACACACATAACACTCTTAAAACTGCATAAGAATGCAAAACACATTACCTGATGGTACTGCAGATGACGCTATAGTGGAAGTAAAAAATATATTTACATAAACTAACATATACTAATCAATTAAACAGTTTATTTTAGAGTGATAAAACCGCACACAAACATCAAAAAATGTGTGTTAAAAATAAACAAAAAGAAACATAAGTGTACTTTGCTTACCAATTGAATTTTCTAAATTTTCTAAATAGAATAAAAAAAAACTCATTAACATTAGGAAAGAAACAAACAATGTTAGTTTCTTTCCTAATGTTAATGAGTTTTTGACAAATATAAATAATAAAGTTGACAAATATTCTGCATGTTAAACATGCAGAATATTTGTCAACTTTAGGAAATCTATAAATAAAGTTGGAACAAAACAAAAGGCAAAAATAACAATCACAAAACAAAACAAACCAAAAAAGAAAAAAGCGACAAAAAAAAAATAAAAATAAACTAAAGAAACAATCCAAAAGAACAATATAGTAACTTACTAAGTTGTTGAAATATAAGCCCTATAAAAAAAAATGCTAAAATTTGTATCAAAAAAGCTAAAAGACCATAGAATACACCTTTTTTTTTGAAAGTAAAATGCTATATCTTTATCTATAATACACAAATGTAATATAATCAAATTCTGTTTACTTATTGAATGTTCTAATTTTTCTAAATAAAATAAAAAACTTATAAACATTAAAATAAACTAACTTGCCAAATATAGAATAACTTTATGTTAAATAAATATGTAATAAAAAAAATAAAGAGCATGACAACAACAATAACAAATTGCTTACTTAGATTCTCAACAGAATCTTCTAATTTTTCTAAATAAAATAAATTTAAAAGTTACAAAAGTCACTTGCTGACTGACTAACTGTCACAACTGACAATAGTCATTTGCTAAATAACTTTAAAAAAACTAAAAAAGCATAAATGTATTTGCACACAAAAAAAAAAAAAAAAAAAAACAACAACAAAATTCCTCACTTAGCTTGTCCATTATTTCCGCTAAACATTAAAAAAAAGTTATAATTAACAAACTGCTGAAATTGGTGAAATATATATCTTTGTAACGTATCCTTCTCATACAAAATTAGCTTACTTGGCAAGACCTCTTCGGCTCTGATCTCTTGAACATCTAATATATATATAGACAAAATTAATTTTCAAAATATATACTTTTTCAATTAAACATATAAGATTTGTCTTAAATTATAAAACTGTTGCACAGTTTTATAATTTAACACATTCAGTAAATGACAAAAAGTTTCATTTTACGTAAAAGTTTAGTAGTTAGAAGACTTAAAAGTCAATTTTAGCTTAAACACGTTTTATAAAATTATAGCTTAAAAAACCTTGTACGCGTTTTTAAGGTTCACTGTTTTACAAAAACATCAATCAAAATGGCGGAATAAACAAATTTTGGGTCCACCCTTTTAAAGTTCTAAAAATTAATTTATGTATTTTTTAATTTTAGTTAAATTTTAGGGGGGTGTACTTGATTCACGGGGTTAGGGGAGGGCGGCATATCTTGGTTGATTTTAATTAAAAACAGCTAAATTAAATCATCGTTTTATTCACACCGTAAATCAAGTACAGCTCCGCCACTTTTAGAACATATGTAACTGCTACTATATATAGTATATATAAATGGCTTACTTCGAAAAAATGCAGAAACTTCTTCGTCACCTAAAGATATACAAAATTATCTCAATGTAATTTCTTAATAAAATAATAAGCTAAATATCTCAGTATTATTGACGTATCATCTCTTTTTATCTCTTTAATTAATTAATGTTATACAAAACTAAAAGAATACCTTCTGTATCTTGGCTGCTCATTTCTAAAAAATAATCTTAATGTTTATTCTTGGGTCAAAAACATATTAACTTCAAACATATTAACATGGTAATTATAAAATAAGTTTAATTTTTTAAATGAAGATTACAATAATTAAACTTGTAGTTACAACTTACTTGTCGTCCCTCGCTTTGCAATTGTTATAATCGATATGAAGACCACATGGCCGAGTTTTATTGGTTTTAGAGTACAGTTGGCGCACATATCATAATACAAAAATCAGATGGTTTTGAATCTATTAATTAAGCTGTTTTAATTAACGGATTTGGTGGATTTAAATAGATAACCGAAAAGTAGTTTTACAGTGGTTTAAGAGTTGGCGTACGTTTCGTAATACAAAAATCATTTAATATTTGTTTATATCTTAATATTCGAGCATTTCTATTAGCGAATTTGGCGAAATTTTGTGGGTTTTCTGTTTGTCACCTTCTGGAGTAACTAAATTTTTTTTTTTAGGTTTCAGATTACAATTTCTTTTTTCATATCTTTCCGTACTTTTTAGGACTCTTGACCAGTTAGTTTTAATAAAAATTTCAGATTGCATGTAAAACCTTTTTTTTATATATATAAGAAAGAAATTTATCTCTTTAATGAGTGTTGAACTCGCAGTTTTAAGTAATTACCTAAAACATAAGTATCTCTATCATGATATATGCGCAACAAATTTCCAACAGCGTTTTTATGTTTTTAAAAATTTTTAAAAACGTTTTAAAAAATTCTATCCGTTTAGTTTGTTATAGTATATTATATCTTTATTTTCATGTAATGCGTATAACATCTATATGCCTTTAAACTTGTTTTTCTTTGTTTTCTAGAAAACTGGATAGGATTTAAAAAAAAAATTGTGTAAGCAAAAGGTTTTGAACCGAAGCGAAGCACTTCAATCGCTGTGGAATGTTATATCATCTTTTTACACTATTTAATAAACAGAAAACTTATTAAACTTTAAAAAACAATATTTAATGCTTTAAAATAAAGAGATATTGTCGCAATGAAATTATTAAGTAAAAATAAATCGGTAGAATTTGATGTCATCTACTTTATAATTATACTGATTGTTAAAGAACTTAAAGTTTACATATTTAGATATTTGAATAGGCTTTCGTTCACATTAATAAAATAGAAATCATTACGGATTGTGGTTCCGAAAAAAAAGGTTAATACACTACCATCTATAATTATTGGAAGGGTCATATTTTTTAATATCAAAGATATCAAAGTTTGGCGAAAAAGTGAGAACAATGTCTACCTGAATTATATGTTATCTTCCTATTTATTCGGTTTACAAATAAAACTTCCCTGATTAGTTTATAATTTATTTAAAACCCTGATTAGCTTTTAATTTATTTGCCTATTAATCACCCTTAGTAACAATAACCGCCAGAAATATATTCTTAGCATTCTACTTAACGACTTATCTAATTAGTCTATTTTGTCACTAAGTTTTTTCAACAAAAAAAATACACATGTATTAAATGTATATCAGTTTATTCATCTATTTAATTTAATCTTTATATAATATATAATTTAATATATATAATTTAATTTAATTAATATAATTGAAATACTACTAATCAATTTACTGATATTTTTTCTATAGCATTGTTAAAAATGGTCATATTCTGAAAGGTAAAAAAAATTTATTGAAAAGAAAGTTGCACAAAAGAAAAAAAAAACTAAATAAAAGTTATTCGTTTCAAAAAACGTTTTACGAAGAGTTTTTCCAAACAATTTTATTTTTAATTGGGTTTTTTTTGAATTACGTCATAAGCATATTAAGGCGTTTTGAAAAACAGTTGCTGCATATATTTATAGTAAAAAAGTTAATGGTAGCAAAATAAACTTTTAATTGTCAAAAGAAAGTTTTAAAGTTTTATCTAGCTACAGGCTTTTTTTTTTTTTTGCCTCTACAGCAGCATCTTATGAAGTAGCAGGGCTGTCTTGTTAAGGTTTTTCTTTATTAAGTTTCAGACAACTTTTTTTTCAGACCATCCGCAGCTTATTAGGACTAATTACATTCGCACATTAATAACATAAGTGTCTCAATTATCATAGATACGCAAAATATTTTTTCTCCTGGTGATGCTTTTTTTTTTTTAATGTTTTATGAAGTTTTAGCATTCTTAAAATCTTTTCTTTTGTGAGTGCATAATATCGTTACGTTACATATGTTTGTATATAATCTTTATAAAACTTCGAAAGTATTTTGTATTTTAAAATAAGTAAAAAAATTAAAAAAAATAGCCGCCTTTGGTAGGAGTCGAACCTCTAGTTCCTTGTTCAGAAGTTCGCCGCCCTATCCACTCAAGCTACGCCGGCATATCATCAATTGTAGATTTTATAAAAATGTAGTAAATTTTTTGAGGAAAAAAATGTTAGATCAAAAATAAGGAGAGGTTGACGCATTGTAATTTTCAAGTAAAAATCAAACTGTAAAACGTGATAAATGTTTCAGTATGTTTTAACATATGCTTTAACATTACATAAGTTAAAGTTTACGTACGTTAGATGTTCGTTCATGTTTTCTTATAGCACTGCGACTCTTTCTTGCCAATACCTCGGTTGCAATGGCTGCCAAGGGTTTCGTGTCAAATACGCTCCAAGGGACACTACTATTAAAACTATTAAGTTCGGCAATATTATATAGAAGATATATATATTATATATTTGCTATTATATCGTATTTAAAACCTTATGAACTGCTAAATGAATGAACCGAAAAAAATCAAAGTGCCGCAAATTCGATTTAAACAAATTTCTCTAGGCTGACTAATGTATTAGCTACACTCGTCCATCTATTAAAATACATTTTATAGTAATAATAACATTTTTTTATCATTTTCAAATATCTTTTTTGTAATCAAAAAAACCATTTTTGTATTTATCTCTGCAGATCCAATTTTGTTTATTCTGACATCGTTAAGTTTCTTTTTCATCAAAAGTAATCAAATTTAGTATTACACATATAGTAACTTAACTACTAACAGAAATTAGTTGTCCACACGGCATAAAACTGCCTCAATATATTGGGATTTGTCATCTAATTGCGTCACACCATTATTATACACACAAAAAGACTGTCCCCCACTTCTTACACTCCGCCCCTGCCTACCCCTCATATTCAAATATTTTCAAACTCATCTTACGAGAAACGGTATTAACTCCAATCAGCTGTAATTAAGTTATAACTTCAGATATTGTCAGAGATGCTGAATAAACATTTTAAGTACTTCATTTACTTTTCCCTATGCAACTCTCCATTTTCACTGATAACTGTGGACTTTTTACTTTCAAAATAAGACTTGGCTTTTGCTGGATTAGCTCGATTATTCTGATTAAAATAATTTTTTTTAGCTGTTTTATCAGAGTTTGACATAAGTTAAGCAACTTAAAAAAAGCTACTAAAAATCGGCTAATATATGCAGACTTTTTTATGAGCCAAGAACAAATAATACACTTTTCAAAATTAAATATCCCACTTTTATCACATGAATTAGACATAAATATATTGTCAACTTTTTGTTGAAATCTGTGATCTGACGTTTTTTAAACGTTGTGTACCATTTACACGATTCGGGGTTTAAAACTACAAGTGTAGGGCCGTGTGTATCTTTTGTTTTTTTTTATCGACAGAAACTGTATAATTTCCATCTTTACTCAATGCATCATTAAAATCTCATTAAGAGTAATGTTTGCAGCAATGCCGGCACTATGAGCATGTATGAACAAACTAAACATGGTCAATTTACCAGCAAAAATTAAATGTTAAATAATTCAACATTGTTTTAGATATTTCTGAGAGATATGTTATAAAAATGTTTTAAAAAGTTAACTAGCATTTGTAGCACTTTCCGATTCAAAACACTTTCACACCTCATATAGTTTTATATGCTAATTATAATCTCGTTTTTTTTGTTTATAATGACTTTTTCGGTCGAATCTATTAAAAGTTTTCTCGAAATTGTTAGTATGTTCTTTATTTGGAATAGTCCAGCCTAGTTAAATCCAGGCATTTATAATGATGTTTTATCATTTATTTAAAATCTACTAAAGCGTTTTAATTTCTATAGTTCCAGCCTTTAAACCTTTCTCTTCAAGCTTAACGACATACACTGGTGAAGTGAAAACAACTTTTTTTAGAAATTTATTTTTTTTACTGATTTCTATAACTTTAGAAAAACTTAAAAAATGAAGCCACGATGAGCGAAATTGGACAAGAATTACCCCCAGCACCAATTTTTGGACTATTTTAAACCAAAAGTTTCAAAATTTTCCACATTTATTACAGGCGCAGATCCAGCATTTTTTGGTATTAGAGATAACTAATTTCTAGATATGGAGCAAACTTTAAACACTCATATGTTTATACTTACGTCAAATAACGATACCTTGCAAAAAATTGCAATGATTGGGGCCCAGGACAAATATGCTCTAAACAAATTATTAATATAAAACAAATTATTAATATATAGTTAATATATATATATATATATATATATATATATATATATATATATATATATATATATATATATATATATATATATATATATATATATATATATATATATATATATATACATGTTAACATATAACTGTAGCATTATTTGACAAACAATATGTAATATGGCTTGCTTAGATTTTCTTTTAAATACACCATATGCTGCATGACATCTAGTCCTGTTGGCAGTTGCACATCTGAGAGCGGCTTTGAATAGCCAAAGATTGGATGATCTGTTTTAAATCTTAACATTTCGTTTACTGAAATTTAAAATAAAACTCAAATATATAAATGGGGATACTTATTATTACTGACTAAATGATAACAAGAATTATAGATATTATATTTAATATTGTTATATAATATTGTTATATATTTAATATTGTTATACCTAATTGCAATGATTGGGGCCCGGGACAAATATGCTCTAAACAAATTATTCCCTACCCCAAAATTGAGAGAAACTAGTTTGTAACATATTTTATTTAATTTTTTCAATTAAATTAGAAATCATTGATAGATTTCAAATTTCATGAAATAATCTCTTAGCATTCAAAAGTTATGGCCATATAAGGTTTAGATCTCTCTCACTTTGAGGGGGTCGCAATATTTATGTTGCCATAATTTTTGAACGATAAAAGATTAATTCATGAAATTTGAATTTTATTATTAAATCCTATTGTAGTTGAGAAAAGTAAAAAAAAGTATGTTGCAAACTAGTTGCCCTCATATTTGGGGTAGTGGGATAATTTGTTTGGGGTATTTTTGTTTCCGGGCCCTTCATTATTGCAATTTTTTGCAAAACATTCTTATTTATCACATTCTTTTCACATTTATTTTTTTTATTTTTTTTTACATTTTTCACATACTTTTCACATTTATTTATTTATCTTATCACATTATTTTAACATTTATCACATTCTTATCACATTCTGCTTCAAAAACTTGAATATTATGGAATTAATGGTATTGCCTTAAAATGGTTTAGAAGCTATTTAACAAAAAGAAAACAATTTGTAATGAGTAACGACGGCTATCAAAATAATTGCCTTGATATTGTCTGCGGTGTTCCTCAGGGTTCAATCCTCGGGCCCCTACTTTTCTTGATATATATAAATGATCTGAATAAAGCTTCTGACCTTATTAGCATTATGTACGCAGATGATACCAATCTATTCCTCTGAAACAGTAATATATCCGAACTCTTTACTACTACGAATAAAGAATTAAAACATATATCAAACTGGTTTAAATGTAATAAGCTAACTTTAAGTACTAATAAAACCAAATAGACTCTATTCCATTCGCATGCAAAAAAGCGATTTTTACCAATAAATTTGCCGCAACTTTTTATTGACGAAATTGAAATAAAAATTGATTCCGTTACAAAATTCTTAGGTGTTTATCTCGATGAAAACATCTCCTGGAATCAACATATTAATTATATATCTACTAAAAACAATCAAAAAACATTGGGATTCTTTATAAAGCTCGTAACTACCTAAATAAAAATTGCTTAAAACAACTTTATTACTCTTTTATCCACAGATACGTAAATTGTGCCAACACTGCTTGGGGGAGTACTCTAAAAAGTAAGTTAAAACTTCTTTATCGTCATCAAAAGCATGCGATCTGCATAATTAACTATGCCGATCATTTTACACACACAAAACCTCTTTTTACTGAAATGAGATTGTTAAATTTATTTGAACTCAATGTATTTAAAGTTTTATGTTTTGTATATCTATGGAGAAATAGTCAATCCCCTACCGTTTTTAATAATACTTTCAAACTCAAACCTAACAACAAATACGACATGAGAAACATAAACTTTTTAAAAGAACCATTTTGTCACACAAAATTTAATTAATTTTGCATTGCTTATCGTGGACCCCACCTATGGAATAATATAGTTTTGCAGAATTTTGATTTACCAACTTCCTTTTACCTTTTCAAGCTCAATCTAAAAAAATGTATTATTTCACTTGATAATATACTCAGATACTTCTAATATTTTGAAAATTGTTATACAACTTGAATTCAGTACTTTCTTTATTTTAATTTTTACTTTATTTTTCAGTATCTTATACTGGTATTTATTTTGCTTGTTTGTGATTTATAAGGTTCTGATGACAAGATCTTGTGATCTTCTTTCAGATCCTAGCTTATGTTTCATTGTAAGCAGTTTATGTAAGTGCGCATCTACGCATTTGTATGTGTATATATGCTTATATTTATATATGTATGTCCGTGTTTTTTCTTTTTTTAATTTAGTTGATAAATGTTGTAACACGAGTTTAATTGTAACACGATATATATGGCATATATAATTGTACTTTGACATTTTAATGTAAGCAAAATTTAAAAAAAAAAATTTGACGTAAGTATAAACATATAAATGTTTAAAGTTTGCTTCATGTCTGTAAGTCAGCTATCTCTAACAACAAAAAATGCTGGATCCGTAACTAATTTAATATTTATTAGTTTAAATAATGATTACTGGTATCATTTTTTTCAAATCGATTGATATTGTTTTATAAACAGCTTATTTTAAGAAAGTTTTAGAATTGAAAAGACGCATATAATACAAAATAGTTACATTTATAGATTAAAAATCGCACTAATTAGTGTTATAATGTGCCTTGGTATTAAATATTGGCATATTCTTCCTAGATTGTAGACGGACACTTATCATACCATCTCTATTTATCTTGCAACAAGCTGATGCGGAAACTTCTCTTACCGTCTTTACACAACGTTCCACTGCTTGCGTGTGGTATGGTAACTTATCCGAACTATCAGATAGTAGAATGTGATTCTCTTTTACCTCCTCCAGCTGCTAGTCAGTGAGCTGCATTGTTAATGGTGGCTTAAACAGCTGCAAATTACTTCAATCAATCAACTTCCACGTATTATTTGCCATAAAATTTAGAGTATGAACTTTAAACTGACGCACACTTGATTTGTTAGCTTTCATAATTCTTTCTTTTCTAGCTCTTTGTATACGCCTAACACTTAATTCTCGGATATTTGACTCATCATCTGATACTATTGCGAGAAAGATGTTCTCTTGATGACCAAACAATGCATTTGTTTGAATTACTTTATCTACTACTTTACGTAATGGAGCCGGCAGATATCGTGATTTTGCAATTGTGCTGTACAGATGCCTGATGCCATGAAATATAGAAGACTCTTTCTTGATGATGAACCACATAGGGGCATAAACTCGCATTATGAACGTTGATAAAGTTACAAAATTTGACGAGGGACTGCTGGTAGAAACATATATTCTGAGGATCCTATTGGCAGTGGTGAGCCACCTAGAATGAGCCAGTTTCCCAGGGCTGCGTTTCTCTAGGTTGGTAGAACAAATAGCACTTTACCACTTAATACTGCATGGCAGATGTCGAAAAGATAAAGTTAATCTGTACTGAGCACCTTTCTGTCCACCTCTGGCATTTCCACATTATGGTTTATAGGTTGAAAATCAACAACCTTTAAGACCTCACAAGTTTCAAGGGACTTTCCAATTAAGCCTGAATAGCATCTAGGACCAGTTGTTGGATCATCTAACTCTGCAACCAAATGGCGTAGTAGAAGCTCGTTTGCATGTAGAAAAACAAATTACCCATTGTAGAGGTCGTTGAAGTTGTAACTCAATTATTCTGATAACACCACTCTTTTTTCTTGTGTTTACATTTGTTTCATCACAGCCCATCACTTGCAAACTATCCAAAATAATATTTTGCTCTTTAGATTACTGTATAATTGCAAATTTTAGTGATTCAGCTGTTCCGCTTAGAAGACTGCAGTGTCCCAACTAACCTCTTCCAGGTTCCTGAATCAAGGATATGTGCTCCTCCATCACTATGGTTCTCTTATTACTGTCCAGTTTAGGTGTTCGGTCTTTTTTGTAAGCAAAGTACAACACATTTACTTAGATTTCACCAACTTTCTGGTTATTCCTTGTTTTTATGCGCTCACGCCTGATCTTGCTGCGGTCAATAACTTGTGTTTTGTTATTATATGAAATAATGCCAGTTCAAGTACAGCTGATGCCACAGCTGCAGCTAAACTGTCTAAGAGTCCATGGTGGTCACAGACTAATGAAAGAGAAGGGAGAGACAAACGCATCTGCTTTGAAGATGATGGTGTTGATACCTGGGTGTTTTCAACGATACCAGGCCGTTTCGAAGTAATAGGCTTGGTAGAAATGAAAGAATATAATGACACTGCATATTTAAGGTTTCAGCACTATTTGCTTTGGATATTTTGCAGTTTTGCTGTAACTTTTTTGTCTATTGAACATATAGCCATTTTGCGTTCACTCCTTTGATCTTCCAGGAATGGGTGCTCCACAGCTGGTACCATACTTTGGCGCAGCAGCATTTCTTTAGATACTAGCATTGGCAAGCAGATATATCAAACAGTTTTGCTAGTTTTTCCTTGTAGACCTGAAATTTGTTTTTTATGTTTTTCCTGTTTGTTGGAGTTTTTTGCAGCTTTATGTTCTGCTTATAAAGAATAAAATCTCTCTTTGTCAAAGATGGGATTGATGACACAATTGGTATGTTACATTTTTCTCAAATTCTTAAGACCTCTATTGCGGTTGAACCTGCTTCAATCTTTTTGTTGGTTTTTTCAGCAGGTTTCTCTAAATTTATAATATATATATATATATATATATATATATATATATATATATATATATATATATATATATATATATATATATATATATATATATATATATATATGTATATATATATATATATATATATATATATATATATATATATATATATATATATGTATATATATGTATATATATATATATATATATATATATATATATATAATATATATATATATATATATATATATATATATATACATGTTAACATATAACTGTAGTATTATTTGACAAACAATATGTAATATGGCTTGCTTAGATTTTCTTTTAAATACACCATATGCTGCATGACATCTAGTCCTGTTGGCAGTTGCACATCTGAGAGTGCCTTTGAATAGCCAAAGATTGGATGATCTGTTTTAAATCTGAACATTTCGTTTACTGAAATTTAAAATAAAACTCAAATATATAAATGGGGATAACTATTATTACTGACTAAATGATAACAAGAATTATAGATATTATATTTAATATTGTTATATATTACCTGAATACTAACCTTTAAAACTATTCTCATGGGAAAGTAGTAGATCGTAGATTTTATTATGTGCTAAATATTCACTTTTTTATTTCAAAAATTATCTTTTAAATGAGTTGAAAGTATTACAATAACCTTTTTAATGCAAAAGTGAGCATATTGATCATAATACCAATGGATAATACAAACATACCGAATATAATATAACGTCAAAGCTTCTTCAAAAAAAATATTTTAAAAAATTTTAAGTTTGCCCTTTTAAAAATTAGTAAAATTGGTCAAAATTTGGTGCTGCGGGTAATTCTTGTCCGATTTTGCTCATCTTGGTCTCATTTTTTTAATTTTCCTATAATTATTAAAGAAATCAGGGAGAAAATATAAATTTCTAAAAAAAGTTGTTTTCACTCCACCCTAACGTTCACTATTCGAATAGCGTCAATTTCAAAATAATCGGAAGTTTTTGAGACATCAAATCCCAAGTTCAAATTGCTTACGCTAAGCCAACAATTTGAAATTGGTATTCGATGTCTTAAAATTTTATTTATTTGCTTTTTAAATTTATCGACATTTGCATATTTAAACTTCCGCCACGAACTAACTCATTACAAATCTAGTTTAATGGACTTATTTCATATTTACTTAGCTTAAGTATATTTGCAACTTCCTCTATTTTTTCAGATGCTCTGATGATGTGTCTTGACATACAATTTCTTATCTTTTAACAAAATATGTAAATTCTTTTTTTTAAAGACAATTCTAACTTTATAACATATATAAGAAATAATACTACACGTGTAACTAATAAGATGTGAAAACCAATTAAAATTGCCATAATTTTATGGTCAGTTTAATTAAACCAATTAAACTGACCATAAAATTATAGTAGATAAAGACAAAAGGGTAATGAAGGTAAATGCGGAAGAAGCTTTTACGCTCTAAAAAAAATATGTATTAAAAACAAAATTAATACAACGACAATTAATCGCCATCATCATCATATTCACAACCAGTATCGTCGTCATAAAATAAAATAAAAACTCAGCAATAGTTTCTTAAAAGTAGTTTTACTTACAAATATAAAACTGATATTATCCGCTTGCAAAAATATAAATCCAAACCTTATCATAATATTGTGCATATACATTACAATTTTATTTCGAGTTCAAAATAATAAATTAAGTGGAAATAATACCTTCAATTTTAAAATGAAGTATTATTCAATACCTAAAATGGAAATCGAAATGTTTTAATAATATACCAAATATACATACAAATTTAGTTTCAAGTTGAAAGAAAAAGATGGGGAGGAAAATCAAGAGGAACTATAGAAACATTTTAAAACTAAAATATATTATGCATAGAATGACGATGAAGCAGAGTTTTCTCAAAGTATTTTAAAGCAGGTAAGTCTTAAGTACAAAAAAAATATATAAAAGGGAGACAAAATTAAGTAAGTACACTTTTCAGCGCGTACGACTATAATTAGTCGTTGTATTAAGTTGCGCTTTAGCTCATATCTTTAGTTTATGTACATGATGCATCTGTATTCTTAAACTTAAAATATTAGTTAATAGTAAATTTTAATTTAATTATTAGTAAACAAGAGTAATAGTTATAATACTTATAAATCGGCCTTTAGTTTTTATTATCTGATTTTCATAATTGCATTGTTTTTTTTTAAAAAAGGCAAATTTGCTCAACATTTTTTAAGCGAAATCACCCATTTAAAAAAAAACAATTTAAATATTTACTATCTTCTAATTATATTTTAAAAATCAGTTTTTACGATTATTTTTAATTATAAGTTTAGACGATAAAATCCATAAAAAAATTATTTTGTGAAAATACTCAGTTGTCGTAATGTATAATATATACATGTTAAAACTTTTTACAAGTTTTGTGAAAACAATTTGAAAGACTAATTAAGATTTTGCTGTGTAAGTTTTTTTAAATAACTTTATAAATAATTTTTAATTATAAATAAACTTTATAAATACTTAGAGTTAAAAACTTATTGGAATAACTGTACAATGCTAAATGTTTTTACAAAAATGTCTGGCTATGAAAATAGCTGTTTAACAAAAAGCAGCTAAAACATTTGAAGTTATACTTTTATCGTATTTGAATTTTATTTAAAACACAACTCATAAGTATTTATAACAAACTTGAAAAGGTTTATTGCTTGTAATGTTTCAGTATTATTAGATTAAAGTTCATTTTTGAAATTCAGGCAGTTGAGTGAAACTCAACTAAACTTCCCTCGGATCAATTTTGAGTAATGAAACCTTTGGTTTGGAAATAATAAAGAAACCTAATAAAGCCTTTGGTTGAGCAAGACACTAAAAAATACGATTTGGTTTTCTCAATTAGTATAAAAAAACATTGAATTACTGCAATTGTTTTTAGAAGAAACTAAATATTAGAAAGAAAAAATTAAAGTACAGGAGCTTTATAACACTTCAAAATTGTATCAATCAACCATTGTGTTAATCTCAGTAATCTAGATAAAACTCAGATAGTCTAGCAAAGAAACAGCATTAACCGAGTTAAAATAATTTGAAATGCAATTTTTAGGCTTTTTTAGAGGTGTTAATTAATAATATTTCAAACTATAGAGACAAAATCTTGAATAAGATTTAAACTATAAAAATAATCATTATTACTTGCTTGCAAAATTATGTAATTAAAAAAGTTATATTAAAAACATGTCTTGTTATACACAGTGCAACAATAAAATCAAAATTTGTTTTAAATTCAGAGGAAGAAGCAGTAGCAGAGGCTGCACCATTAATGACATTTTTTGAGACAGAAAACTACAGGTATAAAAAACTTTCGTAAAGTATCCATGCCACAATTTCACATTTCATAACACCCAAAGAAAAATCAGTAATAGCTTTTATGAAAATACTAAGTAAACAAGTTTTTTCTTTAATTTGGTTCATCATAGTTCCTATTACGATTACCATGAATCTCATAAAGGATAAATAATATGGCTAATTAAAATAATACTTAATAAGTCTAAAATCTTCTTCTTGATTATAAAAGAAAACCAAGGAACAAATACTAGTTATTGTCGATGCAACTATAAAGAGCTTCTACTTGTAATAACTCTCTATCTTCCTTTCTTGTATCCAAAGGATATCGTGATATCAAAAGTTCTACACAATTAAAGTAATATTCGGTCGCCTAACTTTAAAGGAAATGATGCTTTTCTTTAACATACTAACTTTTTCTTTAAAATGCTATATAAACTTGTGAATTAAGCGACGTTTTGAACTAATCATCGGACATGCTATATGTTTAATAAAATTAATTAATTTTATAAAACACAAATTTAGCAGGGTGTAGGTCAATTGGGAAGTCCGAAATTTATTTTCCACATTTGAAACCTTTTTTCTCCTTATTTATTACTTAAAATGCAAGTTATTAAAGTGATACACAGTCTAGTGTAATAAAACTGGGGATGTCTTTTGATATATTTTGATATATACTAGTTGTTACTAACTAATTTTACCACCTGATGATAGATAAACAATAAAACTTAATAAAAATTCTACTCAGGGTGTATGTCAAAAGGGAAGTCCAAAGTTTGTTCAAACTGAAATAATCATTTTGATTTTTTTTAAACCAATGAAAGAAAAAATTCAAAAAATATAGTTCTATATAACATAATAAAATAAGGTATGTCAATTCAAGTTTCTAATTAAGTTATTTAACTCAAAAGTTAGTTTAACCTTTATCAAAATATTGTAATTAACAATCGCAAAATTTTGAAACCGGTATACTATTTTCCGGTTTTTAAAATTTTTGAACTTGAACCGTTTTCCGGTTATTAATTTTTTTTCAACCGTTCAAGATAATTAACCGTGCATAATTTGTTTAGTTTTAGCTGTAGTTTGGTTTTAATAGTTATATATAGTAAGACTTTTTTCGACAATATAATCAAGTTAAAAAAATTTTATTTAATTTTTTCGGGTACGTCCAACGACGTAGCGGACATCCCCTAGACACGCCCCTGCTTACTTTATAATTGATGATGGCACAAAAAATTTCTTTCCATTTGACAACCATATCAAAAGTAAATTCTGAAATTAAATTTGTCAGCTCTTCAAAACTCAAGCACTGAAACAGCACTAATCTTCTTTTAATACAATCCATTTCTCAAATGGCTTTATTTGTTAGGTTCCCCTCTTTCCTTTGTACTCAAATGTGTCTAAACTCCAGTTTCTTTAATTTAGTCAAAACAGTTACGAGAAGTAGTATTAACTCCAATCCACTGTAATTTCCTTATAATATCACTTATTTTCAGATATATATATTCTTTACATAAATATATTCTATATTTACATTCGATAAATTTTTATGCATAAAGTTTTTAGTTTAAAAATACTTAAAGGAAGACATAAATTAACTCGCCGACACTAATTGTTAAAAAAACTAAACCTAGGTTTTAAAGTATTTTGTAATACTCCCGCGACATAATGGGATTCATGATCTAATTGTGTCACACCTCCATTATACACACAAGAGAACTGTGATCTCTCCCTCCCGTTTTTTCTCCCCCACTCCCTTTCTCCCTCCCATTTTCCCTCCTCCCTCGTCCCCTCAGTCAATTTGGTTTCCCTCCTACATTCGTACTCAAATATTTCTAAATTCTAGTTCTTTTAATTTTATCAAACATCTTACCAAAAGCAGTATTATCTCCAATCAACTGTAATTTCGTTATAATATCACCTATTGTCAAATTTGCTGGAAAAGCATTTTGAGTACTTTACATACTTTTTCCTTGGAGCAACACTCCATTATCAGTGATAATTGTAGATTTTTGACTTTTAAAACAAGACTGCAAATTACTTTTGGCTTTTGTGAATTAATTTGAAAAAAATAAATTTTTTTAGCTGTTTTATCAAAATGTGCTAAAATGCAAGCAACTTTCTAAAAGTTTCCGAAAAACTGCACCTAAATGCAGATTTTTGTATAAGCTCGAATATCCTGAGTATTAAAAAATATTTTAGCTGTTTCACCAGAATGTATAGAGACTAGAACAAATGTTACGCTTGTAAGAATTACAAATACTCAACAACTGTTTAGAATTAAAAATACGCAACAAGTTTACAATAATTATAAAAGAAAGCTAAGACGATGTTGTTTTTCAAATCAAAAATACAAATAAAAACCTTAACGTCAACTAAACCAATCGTAGCAAAAATAAATTTTACAACTTGCGCGACGGTTATTTGATAAACGAGTTTTTTTAAGATTATTCGTTAAACGGTTACGAATATTCGTTTATTTTCATTTTATTCGTTAGACAAATACTGAACAAATAATAACTGTTCAAAATTGCTTAACGAATATTCGTTAAACAAATATATTTGTTTCCGCTTATTCGTTGTACGAATAAAATAATCGTTCAGCAAATAAGTAGTAACGAATATACTCGTTAAAAAAAGAAAATATTTTATTTAACTTGGATATTAGTCACTACCTTAGATATATCTACCACATTTTTATGATTTATTTATGCCATATTGCCAAAGCAGTTGCTTACTAATTTTTTTTTTTTCTTTATTTAATTTTTTTCATGATCCTATGATCTATAATGTAAATCACAGAATAATAAAAAAATTTATATAAATATTATTAAACACCTACTACGGCAATGTAGCATAGATTATATATACTTGCAGGGACGTCCTTAGGGGAAGGATACGTTGGTGGTTAGTAATGCCTCAACCAATTTTACCAATTGACAAAAATTAGCCTAGCCGGCCAACTGAGACCTTCAGTCTGAAAATATTAAAAACCAATGACTTTTTTTTTTTCTAGATCTATTTCATTTTTGTACTTTTGTCGGCAAAAAAACAAACTTCATCCCCCCCCCCCTATCACTTCTTTTTAAATTCTTTTCGGTTCGTCCCTGTATACTTTCCGCAGGCCACCTGATGGTAATATTATCAACTTTTTAGAATAATTGAATAATTTTAATTAAAAATAACAAATGAAAAAAAATAATTCATTATGTATTTCAAAGTCTATTTTTTGTACCTATTTTCTTATTTTTTATTGATATCTTCTTTAAACATCGACCAGGTGATATTTTCCATCTCCTTAATGAAAACCTTCATTCATGAAAACCATCATTTTAATATTGTCAATGCTAAGGCTTTTTCTTCTTTCTGTTAGAGCATTTCCAGCAGTTGAAAATACTCTTTCTGAAGTTGCTGATGATGCAGGATGGCATAAAATGCGCCAACTTTTTAACATCTTTTCCTAAAAAATAAACATTTGTTCATTAAGATGTCATTATATCACTGAGCATGTATTTCCTTTGATACATTTTTTTAAATAATACCAAACGATAAGTTTTTTTGGGAGGGCCTTACCCCCACTAGACATGGCACTGGTTTCAAACAAATGTAATTTTAAACATTTTTTTTTTAAAATGTTTAAAATTACATTTGTTTGCAACAAATGTAATTTTAAACATTTTACAAAACTTTTTTTATTTAAAAAAAATTAATTGAAATACGACTTTAGACTGAAATTCATCAAATTTTTTGTTGCATTGTAGGTTTTCCTAAAAAAAAAATTTTTTTATACAACATGCAATAGTATATATTATTGCTGTTTCAATGCATGTTGGACTTTTGCAAACATCGCTTCGGCGTATATCAATTATAGATTGAGTAGCGGTATCCTTAATGTTTTCGTATCTTTGCTCATCAAGTGCAAAAATGATTAATCCCTTTTGTCTTAGATCAAGAAAAAATGCTATTGAATACTCAGGTACTTTATGACCACGATCAGGAAAACGTTGTTGAAATCCTGCTATTAGCGCTTAAGTTATACTCGTGACGTATTTAAGAGAACTTAGTTTTCCAATTATAGTTAATTTTTCATAAGATTATAGATTTTCAATATCACCAAGTTGATTGTTGGGTTTTTGTCAGAGCTTAAAACTTGTGAAATTTTATTGATAGGATCAAGACATTTAATAATACCTTTAATAATATTAGTTTCTACAACAGTGGGCAAGCAACATTCAATTTTAGTTGATGTTTCTGCCATAATAGACAAGCACTCTTTTAGATCCATAATGGACCTTAACTGCCTCAAGTCAGAAATCCAACAAGTTAGTACTTTCTGGATAAGTCTAGTTCGTGGTTACTTATGCTTAACAACAACTTTCATTATAATACTCGTATCTTTAGAAGAATGACTGAAGTGCCCAACTACTTTACTTACCTTTAGTGCAATTTCTAACCACTCAGGAACACTAGCTAAAACTTGTGTGACAATTAAATGTATCCGACGATCAGCGCACAAAATATTGTTCATGATAACTTTGTAGATGTGCATAGCTTTCGTAACATTCGATCCTCCATCAGTCATCGCCCATGTGTTTTGGTAATCTTGTATTTTCAATTTTTTTTTTTTATTGTTGTTTCAAGTATGGGACCTCGAAAAATCAGTTATGAGAAGTTTTTTATTATATCTACTTATTCATTATTTAATTCAATAAATTTAATTCAATTTAATGACAATGATTAAAATAGTTAGAGCAAAAATAAAAATAAAAAAATATTTATTATGACAATAACAATAAAGGTGCGCTAATAAATCTTTTTTAAAACCCTCGTCCAACGGTAACCAAAACTGTTTTTTTGTCAGACCCTTTAACGCAAACTTTGCCTAGGCCAATACATTGAAAATACAATTTTCCGATATTTATCACATAATACAATTTTGTAGAAATTTTTCTCAATTTTTTTTTTTAACTTTATTAATAAATAAATCGTTTTGTGACATGATCACAGTTAATTTCATATATCCCTTTTCTTTATAATTCCGCAAACCCTTTTATTTTGTCAGATTTGTTAAGATTAAGAATTGCAGCTACTTTATTAACTTTTTAATGCGCCTTTGTTTTATGTCTAGTAAGACATGTTTTCAATTTTTGCGAAAATTGAAAATTTTTTCACCTTTTGTTTAATGATTTAAAAAAATATATATATATATATATATATATATATATATATATATATATATATATATATATATATATATATATATATAAATATATATATATAAATATATTGATAAAGTTTACATTTCATATTTTAAAATATCATTATAGAAATAGAAAAAAAAAAAAACATAAATAAATTTACAAAAATAATAATATTTTATAAAAATTATTTTTTGTTAAATTTTTAGTAAAATATGACAACAGCTCAAAAGTATTTTAAACATTATTATACAAAAATTAGATCAAATTGTAAACTGATCTTTGAATTTAAATTACGCGAAAATAAGTTTGGAGCATCTCTAGTATCTGCTGTTATATCAGCTTTATTCTGAACAAAATAATTATTTTCCGGATAAATAAAAATTATGATGATAATGAGTTTATTATCAAGTTATAAAATCTTAAATAAATTGCACTCACAATGTTATAATTAGTAAGTGGCCAGGGTTGATATTTGACCGGGGCAGAAAATTAATAAAACTTAGCCGGTGCCGGGTTTATAACCCTGTGAGTCATCCGCTTTCGGGATGCTAGATAATTGCGATGCCGCTTTGAATTTTTTAGTTTTTTTTCTACAATACCAATTAGAAAGATCTAATCTTTTAAGATATGTTATATTTGAAATTTTTTTTTGCGCTAAACCGTAAAGAAAGGAGCCGTTTTAAAAAATGCGTTGCATTACAAGTTTTTTAGCCAATGCATTCATAGTTGCTGGGCATTTTTCACACTTCTTCATCATACAGTCTTTATTAGTTATATCACAGACAATATAAGGTATCAATTCTTTGTATGTCACACCAAGAGGATGTAATGGCAGTTTCAAATTCTAATGAATAGCACAGACGCATACAGAATGTGTTCCTGAAACACCAACAGTAATACACCATTTAGGTCGCAAGGTCTTGAAAATCCTATTTTTATTTCGAAGCAATTATTTTTTGAGCATGTATGACCAAATTAGACATGCTCATTGTACCAGCAATAAGTAAACGTTAAATATCTTCTCCTTGTTTTTAATGTATCAGAGAGATATCTTACGTAAATGAAGAAAATGTTTTTAAAAGTTTAACAGAATTTGTAGCACCTTCTGCTTCAAAAAACTTCTACACCTCATCTAGCGTTAAATGCTAATTATGATCTCGTTTTTTTTGTTTATAATGACTGTCGGTCGAATCTATTAAAAGTTTTCTCCCAATTGTTCATATGTCCTTTATTTGAAATAGTCTAGCCTAGAGTTAAATCCAGACATTTATAATGAAGTTTTATCATTTACTAAAGCATATTAATTTCTGTAGTTCCAGCCTTTAAACCTTCCTCTTTATTCTTAACGACGAACACTTTCCTAATAGCGTCAATTTCAAAGTTACCAGAAATCTTTCGAGACATCAAATCCCAATTTCAAATTGCTTGCGCTATGTCAATAGTTTAAAATTGGTCTTTGATGTCTCAAAATTCTATTTATTTGTTTTTCAAATTTATCAACATTTACATATTTAAACTACCGCAACGAACTAACTTATTACAAATCGAGTTGAATGGATTTATTTCATATTTATTCAGCTTAAGCATATTTGCGATTTTCTCTATTTTTTTAGCTGCTCTGATAATGTGTCTTGACATACAGTTTCTTATATTTTGACAAAATATGAAAAGTTTTTTTTTAAAGATTGTTTCCAAATTAATAACATATATAAAAAAAACAATATTACATGTGCAACTAATAACATGCAAAAACCAGGTAAAATTGTAAACTTACCATAAAATTAAATTAGATAAAGACAAACGGGAAATGGAGTTAAATGTGTGAGAAATCTTTTCGTTTTAAGAGAAAATAAGTATTAAAAAAAAATTAATACAATGACAATCAATCACCATCATCATCATATTCACAACCATGATCGTCGTGTTAAAATAAAATAAAAACTCAGCAATAGTTTCTTAAAAGTAGTTTTACTTATAAGTGTAACACTGATATTATCCGAATGCAAAATAATAAATCCTAAACTTATCATAATATTATACATATATATACAATTTTATTTCGAGTTCAACCTACTAAAGTATGATGGAATTATACCTCAAACTTTTAAATGAAGTATTATTCAAATCCGAAAATGGAAATTTAAACAATATTATAATATACCAAATATACATACATATTTAGTTTCAAGTTGAAAGAAATAGATGCGGAGGAAAAACAGGAGGAACTATGGAAACAATTTAAAACTAAAATATTTTATGCATAGAACAATCATGAAGCAGAGTTTTCTGAAAGTATTTTAAAGCAGGTAAATCTAAAGTACAAAAAAACTATTTAAGTATGTTCACTTTTCACTATTTAAGTATGTTTACTTTTTACGAAGAAAAACATATATTAAATAAAAGTATTCTTAATTTTTCTTAAACTATTATACTTTTTTTTGGAAGAAAACAATTATAAATTAATGAATAGTATATTTTTTATTATGAATAGTCAATTTTATAAAATATAATAATCTTAAATTTCAAGTTAAGCAAACAAACCGTTATTTGTAGAAAATGCACAAAGTTCATTGTTTTGCGCCATACCTTTAGACATAATATAAAAACATTTTATCATTATGCAAACTATTATTAAAAGTTTAAGGTTTAAATTGGGTATTACTGAACTATGGTAACCGAAACAAATGTAAAATAAACTTACCTAACTCCATTTTAAGAAGTTTGACACCAACGTTTAAAACTGCTGAAATACCAGATTGACATTGGTACGTATTTTCGTTTGTCTCTTTAGAGTGACAAATGTGTTTGTAAAATAGTTCTATATACCGTTCACTTAAGACTTCTAATTCAAAAAAATATGTTCTTACCAAATGCCTATTATTTGTTGCCTTAAAATGATCTGGTTTTGTTAAGGGTAGTTTAGAAGCAACGTAATGAATTGCCTTCGAACCAGAAGTGTGCCCTTTAGAACTTCTTGAATTTTCAAATAAAAACAGTTTTTTATTTGGAATGCCTACATGCTCTCATATAATTAAATTAGAAAGGGTATGTAAGGCATTTTTTGCAAAACTTACGAACCATTCTTACTTTTTCAGTTACTGTTGCAAGTGTAGAACGTAGCTTTTGCAAGTTAAAATTAAATAAAACTGTTCATAAGTTAGTATCAATAATCTTGCTTCATTACACATAAATACATGTAGCTATATTTTTTTGTATCTTTAAATAGGTCAACAATAGTCGATAAACGTTTGTCTTCTTAAGCAATGCTGTCGATTGAAATTGAGATTGCCAGGTTAATAAGTTATGAAGGCATAATAAATGAGTTTGCAAGCATGAAAATAATCGCAAACCTTTTTTTTAATAGTTTGCGACGCACTTGTATTATCTGCGTAATACATTAATTGTATTTAATAAAACTCTTTACCAGTAAACTCTATATCAATTTAATAATTATAAAATATATTTAATTGAATTTAAGTGTTAGTTTGATTGTTTTTAGTCTTATGAACGGCAACGTTAAATTATTTTAAGTACCGCACTTTTTGGGGTAGTCTGTAAAGGTTATCCACTTTTTTAGAAAGATTAAATAAAAAATTAGGGCCCAAATTTCGGGAGGTTTTTTTAGATTTGGGAGAAAAGACCCCAGACCTAACTGTCAAACCACTAATTAGAAATAATTGAAACCGAAGTATTTATTAATTTGCTTAAACGAATATTATGCAAAAAAAACTACATTAACAATACCTAAAAAAAAAAAAGTTCCTTAAACAATATAAAATATGTAGAGAAAAGTGGGTAGAATGAAATAGATGATAAAATAGGATAGTTATTACAAAGTTTAACTGTTCGGTCCCACTTATTTGAATAAACACTTAGGAAATATTTTTTTGATCATGTTGTGGAGATTCTTTTTCTGAATAAGATCATATAAGTTTAATACAAAATATTTTTTTTCAATGAATGATAAAATTTTCCGTACATTTGTAAACGTACACAAAACTTTTTTTCACGGAGAAAAATATTTTATAAACATTTTTAATGATAGGGTTACTAAACGGCTTTTGTTAAGTTAAATAAAAACCTATAAATAAAAAAATGTAAATTTATTACCTACTCTGCAAACATCTTTTTTTTTAAAATAACACAACTGTAAAAACTTAATTACCGACTTTTATAAGGGGTGGTTTTGGCATATGAGATTTCAGAATCATCTTTATAGGGAATAAATGAACAAAAAAAATGTCAATCTCAATTGTTTCGAGAATGTTCTTACCTTTCTTCTTAAATAATAAAAAACAATGGATATTTTTTTAGATAGAAAATAATTTTAAAAAATCATTAATAGACATTTGCTTATCTACAAAATGCACTTTTCACAAGTTACAGATCAGAATAAATAAACAGAAACAGTACCCTTTCCTTGCTTAAGAACTAAAGTAAAAGGTATAAAGACCTTTTGTACTCAAACCTTGTTTGGATTCTACAAGTATCTCGCCTTTAACTACCTCTTTAACTATGAAAAACTCAACGCACCCTTCTATGACTTCATTAATTTTTAAAAAGTATACTTTAAATATAAGTGTATGCAGTTTAGAACAGAAAATTTTATGCAGTTACTAAAAATTGAATGCAATTTTAAAACGAAAATTGCCAGAAAAGTTGTGACTGTAAAAAAACCATATTTTTTAAACCTAGAGTTAACGTTGCTTGTTAGTTATCAAAATCATATTGGGAACAAATTTGCCTTGCTGAAGTTTTTTTAAAAAAAAGATTCTACATAACCTTTTATTTTGAAATGTTAGTTTTAAGAATATTACATTTAAATTGTTGGTTTCAAAAAAGTGCTAATATGTCCTTTCATTGTTATTATTATTTTTGTCAACAACATTGAAAAAAAATAATATTTCATATTTCAATTCATTATCATAGAAAGATAAAAAAAATAAATAGATAATTAAATAAATTAAAAAATCATAATATTTTATAAAAATTATTTTTTGTATAAATTTTGAGTAAAATATGACAACAGTTCAAAAGTATTTCAAACACTTTTATACAAAAATTAGGTTAAATTGTAAACTGATCTTTGAATTTACATTACGCGAAGAAAAGTTTGGACATCTGTGGTACCTGCTGTTTTATCATCTTCATACTAAACAAAATAATTCTTTTCCTGATAAATAAATATTATGATGATAATGAGTTTTATAATAAAATTTTAAAATATTAAATATATTGCACTTACAATGTTATAATTAGTAAGTGGCCAGGGTTATTATTTGATCGGGTCCGGATTTTAATAAAACCTAGCCGGGTTAAATAGAAACGGTGCCGGGTTTATAACACTGTGAGTTACCCGCTTTTATGATTTTAGATTATTGCCGTGCCGCTTTGTATTTTTTAATTTTGTTTCTACCTTACCAATTAGAAATATCTATTCTTTTGAGATATGTGATTTTTAAAAAATTTTTTGAGCAAAAAATTTTTTGAGCAAAATATAAGAACTGTTTTAAAAAATGCGTTGCGTTACTGTGTTTATGCATAGGTGCATAAACCCTCATGTGTATAAGATGTGTGGGTTATTGTTGCGGTTATTGCCGCAACTTTTGTAAGAGGCTACCATTGGTTTGCCGAGAAGATCATTTTGAGTTTTATCGAGGGATTTTCGGAATTCATAGTTAATCATGGCTAAAGGGTACACATTGTAATTGGAATTTTTACCAGGTTTTTTCTTTTATCCTCACCGTCCCTCGTGTCAGAAATTGCTTTATTGTATAGATGGGCCTAGCTGTATACGATTGTAAGAAAAATATTAAGTAGGGCCACTGTTTCAGTAAATAATTGGTGTAGTGTTGAGTAAAGTCTGCCATTTTCGTCCTTGCTTCTTTATGCTAAATAATATTTTACACACACACACACACACACACACACACACACACACACACACACACACTTACTGTAATATATTACATCATATTAATTATATTTTTTTTTATTGTTTAATTTTTTTATTTTTTTTTTTATTATAAATTTAATGCACATTTTTATAAAAACGGATACTTTTTAACAATCATTAAAACAGTTACCTATTTTGCAACTATTAGCTAACTAAAAACATATTAACTTTAGCATTACACTAACTACGACACAATTTCCGTCCCGAAACGATCCAAATAACAAATAAAAGCCGTCATGTCAAAAAAAGAAATTGCAGCAAAATTAAATTTAACTACTTGCCTTTAGGGTGTGGTAACACATGAATCCTGACTTTCATTAATAATGAAGAATATATTATAAACATTAGCATTTAGCTAATTTCTGGTACTGCGGATAACAGTAACATAAGTTCTAAATAGATCTAGTTTACCTATTAAGTACTTTTTAGTTATGCAGCCTTATAAATTACAATAAATTAACTTTTCTTCGTATTATTTTAAAAAAATCAAGTTTAGTATAAGCTAATAACATTTGTTAACAAAATTAATTTTAAATATATTTACATTATTATATCACTGACAAAGGGTTAACTCGCCAAAAGTTAACTTTTTTATATCAGAAACGTATAAAAACAAATAACTTTTTATCTAAACGCTCAAAAAAGATGAATATTATAGCGAAAATAATTTGTTTTTTTATATAAGATTTCCAGTGTATGATTTTAAGGTTCTAAACCTTATATACGTTTTCTGTAATAAATTTTGTGACAACCAAACACATATATATACATTTTGTTTTTAAAATAACTTCATTTTTATCTAAAAAAATCTATGCTTGAAGTCACGTAAGTTTCTTTTTAATGAAACATGCAGTTAATTATAGGTAATAAAACAGAAAATCAAGGTTTAACTTTATTTTATAATAATCCCTAAAATTACGTACAATTGTCATAATAATGCATCACAAAAACATAACAAACACAAAAAGACAATATCCTGTCATCACCCACCCTCCAAACCCTTTACTCATATAACTCCAAATGGTAGTCACAATATATATAAGATAAACTTTATATTATAGCTCATCCAAAACCTTCAAAATTTTAAAATAAAAAAACCAAAAGTATATTTATGTGAAGTCGGGAAAATAAATTCTTATTAAAAATTTCAAAACTGTCTACAAACCTAATTAACAACAATTAACTACTATATTACTCTACTTCATTCATCTTTAGGCTAACTAATGTTTTACTCACACACATACATCTATTACAATATATTTCATTATATTATTTATATTTTTATATCATTTTTTAACTTTTTTTATTTATAGAAATAAATCACATTTTATATGTTTAGGATGTTTTCTAAGCATACATTAAAACTATTAACGTTTTCACAACTATAAGCTAACAAAATAACAAATTAATAAAAACATTACCTAAATTACTTCGCTATTTCCGTTCCGCAATATTATATAGAGAAAGTTGAATAACATCTTTATTTATTATACAATAATAGTCTTTAGTCAAATTTTAAACTGAACTCTAAATTTGACTTAAATGACGATAGTAGGGAAATGTGCGAAATTAGGGAAGATGTTTCCTTTTATTGGCATTCAAAATAAATAAAACTTATAATGATGACAATTAACCACTATTATCATCAAATAAGTCATTACCGTTGTTATATTACAAAAACAGTTACATAAAATAAATTGCACTCATACATTTAAAACTGAAAGCATTGGTTTGTTAAAAAATAAATGTAGACGTTATTATGATATACAAAATATATTTTTCAAATAATTATTATTATAATTTAAAATAAAAATGTTTTTAAAAAACTAATAAAATAAAGATGCATTGGCTATTAACCAATCGACTTTTCTTTTATATTTTTGAATTTATTTGTCACTAAAATACTCAAACTATAAAACTCTCAATCAATAACACCAACAACACTTTTCTCTAAATAATTTTTCTTTTTAATACATTTCCTTGAAGCTACGCCCCATCTAGGAAAAATATATTAACAAATATCTTTCTATATAATATATATATAACCTTTTATCAAAGTGTGTCATAAAGGCCTTTTTCCACAAGAGAAAAATTCGCGCAAAGCGAATTTTTTCGTCGATAAGCATGCGCAGATTAAACATTTTTGGCAATAATGCTGATTTTTTTTCGCTACAACGTAGTGCTAAAAAAGTAGAAAGTATGTTAAAAAAAACAATAAAATGTTATATTAACTATTAAACTACAATTCCTCTTTTTCACAATATATATTGATAATAAATTACCTACTTTTTTACCTATACTATAACTGCATAACTATAATATACCATAACTGTATATTATAAGTATAAAATAATAATATAAGTGTATAATTACAACATAACTGTATAATTATAACATAACTGTATAATTATAATATAACTGTACCATAACTATTATATACTATACCATTAATTGAGATATAACTGTATTACCATAACTATACTTTAGTTGCAAAATATATCACAACTGTATAACTGTAGTATAACTGTATGATTATTTTAAAGCTGCGTACTTATACATATAACATACAATATATATATATACTAACATAAACATACATATAATATACAATATACATAAACTCAATATAAATTAAATATAAACTATATAAAAACAGAGAAACTAGGAACTATATTTAACTAAACCATATAAATTTGCAAACCTTTACTAAAATTGAATAACTATGAGATAACTGCATAACTAAAAAAAAACATGTATAACTTATCCATAACTGTATAATATAAGTGTATAACTATAATAAAACTATATATTTATAATAAAACTGAATAGTTATATTAAAACAGTATTACTATACCATAACTATAACTGTAAAATGTATTAACTTAAAACAGAAAATTTAAACAAAAATATTAAAGAGAAACACACCGGCCACTCGTGTTATTTATTTGTAATGGTGATTTTAAGTTCATTAGCAACATTTTGTGTGTTCTGTTAAAGTTTAATTCTTTTGTTTGTAATTTTTGTCCGTGCAGTTGTATAAAGAACATTAAGGTCATATTCTTTGATAAAATCAAGCATTCCTTCTTTACTTTAAAAAAAAAATAAAAATAAATAAGCATAAGTTATTTACATTTAAAATGTTATTAAGAGAAAACAGAACATACTTGGCATTTTGTTTTCAATAAAGTATTTTTGAAACTTTTCCAAAATGAGCTATTCATCATTATTTGACTTAGCATAATATGCTTGTTTTTCTAAAAATGATTTTTATTTAAATTAATGTTTTTAAAGTTGAAATAAGAAAAATAAAAATAAAAACTATATAGTTTAAAATTTTTTATTTTTTCATTCATTAGTTTATTTATAAAATATTATAAGGTTTAAAATTATTTTTATTAAATCAAATAACCTAATAATAAAATAGAATAGTCTTAAACCTCAAGTTAAGCAAACAAATCGTTATTTGTAGAAAATGCACTTAGTTCATTGTTTTGCGACACACCTTTAGATATAATATAAAAACATTTTATCATTATGCAAACTATTATTAAAATTTTAAGGTTGAAATTAGGTATTACTGAACTACAGTAAACCAAACAAATGTAAAATAAACTTACCTAAATTTATTTTGAGAAGTTTTACACCAACATTTAAAATTGCTGAAATACCTGATTGACATTGGTACGTACTTTCGTTGGTCTCTTTAGAGTGACCCATGTGTTTGTAAAATAGTTCTCTATCCCGTTCACTTAAATCTTCTAATTCAAAAATATATGTACTCACCAAATGCCTATTATTTGTTGCCATAAAATGGTTTTATCAAGGGTAGTTTAGAAGCAACGTCATGAATTGCCTTTCAACCAGAAGTGTGCCCATCAGAACTTCTTTATTTGCAAATAAAAATATATTATCTTTTGGAATGCCGACACGCTCTCTTATAATTGAATTAGAAAATATATTTTAGGCAGGAAGCGTGTCGTGTTGAAAAAAATGATAACATATTTAAAGCCCTTCCCAGCCATAAAAGCAACTTTAACAGACTTTATCAAAAACTTTTGATAATCATTTAGTTCTATGAGTTGTTGTTTATTAATGGTTTTATCATTAACTGCTTCATAATACTGATACAGTTAAAGCCTTGCTGGTTCACCACCTAAAAAAAAATTTAAAAATTAAAATATATTACTATGAACCCATGGTTCACGTATTTAAAACAAAGATGTTAAAATGTTTATGTCACTTTTCGAATAGATATATACCAGTAAGCACATGAACGTTTTTAAAACATTTTTTTAACTAAGAAAAAAAACGTTTTTTAAACGTTCTGAATGGCAATACCAAAAATACGTTTTAAAAAAAGCGTTTAAAAAACGTTCTGAAAAAGTCGTTTAAAAAACGTTCTAAAACAAACGTTTAAAAAACAATCTCCAATAACCTAAATAAAACCATAATTTAGGCCTCTTTTAAACTTTTAAAAGACGTTATTTGTTAGAAAATATTCCCAAATCCATAGTTACTATTATTAAATTGTTTTTAAAAGAACCAGTTGGTTTAAAAACAAGAAAAATAAAAAATTTATTTAATAGTTATTTTTAAATTTATTTTTCAAAACAATTTACAAACAAAGTAATATTATAACGATGGATTTAAGGCACTTTAAGACAAGCAAAAGTTGCCTGTTTTCACGAATCAGCAATTATTGCATCGTCAATCGACTCTGTATATGATTCGTGAGAAGTCGATGCACAAACTAAAAGAAAAAACTATATATTTAAAACAGACAATCTGAACAGTAATAATAGTATTATAGTATAATAATAATAACAGTATAATAATAATAGTAACAAGTTTTTAAATTACAAATATGTTTTAAAAAATCATATATAACTTCACATTGCATATATATATATATATATATATATATATATATATATATATATATATATATATATATATATATATATATATATATATATATATATATATACACACACACATATATATTATATATATATATATATATATACACATATATATATATATATATATATATATATATATATATATATATATATATATATATATATATATATATATATTAATATATATATATATATATATATATATATATATATATATATATATATATATATAAATATATATATATATATATATTTATATATATATATATATATACATATATATATATATATACATATATATATATACATACATATATATATATATATATATATATATATATATATATATATATATATATATATATATATATATATATATATATATATATACACAGTGCTTGAAGAGGAGAAAAAAAGGAAACAGGTTAGTATTCGGTAAATTTGAATTACAATCCCGCCTAATAATTGTTATATATAGATTTATATATATATATATATATATATATATATATATATATATATATATATATATATATATATATATATATATATATATATATATATATATATATATATATATATATATATATATATATATCAGTGTTTGGAAGAACGCATTCCAAATGGAACGGATTCCTGGAAAAAATTCCTTTTTTGAGGAACGAAGCTTGGAACTGGTTCCTATTGATAAAGCAGAACGAGGAACGAGAACGAATTCTTTTTCTTGAGGAACGTGAACCAAAATTTATTAGTTTTTGTTCACGTTCCTCAAAAAATATTTACTAATTATTCGTCAAAAATTAAAGCTTTTCGTTAAAGTTAATCTTCAATTCAAAAAACATAAAGCTTTGTACTTAGTCATAGAACCAAAATAGTACGTTTGGCCATCTTAAGGCGAACTTTGCCACGTGAGTTTTTTTAAAAAGGCTAACCATACAGGAGAAATTCTATTTTACGCTGTTGTAGTAAGCAATATGACTTCAGTTATTGAAATTGATAATGTTAGTAATAATGACACTGAACTTGGTGGTAAGTTTAAAAATAAAACACTTTTACTTTGTATCTATTTTATATTTTATTGATGTGCAAATTGTATTTCTTAAGTAAGTTTATTACGGTTACACATGCTTTGACTTAAGAACTTAACTAAAGTCATAATGTCTATTTAACTAAAATATTAATTATTTGTATAAATAATTAAACTATATAATGTTTTCAGGTGAGTTTTTGCCCTGGAATGGTTTAGAGTCATTTTTTGTATTCAACAAAGCAAATGGTAACAATATAAATGCAAAATGCGTTTTGTGTGGCCCTTCGGGAAAATGTATAAGTACAGCTAAAAATTCATCATCTAATCTAAAACGGCATGTTAAGGTAAATAAGCATTCCTCCTATTTTAAAATCTTTTAAAAATCTTTACAAAAAATAATCTAAAAATTATATTTGAGGATGTTTTTATAACATTACGTTATTACATTTTAATAGATTAATTTATGTATCAATGTATATTTTCTAGGTGAATCTTTTAACGTCTTCAAATATATTTTATAGGTTATTATATTGATAAGATTTCAAAATATTATGTATACAAAATAAGTAAAAATGACATAATAGTTAATTACATATTAAGTAATTATTATGTATTACTAATAAATAGTATTGAAATTTACTTATTATGTACTAATAAAATATTATGTAGTTAAAATAGATGCTATTGTGCATTAACAGCGCATGGAAAATTATGTAAACATAATGTTTAGTATAATTTACATCAATAATTTGCTGCAGTTTCATTATAATTTGCTAAAATTTCTGATGAACTTTATATTTATTTAATGAAAGTTAAAAAAAAAAAAATTTAATTTCAAATTTTTTTTATTAAAAAAAATAAATTTGTTTCATTTTCAGAGAGTTCATCCATATAAAATGGCTGCTTTTGAAAAAGCTATAAAAGAAGGGAAAAAAAATGCTTCAGTTAAAAAAGAAAAATGGGGTTCATTGGAGAATGCGAAGAAGGATGCGGTGCAATCAAATCTTGAGAAATATGGAACTGATAAAGGATATGAGAGTTTTAAAATAAATCAAAAAGTTTTAGACCAACTTGTTGTAAATTTTGTTATTAGTGAAACACAACCTTTATCAATAGTTGATAAACCATCGTTTGTAAATTTGGTGAAGTTAGGCCTTCCTAAAAACCTAAAAGTTATTTGCAGTAAAACTTTAAAATTACGTATTAATAGCCTTTATTTATCAATGGTTGAAAATATTACTTCAATACTTGGAGATATTATGTATGTTGCAACCACAGCTGACTGTTGGAGTAAAGGTAAAAGAAGTTATATTGGGGTTACTTGTCATTGGATAGATCAAAAGACTCTTCAGCGTCATTCAGTATCTTTAGCCTGTAGCCGAATAAAAGGAAGGCATACATATATTGTTTTGGCTTCTGCTTTGTATAAGATTCATACATCCTATAAAATACAAAACAAGATAGTTGCTACAACAACTGACAGTGGCTCAAATTTTGTAAAAGCTTTTAAAGCATATACTGTTTCCGAAAACTCAGACTATGACGAGGATAGTAATGATGAAGAAGATAATGATGATTTATACAGTGAAAATATGAGTTTATATGACATTTTAGACAAAAATAGTCATGAACAAGAAGAGAGTGACTTACTTGTTCAGTTACCACAACATTTTAGATGTGCTAGTCATACACTAGACTTGATAGCAAAAGATGATGTTGAGAAAATGGTACAGAATTCACCTAGTAATTTTAAGAAACTTTATAGGAAAGCAATGGGCAAGTGTTCATCGTTATGGAGTAAGCAAAATATGTCAAATAGAGTTGCAGAAAAAATTCACAATACACTAGATGTTTATTTAAAAACTCCTAATAAAACAAGATGGAACTGTATCTATGACAGCTTGTTACAAATTAAAAATATTTTTTCAGACTCTAATGGACATAACAAAATGAGCAATATAATGGATTTCTGTGAAATACAAAGATTCACAAATCAAGAAATTCAATTAATTCAAGAATACTGTGAGGTAATGACTCCACTTGCCCATTCTTTAGATTTTTTACAAGGAGAAGAATCAATGTTTATGGGGTATTTATTGCCTACGCTTTACGCTTTAGATAAAAAGCTAACTACTTTGCAACAGAAAAATATGAATTTTTGTAGTCCGCTTGTCAACGCAGTAAAATCTTCTGTTCAAACTCGATTTAGCGCAATATGGGAAAAAAAGGAGCTAATATTAGCATCGTGTTTGTTACCTCGCTTTAAATTATTATGGCTTGATGGTGTCAAACGTTTCTCAGCGGAAGCTTCGTTAAAATCTTTATTTGAAAGTGTGGATCATAGGTCTAGTTCAGGCCCTTGTGAAATGGAATCTTCTCGTACAACTACAGGTGAATTTAAAGAAGACTATTTTTGTTTACCTGTTGAAAGCAACAGAGTTACAAGTTCTGGTATTGAAGAGTTAGAATTATATTTAAAATCACAGTCAAGAGAGTTATCTCTTTTACTATTATACCCATCAGTATTAAAAGCCTTTTTAGAACTTAACACACCTCTTCCATCAAGTGCACCTGTTGAGCGACTATTTTCAACAGGGTCTAATGTAATTACTGAAAAAAGATATAAACTGGGGGATTTATTATTTGAAAAATTAGTTTTGTTAAAACAAAATAAAGTTGAAGTTTAAATTTGTTTTCTTATATTTTACTGTTTTCTAATTACATTTTTCTTATGCTTTTGAACTGAAATTAACATATATGCTTACATATGCGTAACTATACGTGCCGAGCCGTTAAAAATAAAAGTAAAATTTCATGCAAGCCGGCAAAAAAACAAGATACTTATAAAAAGATTTTAAAATATTAATAAAAATAAACCAATTATAATAAGTTTGCTTCCATTTTGTTGTTAGTGTAATTCGTAATGAGTAATTCAAAAATTATTAAAAAAAAAAGAACGAACTTGGAACGAATTCCTTTTTTTGAGGAATTTGGAAAAAGTTCCTTTTTGAGGTAAGGAACGAGGATCTTGAACGAGTTCACATTATGCCAAATGAACGGGGAACGGAACGAGATCCTTTTAAAAAGGAACTTTCCAAACACTGATATATATATATATATATATATATATATATATATATATATATATATATATATATATATATATATATATATATATATATATATATATATATATATATATATATATATATGATTTAAAGGATAACATCTTGTGTGAGAGTATATTTATATATTATTTTAAAACATCAAAAATACGATTTCTCTCAACACTTATAATTTTTTTATTATTATAGAAATTTTCGCTGGATTTTAGATACCAGCTTCTTCAGCTTGTTAAATGTTACAGTAATTAATAAAATCGTTATAATTTAAATTAAAACGTTGCTATTGACGTCAGCGGTTGAATGGCTTCTTTTTCGCTGAAATTTAAAAAATGGCGTCCAAAACTTAGTTTTTACGTATTGACCCTCATCGAGATTAATCCCGCCATTTTTTGCAGAACACATGTTTTTTTGTATTTCTAGGGCTTCCCTAACTTTTCTTTCAAATTTTTTATTTTCTACTTTTAATGTTTTTGTTTGTTCCCAAATAATTTCTTTTTTGCAAAATGTTTTATGCAGAGCTAATGCGGATTGATGCTGCTTATTTTCATCAATGCTTTTTTGGTGTTGATGCATTCGTGTGTTTACTTTCATTTTTGTTTCGCCTACATACACTTTTGAACAGTTGCATTTGATTATATATGTTCCCGGTTGACTGTTATTAGGTAGTTTTGATTTATTTTTTGATGTTAACAGGGATCTTAAGTTTGGGTTTGATTTGAATACCGCTCTGTAACCAGCTTTTCGGAATATTTTCCTAAGTTTTGGTGAGAGACCGGGTACCCATGGTAAGGAAACTACAGGATAATTATTGATTTCAGATGGAATTGTAATTTTATTTTGTCTTTTGTGTTGAAACTGATGCGCAATATTCATCATTTGAGTTTTATCGTAACCATTTTCAACAAACACGTCGATTAGAAAATTTATTTCATTTTGCAAGTAAGACTTACTACAGATTGAGTAAGCTCGGTGGAGAAATCCTTTAAAAATAGAGTTCAAGATATTTGGATCATGATTTGAGTGTGGCTTAATTTGAATGTTAGTGATAGCATCTTTCCGATATACTGCGTATTCATACTTTCCTGTTTTTTTATTCATAATTTGTATATCCAGATAATTTAGTGTTCCTAACTCGTTTTCAACTTCAATTGTATACTGGATGGAAGGATGTTGTTGATTTAAAATGTATTGGAAATGTTTTGCTTGGTTGAGATCTGGAAACCTTGCGTGACTATCATCGACATATCTTAAGAACGATTTGAGGTTAAGTGCAGGGTTGAAATTTAGTGCAACTTTAATTGCATTGTTTTCATGGAATTGTAGAAATGATTCTGCAAGAACGACCATGAACGAAAGTCCAATTGGACCCGAGTTTTCCATTATATGAATTTCATTGTTCCAATGAAAATAACATTGAAATAAACAAAGTTCTATAAGTTGTTTTATCTCAGGTATACTTAGTCTTGTTAGTTTTTTATATGTTGTATTATTATTTAATTTTTCTATAAGAACAAGGGTGGCTTCTTTTAAAGAAACCGACGGATACAGATTTACGACATCAAAAGATACCTGAACTTCATTATTGTCAATTTTCCAAGATTCAGCTTTTTTAATAAAGTCAAAGGAATTTTTTAATCTTGTCAAGTTTTCATTCAAAACTGGTTGTATTATCTTAACTAAGAACTCAGATATTCCGTAGTTTGCTGTGCCGATTGTGGAGATAATTATTCTCATAGGATAGAATTTTTCAGGTTTGTGGGCTTTGATTACACCATACATACGAGGCGGGATGGGATCACTAGGATATATTTTTTCGTATTCCTCTTTTGAAAAACAGTTTCTTTTATTTAGTTTTGAAAGACATCTACGAATTTTAGCCGCGTAATTTGCAGTAGGGTCTTCACTTACTATTTTTGTTGGGCCTATTTGTTCGCGAATTTTTTCCAAGGCTTTTGAATGTTCGATTCGTACAAAACCTGTCCCTTTGTCGAATGGATATATGTCAACGTTTTTTTCCTCTTTTATTTCTCTATAAGCTTTCCATTGTTCTTTTGTAAGATTATTATTTAATTTTTTTCCGGTTTTTAGTTCTCTTAAAACATTTTTCCTTAGGTCTTGGGCATTTTCAATTTTATTGTTGTATTCTAATTTTAAAGCAGAGGATTCCGTGGCTGTAATAATATCCATATATGGTATCGACTTTAAAGATGGTACAAAGTGTGGACCGAGGTTTAGAAAATTATTATGACTTACTGGAATGTCGGTATCGCATAAGTTTAGGACAGCATTCTTTTTATAATTTGTTGTTTTTTCGGCATTATCGTTTTTATTTTCACGTTCATTTTGCAATATTAGAAATTTTTTCACTAATCGTTCTTTTGACTTTATAAACATATTCTCCCGAGCTTTTTCAGTGATTTGTTCTAATTTAATGTAGTCTTTTTCGTCTAGGTGACATTTAAGCGAACGTTGGAGATTTTTTACGTCATTCATAAGGTTAAAGAATCGTTTCCTAGAATCGTTCTTTATGCTGACTAAAAGTTCAAATCTAAAACGATAAATAATACCTATTGCTCTTCTATTTTTTATTGGAGAGTTAATTCGCAATGATTTCGGAATAATTTTATGTTTTACACATTTTTGTAAAAAGATGTATTGATTTTTCGATTTAGCAACAGATTTTTTTAATAACTTTAACTGTTCAGTTTTTTTGTAGATTTCAGCTCCGTATTTAGCTGTTACATATGATTTAAAGGATAACATCTTGTGTGAGAGTATATTTATATATTATTTTAAAACATCAAAAATACGATTTCTCTCAACACTTATAATTTATTATTATTATAGAAATTTTCGCTGGATTTCGCTGGATTCCGAAAAGCTGGTTACAGAGCGGTATTCAAATCAAACCCAAACTTAAGATCCCTGTTAACATCAAAAAATAAATCAAAACTACCTAATAACCGTCAACCGGGAACATATATAACCAAATGCAACTGTTCAAAAGTGTATGTAGGCGAAACAAAAATGAAAGTAAACACACGAATGCATCAACACCAAAAAAGCATTGATGAAAATAAGCAGCATCAATCCGCATTAGCTCTGCATAAAACATTTTGCAAAAAAGAAATTATTTGGGAACAAACAAAAACATTGAAAGTAGAAAATAAGAAATTTGAAAGAAAAGTTAGGGAAGCCCTAGAAATACAAAAAAACATGTGTTCTGCAAAAAATGGCGGGATTATTCTCGATGAGGGTCAATACGTAAAAACTAAGTTTTGGACGCCATTTTTTTAAAATTTCAGCGAAAAAGAAGCCATTCAACCGCTGACGTCAATAGCAACGTTTTAATTTAAATTATAACGATTTTATTAATTACTGTAACATTTAACAAGCTGAAGGAGCTGGTATCTAAAATCCAGCGAAAATTTCTATAACAATAAAAAAATTATAAGTGTTGAGAGAAATCGTATTTTTGATGTTTTAAAATAATATATAAATATACTCTCACACAAGATGTTATCCTTTAAATCATATGTAACAGCTAAATACGGAGCTGAAATCTACAAAAAAACTGAACAGTTAAAGTTATTAAAAAAATCTGTTGCTAAATCGAAAAATCAATGCATCTTTTTACAAAAATGTGTAAAACATAAAATTATTCCGAAATCATTGCGAATTAACTCTCCAATAAAAAATAGAAGAGCAATAGGTATTATTTATCGTTTTAGATTTGAACTTTTAATCAGCATAAAAAACGATTCTAGGAAACGATTCTTTAACCTTATGAATGACGTAAAAAATCTCCAACGTTCGCTTAAATGTCACCTAGACGATAAAGACTACATTAAATTAGAACAAATCACTGAAAAAGCTCGGGAGAATATGTTTATAAAGTCAAAAGAACGATTAGTGAAAAAATTTCTAATATTGCAAAATGAACGTGAAAATAAAAACGATAATGCCGAAAAAACAACAAATTATAAAAAGAATGCTGTCCTAAACTTATGCGATACCGACATTCCAGTAAGTCATAATAATTTTCTAAACCTCGGTCCACACTTTGTACCATCTTTAAAGTCGATACCATATATGGATATTATTACAGCCACGGAATCCTCTGCGTTAAAATTAGAATACAACAATAAAATTGAAAATGCCCAAGACCTAAGGAAAAATGTTTTAAGAGAACTAAAAACCGGAAAAAAATTAAATAATAATCTTACAAAAGAACAATGGAAAGCTTATAGAGAAATAAAAGAGGAAAAAAACGTTGACATATATCCATTCGACAAAGGGACAGGTTTTGTACGAATCGAACATTCAAAAGCCTTGGAAAAAAATTCGCGAACAAATAGGCCCAACAAAAATAGTAAGTGAAGACCCTACTGCAAATTACGCGGCTAAAATTCGTAGATGTCTTTCAAAACTAAATAAAAGAAACTGTTTTTCAAAAGAGGAATACGAAAAAATATATCCTAGTGATCCCATCCCGCCTCGTATGTATGGTGTAATCAAAGCCCACAAACCTGAAAAATTCTATCCTATGAGAATAATTATCTCCACAATCGGCACAGCAAACTACGGAATATCTGAGTTCTTAGTTAAGATAATACAACCAGTTTTGAATGAAAACTTGACAAGATTAAAAAATTCCTTTGACTTTATTAAAAAAGCTGAATCTTGGAAAATTGACAATAATGAAGTTCAGGTATCTTTTGATGTCGTAAATCTGTATCCGTCGGTTCCTTTAAAAGAAGCCACCCTTGTTCTTATAGAAAAATTAAATAATAATACAACATATAAAAAACTAACAAGACTAAGTATACCTGAGATAAAACAACTTATAGAACTTTGTTTATTTCAATGTTATTTTCATTGGAACAATGAAATTCATATAATGGAAAACTCGGGTCCAATTGGACTTTCGTTCATGGTCGTTCTTGCAGAATCATTTCTACAATTCCATGAAAACAATGCAATTAAAGTTGCACTAAATTTCAACCCTGCACTTAACCTCAAATCGTTCTTAAGATATGTCGATGATAGTCACGCAAGGTTTCCAGATCTCAACCAAGCAAAACATTTCCAATACATTTTAAATCAACAACATCCTTCCATCCAGTATACAATTGAAGTTGAAAACGAGTTAGGAACACTAAATTATCTGGATATACAAATTATGAATAAAAAAACAGGAAAGTATGAATACGCAGTATATCGGAAAGATGCTATCACTAACATTCAAATTAAGCCACACTCAAATCATGATCCAAATATCTTGAACTCTATTTTTAAAGGATTTCTCCACCGAGCTTACTCAATCTGTAGTAAGTCTTACTTGCAAAATGAAATAAATTTTCTAATCGACGTGTTTGTTGAAAATGGTTACGATAAAACTCAAATGATGAATATTGCGCATCAGTTTCAACACAAAAGACAAAATAAAATTACAATTCCATCTGAAATCAATAATTATCCTGTAGTTTCCTTACCATGGGTACCCGGTCTCTCACCAAAACTTAGGAAAATATTCCGAAAAGCTGGTTACAGAGCGGTATTCAAATCAAACCCAAACTTAAGATCCCTGTTAACATCAAAAAATAAATCAAAACTACCTAATAACAGTCAACCGGGAACATATATAATCAAATGCAACTGTTCAAAAGTGTATGTAGGCGAAACAAAAATGAAAGTAAACACACGAATGCATCAACACCAAAAAAGCATTGATGAAAATAAGCAGCATCAATCCGCATTAGCTCTGCATAAAACATTTTGCAAAAAAGAAATTATTTGGGAACAAACAAAAACATTAAAAGTAGAAAATAAAAAATTTGAAAGAAAAGTTAGGGAAGCCCTAGAAATACAAAAAAACATGTGTTCTGCAAAAAATGGCGGGATTAATCTCGATGAGGGTCAATACGTAAAAACTAAGTTTTGGACGCCATTTTTTAAATTTCAGCGAAAAAGAAGCCATTCAACAGCTGACGTCAATAGCAACGTTTTAATTTAAATTATAACGACTTTATTAATTACTGTAACATTTAACAAGCTGAAGAAGCTGGTATCTAAAATCCAGCGAAAATTTCTATAACAATAAAAAAATTATAAGTGTTGAGAGAAATCGTATTTTTGATGTTTTAAAATAATATATATATATATATATATATATATATATATATTATTATTATGATATATATATATATATATATATATATATATATGTTATATATATATATATATTATATATTTATATATATATATATATATATATATATATATATATATATATATATATATATAATATATATATATATATATATATATATATATATATATATATATATATATATATATATATATATATATATATATATATATATATATATATATATATGTTATATATATATATATATTTATATATTTATATATATATATATATATATATATATATATATATATATATATATATATATATATATATATATATATATATATGTATATATTATATATATATATATATATATATATATATATATATATATATATATATATATATATATATATATATATATATATATATATATGTATATATTTATATATATATATATATATATATATATATATATATATATATATATATATATATATATATATATATATATATATATATATACATATATAAAAACGTACCTTTTATTAAATTGTATAGCTTAGTTAGGCTAAAAAGATCCTTTGCCTTTTCCAGCTGCCATATTAGATTTGGCCATGAGCGAATTTGTCACAAATCTAAAAATAAAATATTTTAATAATATTATATCTTATAATTTATGAAATTATGATTAACTACTATATTTAAAATTTTTTTCTTTTTTCCCATAAAATCTAAATGTAATTAAACATTTAGATTTTAATTTAACGATACAGTTTATCTATTAATTAAATCTAATCTACTATTTAAAAAATAGCACACTAACCATTAATATAGTCCAGATCATAAGTGTACACTAACCATTAGTGTAGTCATATATATGAATATTATCTGGGTTAAAAGAATTATCTGGACTAAAGTTTAAAGCTATAGGATAACCTATAGCTTTAAACTTGCAAACTGGTAAAAGTGTAAATTGGCATTAGTGCGCCAAACAGGTTAGCAAACATTACGAATAGGCATAAGTGCAAAATTTAATTACGTAAAAAACAGTTACAAAAACTGGCAGAAGTGCGAACTGACATAAATGCGTGTAATAAATTTGCAGTTTGGAATTATGCTAAATTTTGCAAATTTATTTGGCACACTTATGCCAGTTCGCATTTATGTTGTTTGCACTTTTGCAAGTTTTTGCAACTGCTTCACACTTATACCAGTTCCCACTTATAGCAATTCACACTTATGCGAATGTTTGTAAATCTATTTAGCGCACTTATGCCAATTTACACATATGCCAGTTTGCACTTATAGCAGTTTGCACTTATGCCAACGTTTGGAATTCTTTTTGTGCAGTTATGCCCATTTGCACTTATGCCATTTGGCATTGTGCCAGTTTTTGTAACTGCTTCGCACATGTGCTACTTTGAGCGTATAAAATTCACGGTTATTCAGTCGAGCCATGCATGGGATTTGTATAATGGATTGTAAGATTGTAAGATGGGAGTAATATCATTATAAAATTAAACAGAGTATTTATAGAAATGCACTTTTAATTTACTAACCTCTTCATCATAGCTATCACAAGTTTTTGACAGTTCTTACCACTAATATTTTGAACTCTTGGTTTCTAATAGAAAGAAATAATGGAAATCTGACAATTCCTAATTAAGTAGTAAAAATTATATATTGTGAAGAAAATTAAAAAAAAAAGAAAAATCTGTCAAATCAGTATTTAGCAATTTACAACTGCAGAGATACTACAGAGTTACTAGATGAAACATTGTCAAGTGCTTAGTCAAACTTATCAAATATTATGCTGTTAATTTCAGTTACTACTTCTTCTTCACACTATTTTATATTAAGTTTTTTGCATCCTTGGGTTTTTATCTCATTTAAGAGAAGCAACACATAATATTGAAAGTCTAAACAAATTTACACTAATTAAATTTTACATTGTCTTAACTAAACTACGTAAATAAATTTAAAATACGAAAAATCCAACAATTTAACAACTTTACTGGTCTAAGCCTAAATCAGAGAAAAACTAATAGACAGTGAAACACCTAATAGTGGCAATGCTATATTATATATATTAGCATATTTCTCAGATTTCGGATTAGACAAGAAAGATTGTTCCATAGATTTATAGTTTTGATAATATTGAAATAATGGATTTCATGAAGGTGATTATTTAAAGTAGAAATTGGAACCTCATCATTTTAATGATATTTTTTAATATTGACAGTCATGTTAGCATTTTACAACAAACATTACATTATTATTTTTAACTAAAGACTTACTTGCTTGAGATAATGGAAATCCATAATGTTTATCCTTTTTATTTAAAGATGATGAAGATTGATGTGTCTTAAAATGAATCTCTTGGTCATCACAATCAATATCATCTTTGTTTATTATTTTTTGACCTACACAACACAAACATAGAGAATATTTGAATTTCATCTAACAACTTGTCTTCTCATGTAGCAATTTTACAATTAAAAAATTTTTACAAATTACTTTACAGATTATTAACTTTATAAGTAAAATAAGGTATATAGTATGGTATATAATATTATAGGTTTCATACTGCTAAACATTTGGTAATAACACCAGAATATCATTAAAGAATAAAAATTTTAAAATGACATTTTGAAGTAAGTCACTCCCTTTCTTGAAACAAATCATTATATTTTTTCCTTTCAGCCTTTTTTAACTATAGTAATTCCTTTATAAAAACCACTGATATTATTTTTAATTTTTAGAGTTAAAGAAGAAAAAGTCTGAGAATGTTGTTCCCTTTTTTCAAATCCAAATAGACTTTTTTGCGTTAAAAGCAGTTGATAATTAAGTAGAATTAAAAACTTAATCTAGTTTTTTTAAGCATTCAAGTTTACTCAACAATTAAGTTACTTATTAGAGTAAAATAATCTAGCTAACCACACCATTAAAACTTTATTAATCATATCTACTTGATTCAAGTAGAAATACAAACACAACCAAGTTTCAACGAAGGCATACAACTTTAAACTAAAAATACTCCAATATATTTTCAAATTTAATTCTACAAAAAAACAATACAAACAATTGGTTGATTTAAATATATACTAATTTATATATTTTTACTTGAAATCGCCTAATCGAAGGTCACGCCATTATTTGCGTAAACATACTCTTTTAAATATTGCCGTTTAAATATTACGTTTAAAAAAAGTTTTATTATCACGTTAAAAAAAACGTTTTAAAAACGTTTATAAGCTAACCGTAAGTTAATAAAAAAATAAAACGTTTAAAAAACGCTAAAAAAACGTTTAAATTAACATTAAAAAAAACGTTTGCAAAAAAATGTTTTAAAAACGATTGTATTGGTTCTTTTAACGTCCGACCGTAAATTGAATGGAATTAAAACGTTTTAAAAACGTCCTGTGCTTACTGGGATAGTCTATATATATTATTTTCTTATAGAAATCAAGAAGCTTTAAAAAAACAGAGTAATAGTAACTTAATAGTATTTATATTAATAGTATTAATATTAGTTTTAATAGTATTAATATAATTAGTATTAATAACAATAATAATATTAATAGTAAAAATAATAGCAATAATAATAGCAATAAGAATGAGCGTAAATATTTTCAGGATTGTTATACGCTAAGTTTAAGGATTAATTTGCGATTAATGAGGACTAAATACCGACCATGACATTTTTTAAGAATTGAAATGGGGACTTTATTACGATCGGGACTGTTAGTCGATTTTTTTCCGGGACATAAGGATTGTATTGCACTTTTAAAATATAAAATTTAAAGCTAATGCGCATGTGCCAAGTTTAGATTAGAAAAGGGCTGCTTGTAAACTTTGAAACTTTGTAAACTAGAAAAAAACTGTGAATGATCTTTTTTAATTTTACTTTCAAGATTTTGTTCGTCTTTTGGAAATTATTGATTTAAAAATTGGTTTAATATCTGGTAAAAACTTTTACATTTTTTTTTAGTGAATTTAAATTAATGCTATACGTAATTGATAGTTTCATTAAAAGTCATTAAAATGTTTATCAAAACGGGGGTTTTAAGGTATATTTTAGCAAATATTTTTTTAACTTAAATGTTTTTATAATAAAATTATTATTGATAAAACAAGCAATTTTTTCTGCTTTTTTTGAGTCCAAGGTTGATATAGTTTAGAACAAAAAATTCGAAAATATTAGGATCCATCAAGGATTTAGAATCCAAAGAGGAACCTCAAGATCTATCAAAACCAAAAAATATTTTTTTACTTTCATCTTTTAATTAATAGACATCGATTCGTGTCTCAGGAATATTGATTTTTAACCTTTTTTTTTTTGCTATGAAAATCGCTCCACCCTAAAATATATCCTATAATTATAATATTTTTTGGTTATAAAAATTATTTACTAATTTTGGTTATAATTTATTTGGTTACAATTAAGTTGTAACTAAATAAATTATAACCACTTTTTAGTTAAATATTATAAGTTTCAATAATTTTTTATTAATCTGAGGTTTTTATATAATTATATTGTAATCAATGCGATTTTAAATATTTTAATTATTGTTTAATATCTTTCTTATGATCAAAACTAAATATAGATACTACACTATGTTTTCACATCATTTTAATATGTGTTTAAATATTGAGTATGAATAAATACCTCATCAAGTAACAGCGCATTATCTAAACTTGATGATTGTTCTTCATTGTCTTGATGATTGTTTTTCAAGTCTTCGACATTTTCAGCTTTCACAGTTGAAAATACTAATTTCTATGATAATACATTTAAAATGATGAGATAAGCAGTTCTAATAAATTACAAACACATAAATTAAAAGTTTGAAAAAACAAAAATAGGATTTTAAATACGATGTAGCTTAATGTTACTTTGGCAGAAAATTTTGGTATTGGTAGTTCCGGCTAAAAAAAATAATTTAAATATATGTATATATATATAGCTTTTCACAACTTCATAATTGGATTACCAACTTGTAAAAATTGTTTTTAATTTATCATATCACATTTTCTAAATTATCTCTGTTAAAATAATGAACTAAGTTTAGCATACAAAAAATATATTAAAAACAATATTAATGTATATAAGTATAAATTTCACACACAATACCACACGCAAACATAAAATTAAAACAATATTATAAAACTCTTAAATTGCTTGGTTTCACAGCAAAATCTACTTCAGGGTTTTCAATGCTTGAAACATTTTTTTCTTCGGTTTCCTTTTTCCTTTTTTTTTTAAAAAAAAATATAATTTTAATATTTACAATTAACAATTGTTCATAACACTAATATTACCAAACTAAAAAATAAATGCTGCAAGATTTTTCCAAGTAAAAATAAATATTATAAATAACCAAATAAAAAAAACTTACAACATAAGTGCTTGAGTTAGTTTAACCTGTAAAATCAGTATTTATTTATTCAATATGCAATACTTAAATAAACAACTATAACATCTAAGAATATTTGTGTAATCAGAAAAACAAGCATAGTTTTAAAAAAAAGTTTGTATGTAAGTTTTATGTATATGAACTAATACTTTAATTTATAACAATAATGAGTTTTAATTTAGATTTGAGAGACACTCATTTAAATTGAATACATGTAGTTTTAAAAATAATAATGATTGATATATATATATATATATATATATATTATATATATATATATATATATATATATATATATATATATATATATATATATATATATGTATATATATATATATATATATATATATATATATATATATATATATATATATATATATATATATATATATATATATATATATATATAAATCATTATTATTTTAAAAATAATAATGATTTATATGTGTATATATATATATATATATATATATATATATATATATATATATATATATATATACATACATATATATAAATATATATATATATATATATATATATATATATATATATATATATATATATATATATATATATATATATATATATATATATATATATATATATATATATATATATATATATATATATATATATATATATATAATTTTCCGTACATTTGTAAACGTACACAAAACTTTTTTTCACGGAGAAAAATATTTTATAAACATTTTTAATGATAGGTTACTAAACGGCTTTCGTTAAGATAAATAAAAACCTGTAAATAAAAAATTGTTAGTTTAATTCCTACTCTGCAAACATCTTTTTTTTAAATAACACAACTGTAAAAACTTAATTACCGACTTTTATAAGGGGTGATTTTGGCATATGAGATTTCGGAACCATCTTTATAGGTGATAAATGAACAAAAAAAATGTCAATCTCAATTGTTTCGAGAATGTTTTTACCTTTCTTCTTAAATAATAAAAAACAATCGATATTTTTTTAAATAGAAAATAATTTTAAAAAATCATTAATAGACAATTGCTTATCTACAAAATGCACTTTAAACAAGTTACAGATCAGAATAAATAAATAGAAACAGTACCCTTTCCTTGCTTAAGAACTAAAGTAAAAGGTATAAAGACCTTTTGTACTCAAACCTTGTTTGGATTCTACAAGTATCTCGCCTTTAACTACCTCTTTAACTATGAAAAACTCAACGCACCCTTCTATGAATTCATTAATTTTTAAAAAGTATACTTTAAATATAAGTATATGCAGTTTAGAACAGAAAATTTTATGCAGTTACTAAAAATTGAATGCAATTTTAAAACGAAAATTGCCAGAAAAGTTGTGACTGTAAAAAACCATATTTTTTAAACCTAGAGTTAACGTTGCTTGTTAGTTATCAGAATCTTATAGGGAACAAATTTGCCTTGCTGAAGTTTTTTTTTAAAAAAGATTGTACATAACCTTTTATTTTGAAATGTTACTTTTAAGAATATTACTTTTAAATTGTTGGTTTCAAAAAAGTGTTAATATGTCCTTTCATTGTTATTTTTATTTTTGTCAACAACATTAAAAAAATAATATTTTATATTTTAAATCATTATCATAGAAATAGAAAAAACAAATAAATAATTAAATAAAATAAAAAATAAAGATATTTTATAAAAATTAGTTTTTGTTAAGTTTTTAGTAAAATGTGACAACAGTTCAAAAGTATTTCAAACACTTTTATATAAAAATTTAGATTTTTGAAATCGCGTAATGTAAATTCAAAGATCATAAACTGATCTTTGAATTTACATTACGCGAAAAAAAGTTTGGAGAATCTGTGGTACCTGCTGTTATATCATCTTTATACTAAACATAATAATTCTTTTCCTGATAAATAAAAATTATGATGAAAATGAATTTTTTTATAAAATTTTTAAATATTAAATATATTGCACTCACAATGTTATAATTAGTAAGTGACCATGGTTCATACTCGACTGGGGCACGACTTTAATAAAACCTAGCCGGGTTAAATAAAAACAGTGCCGGGTTTATAACACTGTGAGTTATCCGAGTTTTAGGATTTTAGATTATTGCCGTGCCGCTTTGTATTTATTAATTTTTTTTTACCTAATCAATTAGAAAGATCTAATCTTTTGAGATATGTAATTTTTGAAAAATGTTTTTGAGCAAAAACCGTAAATATAAAAAACGTTTTAAAAAAAATGTGTTGCGTTGCTGTATGCATCGAAAAAGAGGGTTTATGCAGAGTTGCATAAACCCTCATATGTATAAGATGTGTGGGTTATTGTTGCGGTTATTGTTGCAATTTTTGTAAGAGGCTACCATTGGTTTGCCGAGAAGATCATTTTGAGTTTCGTCAAGGGCTTTTCAGAATTCGTAGTTAATCATGGCTAAAGGGTACACATTTGTAATTTGAATTTTTACCAGGTTTTTTGTTTCATCCTCACCGTCCCACGTGTCAGAAATTGCTTTCTTGTATCAAAGGGCCTAGCTGTAAACAATGGTAACAAAAAAAGTTGAGTAGGGCCACTGTTTCAGTAGGTAATTGGTGTAGTGTTGAGTAAAGTCTGCCATTTTCGTCCTTGCTTCTTTATACTAAATAATATTTTACACACACACACCAACACACTTTTACTGTAATATATTACATTATATTAACTATATTTTTTTATTATTGTTTAATTTTTTATTTTTTTTTCTTATAAAATTAATACATATTTTCATAAAAACGGATAATATTTAACAATCATTAAAACAGTTACCTATTTTGCAACTATTAGTTTACTAAAAACATATTAACTTTAGCATTACACTAACTACGACACAACTTCCGTCCCGAAACAAACCAAATTACAAATAAAATTCGTAATGTCAAAAAAACAAAATGCAGCAAAATTGAATTTAATTACTTGCCTTTAGGGTGTGGTAACACATTAATTCTGACTTTCAATAATATTAAATAATATATTATAAACATTAGCATTTAGCTAATTCCTGGTACTGCGGATAACAGTAACATTAGTTCTAAATAGATCTAGTTTACCTATTAAGTACCTTTTAGTTATGCAGCCTAATAAATTACAATAAATTAACTTTTCTTCTGTTTAATTAAAAAAAATCTAGTTCAGTATAAGCTATTAACACTTGTTTACAAAATTAATTTTAAATATATTTACATTATTATATCACTGACAGGGTTAACTCGGCAAAAGTTAACTTTTTCATATCAGAAACGTATAAAAACAAATAATTTTTTATCTAAACGCTCAAAAAAATATGATTATTACAGAGAAAATGTTTTGTTTATTTTATATAAGATTTCCAGTGTATGATTTTAAGGTTCTAAATCTTATATACACTTCCTGTAATAAATTTTGTGACAACCAAACACAAATATATATATATATATATATATATATATATATATATATATATATATATATATATATATATATATATATATATATATATATACATTTTGTTTTTAAAAAAACTTCATTTTTATGTAGAAAAATCTATGTTTGAAGTCATGTAAGTTTCTTTAAATGAAACATGCAGTTAATTATAGGTTATAAAACAAAAAATCAAGGACTTAATGTGTTTTATAATAATCCCTAAAATTACGCACAATTGTCATAATAATGCATCACAAAAACATAACATACACAAAAAGACTATACCCTGTCATCACCCACCCTCCCAACCCTTTACTCATATAACTCCAAATGGTGGTCACAATATATATAAGATAAACTTTATATTATAGCTCATCCAAAACCTTAAAAACATTAAAATAAAGAAACCGAAAGTATATTTTTGTGACTTCCGGAAAATAAATTCTTATTAAAAAATTCAAAACTTTCTACAAACCTAACTAAAAACAATTAACTTATATATTAATCTACTTCATTCATTTTTAGGCTAACTAATGTTTTACTCACACACATACATCTATTACAATATATTTCATTATATTGTTTATATTTTTATACCATTTTTTAACTTTTTTTTATTTATAGAAATATATCACATTTTTATATGTTTAGGATGTTTTCTAAACATACATTAAAACTATTAACGATTTCACAACTATAACCTAACAAAATAACAAATTAATAAAAACATTAACCAAATTACTTCGCTATTTCCGTTCCGCAATATTATATAGAGAAAGTTGATTAACATCTTTGTTTATTTTACAATAATAGTCTTTGGTCAAGTTTTAAACTGAACTCAAACTTGACTTAAATGACGATAGAAGGGAAATGTGCGAGATTACGGAAGATGTTTCATTTTATTAAACAAAATGTAGCATTCAAAATAAATAAAACTTATAATGATGACAATTAACCACTATTATCATCAAATACGTCATCACCGTCATTAAACTACAAAAGCAGTTACATAAAATAAATTGCACTCATACCTTTAAAACTAAAAGCCTTGGTTTGCTAAAAAATAAATATAGACGTTATTATGATATACAAAATATATTTTTCAAATAACTATTATTATAATTGAAAATAAATTTTTTTTTAAAAAACTAATAAAATAAAAATGCATTAGCTATTAACCAATCTACTTTTCTTTTATATTTTTGAATTTATTTGTCACCAAAATACTCAAATTATAAAACTCTCAATCAATAACACCAACAACACTTTTCTCTAAATAATTTTTCTTTTTAATACATTTCGTTGTAGCTACGCCCCTTCTAGGAAAAATATATTAACAAATATCTTTCTATATAATATATATATATAACCTTTTATCAAAGTGTGCCATAAAGGCCGTTTTCCACAAGAGAAAAATTAGCGAAAAGCGATTTTTTTCGTCGATAAGCATGCGCAGATTAAACACTTTTGGCAATTATGTTGATTTTTATTCGCTACAACGTACTGCTAAAAAAGAAGAAAGTATGTTAAAAAAAACAATAAAATGTTATATTAACTATTAAACTACAATTCCTTTTTTTCACAATATATATTGATAATAAATTACCTACTTTTTTATCTATACTATAACTGCATAACTATAATGTACCATAACTGTATATTATATGTTTATAATAATAATATAAGTGTATAATTACAACATAACTGTATAATTATAATATAACTTTACCATAACTATTATATACTATACCATTAATTATGATATAACTGTACTACCAAAACTATTCTTTAGTTGCAAAATATACCACAACCGTATAACTGTAGTATAACTGTATGATTATATTAAAGCTGCGTACTTATACATATACTATACAATATATTAGTATAAACATACATATAATATACAATATACATAAACTCAATATAAATTAAATATAAACTATATAAAAACAGAGAAACTAGGAGCTATATTTAATTATACCATATAAATTTGCATACTTTTACTAAAATTGAACAACTATTATATAACTGTTTAACTAAAAAAAAACATGCTTAACTATTCCATAACTGTATAGTATAAGTGTACAATTATAATAAAACTATTCATTTATAATATAACTGTATAGTTATAATAAAACAGTATTACTATACCATAACTATAACTGCAAAATGTGTTAACTTAAAACAGAAAATTTAAACTAAAACATTAAAGGCAAACACATAGGCCACTTGTGTTATTTTTTTGTAATGGTGATTTTAAGTTCATTAGCAACATTTTGTATGTTCCGTTAAAATTCAATTCTTTTGTTTGTAAATTTTGTCCGTGCAGTTGTATAAAGAACATTAAGGTCATAATCTTTGATAAAATCAAGCATTCCTTCTTTACTTTAAAAAAAAATAAAAACAAATAAGCATAATTTATTTACATTTAAAATGTTATTAGGAGAAAACAGAACATACTTGGCATTTTGTTTTTAATAAAGTATTTTTGAAACTTTTCCAAAATGAGCTTTTCATCATTATTTGACCTAGCATAATATGCTCGTTTTTCTAAAAATGATTTTTATTTGACTTAATGTTTTTAAAGTTAAAATAAGAAAAATAAAAATAAAAATTATATAGGTTAAAATTTTTTTATTTTTTTATTAATTAGTTTAATTATAAATTATTATAAGGTTAAAAATTATTTTAATTAAAACAAATAACTTAATAACAAAATAAAAGAGTCTTAAACTTCAAGTTAAGCAAACAAATCGTTATTTGTAGAAAATGCACTTTGTTGATTGTTTTGCGACACACCTTTAGACATAATATAAAAACATTTTATCATTATGCAAACTATTATTAAAAGTTTAAGGTTTAAATTGGGTATTACTGAACTACGGTAACCCAAACAAATGTAAAATAAACTTACCTAAATCCATTATGAGAAGTTTCACACCAACATTTAAAACTGCTGAAGTACCAGATTGACATTGGTACGTACTTTCGTTTGTCTCTTTAGAGTGACCCATGTGTTTGTAAAATAGTTCTCTATCCCGTTCACTTAAGTTTTCTAGTTCAAAAATATATGTACTCCCCAAATGCCTATTATTTGTTGCCTTAAAATAGTTTTATCAAGGGTAGTTTAGAAGCAACGTCATGAATTGCCTTCCAACCAGAAGTGTGCCTATCAAAACTTCTTTATTTGCAAATAAAAATATATTATCTTTTGGAATGCCTTCATTGTTTGATCTATTTAATCAACTTTATAACGTACTGTTAAAGTGAAGATTTATTTCGGTTGTTTGTTTGTTAAAATTTGGTTAAAGTTTATCTAAAATTTAAATTTTTAGTTAATCAAGAGAGATCTTTTAAAGGTATTAATTACATTAGTTAGTTGAATGTGGCATTTAATATGTATTTTATCGATATTTTAACGTCTAAACATTAAAGTGCTTTTATTGTTTAGATACAGAAGTAAAGAAGCAAATAAGTCAGTGTTTTTGTTATTAGATATTTGTTAATAGGAATTTGTTTATTTGTACTGCAACTGGAATTTTAAAAAATCAAGTTCTTTAGCTTTGTTTTATACTTTCTTTTAGGGGATTTGGAACAAAAACTAAGTATAAATTATGATTAGTTTAGTTTAATAAATAAAGCATTAATATTTAGAAAATCTAAAGTTTACTTTATTTTATAGTTTTGGTTTAGTTCATAGTTTTGTTTTTAGCTTTAGTTATTTTTTTCTTACTTTAGACAACTTTATGGATGAAATGAGGGGGATGGGTAAAAAAATTATTCAGATATGTATATATTTATGTGTTAACATTTATTTTATCGATTATGATATATTATTTTAAGTATATATTTGTCTTTAGTGTCTGGTGGAAGTGTAGCTGGTAGGGCTGTGTTAATTAATTTATAAGTTCGCTAGATTCCTTATCATTCGAAGATTATAAAACTTACCGCTCTCAACACTCGGGACCTCTCTCAGAGAGGTCCTTCAACAAATGGAAAGACAATCGCGGAATGGATGAGCCCTCCTTTAAACGGAGGGCTCATCCATACCAAGGTGTCGGGAGACACCGAAGAAAAAAAAGCAACCAAATGGTTGTAAATGTCTTCTATCAGTAGAGATATTTATGACTTTTTGGTTGCTGCTTTTTATTCAGTTTTTTTTTTTTTAATTTTGTAATTTTTTTTAAATTAAATTTTGTAATTATTTTTTTAAATATATATTATGTTGTATATTTGATTTGTTTTGATCTTTTTTAATGAAAATTTTAATTGTTTTCTCACCACGTAAACCTGACTTCAAAATATAGTTAAATTGATTCATTATTCAATTATCATAATATAATGATGCTGCATTCTTTTATTAAAAACAATTATTTGGTATGTTTTATTTATTGATCTCACTGTTTTTAAAATTTACCAAAACCCAAGGCAATATATTTAGCTACATAAATACAATTTATTTATCTCGATTCGATTCTTCATCTTTTATGTTTATAGTTTGGCTCCTTGAAGCATTTTATATTTTTCTTTTTTTTATTATGAGTATTTTAAATCCGTTGTGATGTCTTTTAAATTAATTTAAAGTTTACTAAAATATAATACTATATTACGATTGTTTATATCTCATTCATTTTTTTTTCTTTATATTTAATTGTTAATTTTTTTATTCGTTGAATGAGATTAGTTAAACAAGTTGGCTTTCCATTAAAGATATTGGTTTCAAAATTGAACACCATTGGCAAAATGCTTACAAAATTAGGTAGTTTTTAAAAATCTGTGTTCTATTTAATACACTTTTTTTAAATATGCTTTTTAAATATACTTTTTTAATATACTTTTCTATAACAATCCTACTATTATGGAATCACGTAGCTTTTTAAATATGTTTAATTGTCGTCCCTATTGGTAATAAATATTTTAAATTATTTGATATAGTTTTCTTTACAATAGGCTATGCTTGGCTCCTCGGTGCTGTAAATGGTGGCTTCAAGAAAAATGTGTTTTATATATGCTTCTGATTTTAAAATAATTTTGTTACATATTTAACTATATATCATGTAAATAAATTTTTTTTAAAGATATGTAAATATGATACTTGCTTTTTTACGTATTTTCAAAATGTGAACAAAGGTTTAAATATATTTTTTAACTGTCTTATATAGTTTTATCAATTTTATTAAAGCTGAATAATTACTTCAAAAGTATTGAGTAAAATCCAATTGCTTTTATTATTAACCTGATCTATACAAAAATTAATGAAATAAAACTAATAATTTAACGCCAAGTTAAGGCAAAATGTATTCCGGACATTTTATAAAAATAGAATAAATATAGATTGGATGTATGCTGAAATAAATATGTTGATACACGTTAGCTATTAAAGTAAATCCATATATTCCTTTATTGTTTTTTTATATGCAAGTTTCTGCTGGATTACTAATTAAAAAAAAGGTTGGTTTAATAATAATCTTTATCATAATAATATAGGATCCGTATGCAGGGCTAAGCCCTTTTCGGAATTGCGATATATTTTTCAACTTATAGTTTTTCCGTATATCCAACTTCTATGCCAACAAGTTTGGGTGTAATATTTTAGATGTTTTAAAAATATTTAAAAAGTACATTAATAATATTGAAAAGTTTAGGTGCGATAGTGAGATTTTTATGCTCTTCACTCAGTAAAATGAAAAGTTTAAAAAAAAAAAAGAAACGACTCAGCTTAAAGCAAAATTAAGAAAAGAATATAATCCCAATATTTACCGAAACAATTTTACGGAATTTGAAAATTTGACATCGATGTTCTGTGCATATAATTCAAGTCATTTTTAACTACTACATGGTTGTGATTTGCGCATTCAATGTCTGAACATTGCAAAAGAAATGGTTAACTTTATCTTTAATAAAGCTAAGAGTTCTCTTAAACTAAGAAACCAAGAAAAATAAAAGTGAGATTATCTAAAAAAATGTATAAATAAATTTATAATTCATTACAGAAAGTGAATAAAGATCAAATTGTTACTAATGATTTATTTACTACTAACCCGTATTACGGGTTGCTTTCTGTAAAAATAAATTTATATTTTATTAGAGAAAGTAAATAAATATCAAATTGTTAGTAATGATTTATTTACTACTAACCCGTATTGAGTATATATATAATGAATACAAACTTTATCTTTAATTACTATTGCTTTTTTTATATTGCTGTAATCATAAAACTATTATTACTTTTCTTTTATACTGTCTTTTTAACTCTACAAATATTACTTTAACTTTGTTTTATAAATGTTATTAATATTAATTAGAATGATAGTGATCGTGATTCAATTGTAGTAATAGTTTTATTTATTGCTTTTTTTATTTTATTTTAAATATATATATATATATATATATATATATATATATATATATATATATATATATATATATATATATATATATATATATATATATATATATATATATATATATAAATATATATATATAAATTAGGTATGTGGATTAAAAACTTTAAATTGATCAAAGGTCAGATTGTTATAAATCATCAAAAAGTGCTTCAATACAGTATTTTAAAGGTGAAAAAAATAATTAAAATCGAACTATTCTACAAAAAGTTATGACGTTTTTAGTCGCAAATTTTTGATCTATGGATTTGTTGAAGAAACTGTGGTCGAAATTTAACTTTTCTTTACTTAAGTTGTTATAACTTTGTCAATTCTTGTCTAAATACCTATAACTTAGTATGAAAAGATAGGTGTAACGGCGGGATACAAATTTATAACATCGTCCACCTATTGGGCGTTTCCTGGGGGCTAGAGGGGGTGCCGAATCACCACCTTTACCCTAAAAATAAGCATATTTCTTTTAATAAAAAGTGTTTTTTTTCAACAAACAGTTTTTTTTTATACAAAAAATTGCTATAATCTTATTCCAGACTGTCAATGATTGATGTTTATTAAAGTTGGTGGTTGATATGGTGGTGATGATTTAACACACCCTAATTTCAAAATTATTTAATTCTCTATTTATAAATAAATATTTCTTTATTTTATAAATAAGTCAAACTAGTACACAGTATAAAAGACATAAAAATTATTTTTGCTACAAGAATTTCATTTATTGGTGGTGTGCTTATTGACTTGTGGGAGGGGCGTGTGCCCCCCCCCCCCCCTCTTAACCTAAAAAAATAAATAAGTAAAGTAAATAAATCTTTATAATAACAAGTATAATTATTTTAAAATGAGTTAACAATTTAAAACCTGAATTAGGCTTTTTGCACCAAGTATAACCTAAAAGCCAAAGATAAAGACCACAACCGAGCCTACTTTTGAAAAAAAAAGTCTTTTCACTGCTATTCGTAAATTTTGGTGAAGTTGAGAAGTTTGTTAAATTGGGTGGTAATGGTTACCCACAACCTACAATAAAAAGATGTTGAATTCTTAAAAATAATTGTATATTTAATAAACAAAATAAATTAGTATATTTCATTTTTTGATATTTCATTAAATATATTATATTTCATTACCAAAAATATCAGTGTTGTATCCTATAAAAAAATATAACAATCAATTTTATATTGTTCTGTATTAAAAATTTTTAGATATTCTAAGTTTAAATAGTTGTCTTAGCTTTTAGTAAATAATTAAAATAATCAATTTCATAAATAGAACACTTTAATAATCATTTGTAACAATAGACACCACGTGAAGATAAGCCAGAGCTGCCTATCAAAATATTTTGCAAGTCACAACACTTGGGCAAAGGTCATTGCAAGTCAAATACTTTTATTCTTCTCTAAAAACATTTATAAAAAAAAGTAAAACAAAAACATATGGTTTCATACCATGCATACCTGACTTGATATAAATACTTCTTCAAGTTTTATTACTTACAATACCTTTATACAAGTTTCATCATATGCCGTATCTGTTTTGTAAGTTTTATCATTTGCAGTATCTATTTTTTAAAGCTTCATTACAAGTAATATCATAATTTGTTACATATTACACTTCAAAAAAAAAATCAACTCTCCTAGTCCAACATCAGCGGAAGCTAAAATTTTTTCATGTTGTAGTCAACAGCTTCAGTATCAGTATTACCTTTATTCCAGTAATAAATTGTGTAAACTTTGTCTTGTTTTGTTTTATCAAGTTTTTCTTCTCAACCATCATACATGACATATTTTGAATTCTTACTATTGTACCATTCATGGAAAAGTTTTTACTCAACAACTCAATCTGACATTACATCATCTTAGTCATGAAGTTGTTTGATAGACAATATAGACATAGATTTATCATCTCTTTTTATGGCTTTCTGAATAGACCACATAACTATATTTTTATGGGTTTCTGAATAGACCATATATATATATATATATATATATATATATATATATATATATATATATATATATATATATATATATATATATTATTATATATATGTATGTATTATTATTATATATATATATTATTATATATGTAATATATATATTATTATATATGTAATATATATATTATTATATATGTAATATATATATTAGGGGTGTTCAGAAAAAAAAAATTTAGAATTTGAAAAACAAAATCATCTAGATTTGAAGCAAATATGTTAAAACTTACTCACAAAAAATTTCAGCACCATTGAACCACTTTTTCCTTGCCCTCAAAGTACATGTTTGGAAAAAAAGGACTCAAAAACGACCGAAACTTGCTTACTTTAATGTGTCTTGAGGGCAAGGCTAGCATGAATATTTTTAATATATTTTTATTTTAGGGTTAAGAAAAATATCTGTATTTTTGATTAAAAAAGTATAGTTTTTTTCTTTCTTCACTAAATACAGTATAATTTGCATTTTAAATCGGCTAAAAAACGTTTATTTCGCGGTGCGGCGTTGTTTTAATATCCTTTTCAATAATAAAATTCAAACATTGTTATTCAGGTTTTAGTATAGTTTGCAAATGTATATATTCAAAACAAGAATAGAATTACTCATTTTATGTATGTTTAATACCTTTACCAAACAAAAGAATAAGTTCTTTACTTATAACTACAAATTTAATAATTTTATAAGTAGCGATATGGATGCACAAATTAAGATATAATGTGTTGTAAATATCATGTAAAATTAAACTATATAAAATAAAATATAGCATTTATAATATTTATAAATATAAAATTCTTGGTTATTTAGGTTAATAATGATGATAAATACAAAACGAGCGATAAATATGTATAAAAGAAACGAAGAGTACAAGTTTGAAAATAAATTGAAATTAAGATCTTATAAAAAAAATAAATTGTTTGTTATTAAAGCAGCTAAACCAGAAATTTTAGGTAATTTCTAGTTTGTAAGAAGCTTATGTATATTATATATTTAAGAGAGAGAGAGAGTAGTCTAAATTATTTAAAAAAAAATAATAAACAAAAAAAAAAAAAAAACATGCATTTAGAAATTCAACTTCCAACAGGCATGGATATTCTACAACATCTAGCATACCTGCAATCTAAACTGCCTAAAACCACCAAAAAATTTAATTTTTTGCTCGCTTCGTAAAAATTTTGAAAGATGTGAAGAGTTAGGTTGTAACTGTGTTTTAGCTAAGGTTAAGAAACCCTGGGTAAAAGCAGAGTTTGAAGTTGTTAAAAATCTTGTAAGACTAGACAAGCAGTATTCTGATTTGAAAAAAAATGAAAAAAGAGGCTCTCCTAAAATTTAAAAAATCAGAAAAACTTTGAAAACTACTTAAAAAAAGTTTTTTGGATTGGCAAACCAGATTTGAAGAACATTATAAGAAGCGACAAAAAAAGATTTGACAAGGATAAGCTCGAAGATTTGATGTTTTTGGAAAATCAGGAAGGAGAACGAAAGTTTATTCTTGGGACAGAGGATAAGAAATTTAGCAGAAAGGTAAAACTGTACGATTAAAAATATTTGGTGATAATTTTCTTATAAAATATTTCGTTATATTTAATATTATTTTATACTCGTAGACTGCAGAAAGTAACAGAAAAAAAAATAGAACAAAGGATGTGCGGTCGACGAATTCTAATTATGAAATTGAATTCAATTCTGATTTGAATTCTGATTCATCCGATGATTCTGATTTTGAGCCTAGTAACTATTATCAAAAAGAACCATTATCAATCTAACAGTACAGTAACGGCAGAAATTTCAATAGATTTATATGCCGGGAACGTTGCTCTTATGGCTACGTTAAGTGATGTTTCACCAAATGTTTTGCAGAAAGTGACAAGTGCCATTTTAACTACAGCTGATGTTGATCTTACAGATATACATTGCAGTAAATTAATAGCCTTTAGAAAGATGAAATTGGCAAATGAAAATATATCAACTTTAGCAAAAGAGGATGTAAAAAAAGCAATAGAAGCTTCTCCTTATCCATGTATTATACATTTTGATGGAAAAACTCTTTATGAAATTAATGCAGGAAAAAAGTTCAGGATTTTCAGGCTGGCAGTTCTTGTGAACATTGAGGGTGAGACTAAACTAAAGGAATATAAACTTGAATCAAAAATAGGAGGTCTTTGTTTTGATACAACTGCAAGCAATACCAGGATCAAAAAAGGCTCAGTCGTAAAGATATCCAACAATTTAATTAAATATCTTCTAAAACTAGCATGTAGGCATCACATAACAGAATTAAGAATGGTGCATTTTTGGAAACATAAAACAAATGAGTAGAGTACAGGACCAGAAAACCCATTGTTTCAAAAATTTGAGAGCCTATTTGAACATCCTAATTTTATTTATTCTCCAAGTGATCTGTGCAAGTTTGATTGGAGTGAGATTAATGGTAGTATAAGTGAAAAGGCTGCTGAAGATTCTATGAACTTTTGCAAAGCATATAAAGAAAGAAAGGGGATAGTAGGAGAAGATAAACGTGAAGACAGAAGAGAGCTGGCTGAATTAGTTGTGACTTATCTATCACCTTCTGTTTATAAAATCCGGAAAACTGGAGCTATCCATCATGCCTGTTTTCTTGCTAAAGCAATTTACTATCTAAAAATGCAGCTTCTGTATTCTCAACTTGACTTTGTTCGAGAGAACAACGATCTCAAAATGGAAATCAAGCTTATCGCAGAGTTTGTAGCCTGTTTTTATGCCAAGTGGTATTTAGAATCGAGCAATGTGCCAAAGGCCCCCAACTTAGATATGAAAGCTATCCATCAGATGGATCAATTCATAAATATATGTTTGAATCCAAAAGCAGTTGATGCTGTGCTTGATTCGCTTTACAAGCACACTTGGTACTTGGATTCAACTATGATTCCACTAGCTCTATTGGATGAGGATTTGCCTTTAAATGAAAAACAAAAAATTGCAGTTGCAATTCTTTCATTTAAAATGCCTAAGGCTAAACACTTTAAAAATGAAAACAAAGAAAAAAAAGACATCAGAAAAGAGTTAGAAAAAAATGCTAGAACTGAGAAAGATCCACCAAGCTTAGCCCCTTTGGTAGATTAGTTTTCTTACCTTATGTTTAGTTTTTGCGGTTTAACAGAAGAAAGAATAAAAGACTGGCTTTCACTTCCACCGCAATACTGGCATACACAGTCTTCGTTTAAAGTTTTTGAAAATTATGCCAATAGCCTTATTGTTATCAATGACCATTCGGAAAGAGCCGTCGGCATGATTCAGCAATATGTTCATCGTTACAACAACGATGAGGAGAAACAGAACATATTGATATCAGTTGACAGAGTTCGCCCTGCTTTCAGGATTTCTGGGAAAAGCTCCACCAGTCTTACCAAAAAAAGGTTATCTGATAGTCTTTCCTTCTTAGCGAAGAAACAAAACACAAACAAACAAAAGAAGGATTAATTAGATAAATAAAAGAACTTCTACATAATCTTCTTAAATATTTAAAAATAATTTTTTTTTTTAATATGGTAAGTAACATTGAATCGTGATATGCAAAAACCACATGTTACAAAATCAACATTTTTGTAAATTTGAAAAAACCTTTAATTGTTAATGATTTGTTTTTGTTGGCCACTTGAAAACCGCGTATTTACTAATAATGTAAGGTACTTTGACACACGTTTGATTTTTTCAGAATATCGTTGATAAGGAACATTTTTCGCAATAAAATCTCAAAATTTTGCAAAAAAGTAAAAAAATGCAAAAATAATACGTTAATTTTTTAATTTACCATCTTTAAGCAAGTTTCATTAGTTTTTATAAACTACTATTTGGCTTTTTTAAATGATTGTTTGTTTGTTTTTTGGATGAATTTTTAATTAATGTATAAAGTTTTTTTATCGCTGAATTTAGTCGTGAAATCTGGATTTTTTGACCTTATACATAGAGATTTTCAAGATAATTTTTATTATGTTGTTATTAATGAATACAAGCTTTAAACTTCATTTCTTTTTTTTTTAATTTTTTACTGCAACCTGAACTAATATTTATTTCCTAAGGCCTGAATAGAAACTCACAAACTTTAGAGAGTTTCGTTATTTTAAAAATCCAGCACCTCCTTTACGTATATATTCAAATATTTTGATTCACCAAGCTTTGTGAACCTCGTGTTTTTTCTCTTGGTTCGGGAATGAGATGGACCAATATTAGATTTTTCCAATATTGCTATTATAAAATGAATTTCCACACATTAATATATAGTAATACTCTCTTGCACCTTTTTTCAATACTGATTTGATAATGCTATAATTGGAATAAGACATTTTTATTTAGTCGAATTTAGTTTGTTTACACTATTGGCCTCTTTTTGAAGCTGAGTTTTCAGTTGCGCAAGCGAGTTAGAGAAATGTCTATTAAAAACCATTTTATGTTTGCGTGATATTACGGCTTGGAGTGTTAACGGGTTAAGGTAAGTATTTTTAACGTACTTAATTTTATTGAACTTTAGGATCAAACCCGACTAAGTATTATAAATACTAGGCTTGTGTGAACACTTACGACTTGTATATACTAATCCATGTAGAGGTTAATTTATTATTCTCTCTTGCAATAAATGTCTTAAGCTGCCTTGGTAGCTTTATAATAGCACAATAGTTAGTGCTCTGAGTATAGAGGATAGTTAATAGCCTTTAATTAGTTGCTTTGATTTGTAACTTCAATAGAAAAATAAAAACAGCCAACAGCAAACCAACAATTACTTATATTTTTAATTTTAACAACAAGCAACTTCAATTCTTAAAAAAAAAAGTTTATCAGCAATAATTTGCTAGCTGACCTTACTCGAAAGACCTCGTGGAATATGTAAACGCGCATAGTAAAATCTAAAAACTACTATAAAACTAAGTAATAGTGTATTTTACAGAATACAGAACCGTATTTAATATTACGAAACTATGCGTAACTATGCGCATCAATATCAATATTCATTGCAAGAATTAAGACATATTAATTTTAGAATAGTGACTTAATTAAATAGACTTTCGTATATAAAGACAAGCTATATATAGATGATTATAATTATTTATTTTAAAGAAGGAGAATTTGAAAATAAGTAATAAAACGCAACATACTATTCACACAACTACTCAAAGAACTAAAAATTAAATAATAAAAGTTATGTTATCTATAATAAGGTTCATTGCATTACAATGCTAAACCAAAATTGTTGCCTACACCAAAATTAAAAACCCTATCAAAATTTATCTATTTTTAAGACCTCATTGTCTTGATCCTTTTGTAAAAATGTATCTTTCATAACTTACATAGAAAAGCAATATTTAATTATTGCTTATTATATTAACGATAAAAATAATATGAAAAATTTATTTAAATCTGTGAATTGCGTAAGATTTATACACAAAAACATGTTTAAAGAGTAATTGTGCAACTGCAAACATTCTCGCGTTGGCAAAAAATGACATAAATGAGCTAATTGTCCTTAAGAAATTCTCACGAAACTTTTCAAAACTACAAACTTATCTTTTTTTTGTTTTTTTATCTCTTCACCAGCCAGGACCCTATGCCAAAAATTATTTCATCATTCAAACAAAGATCTGAAATTCGATCACTGTGAAAGTGTGCCAAAGTGTCTTTCTTTAAATTCGTACATAGACTTGCGTATATATATATATATATGAAGATATCCAAAATCTAAATAATAATTACGATTTTATGTTTTTATAAGTTAGTAATTTAGAATAGAAATTCTGAAATAACCAAAGGTTAAATAAAAAAAGTTAATTTAACAATTATAAGTTTACATTACAATGCATGATCAAAAATGTTGCCTACACCTAAATTAAAATTACAAGAAAATTTATTTGTTTCCAAAGACTCACTGTCTTGATCCTTTTGTAAAAATATTCCATTCATAACTTTTATGCATTAAATAATGAGAAATTATGAGATTTATTTAAGACCTGCTTTTATGCCGTCAAATTCTTGATTTATGATGGCTTCAAGTAAATATTCTTGATTTATAATGGCTTCAAGTAAATATGTAAATCGCGTAAACTTATACGCTGAAACAAAAACAACTACTCAAAAAAATCAAAATTAGAGAAGAAAATTTATTTATCTAACATAAGTTCTTTACATTACAATGCTGAACCAAAAATGGTGCCCACATCTGAATTAAAAATATAATAAAAATTATCTATTTCCCAGGCCTTATTGTCTTAATCGTTTTGTAAAGAATAACCAATGCAAAAAAGCAATTTATCATTCCCAGTGCCAAAAATCATTTCATCATTCCCAAGGCTAAAAATCATTTCATCATTCAAAAAAATATCTGAAATTCGATCTTTGAGAAAGTATGCCAAAACGCCTTTCTTAAATTTTGTATATATACTTGCGTATATACATTTTAGTAAATGATAATTTTCTTTTTCTTAAAAGAATAACATATTAATAAAAAAATAATGAAAAGGCAATTAACAACTTCGATATACGAAAAAGAGTAAAGATTGAATAAGAGAAATTATTTTAACTACTATAATTTCTTTACATAACAATGCATAACCAAAAATGTTGCCTACACCAAATTTAAATTACAATACAATTTATTTGATTCCAAAGCCTCATTGTCTTAATCCTTTTGTAAAAATATTTCATTTATAACTTTTATGGATTTAATAATGAAATATAATGAGTTTTGCTTAAGACCTGCTTTTATGCTGTCAAATTCTTGATTTATATTGGCTTCAATTAAATCTGTAAATCGCGTAAATTTATACGCAAAAACATGTCATAATAATTATTGTGTAACTTCGAAACATTCTCTTGTTGGCAAATAAAATCATTTTCTGACTAAATACTCAAATTAAAATAATATTAGTTATAGTACTAGTTAAATTTATATACGCAGTTTTTAACTAACAATAATGGTTAACAAACGCTCAGCAAAAGCTAATGCTTTTTTTTAACCACCTGGCCGACTTATTGAATTAGACTTTAAATTGTGCAATTAATATTTGTTTATTTAATTCAGAATAACGTCATAAAAATATTGACTTTGGTATATATAGACAAGCAATATACAAATAATAAATGTAATTTTTGTATTTTTTATAAAAAATAATTTAAAAAATGTGAAAAAGCGCAACAAACAACTACTCAAAAAAATTTAGACTAAATAAGAAAGTTTTTTAACTAAAATAAGATTTTTACATTACAATACTAAACTTTAAATGTTGCCCACACCTAAATTAAAAACATAATATAATTTATCTATTTCGAAGGCCTTATTGTCTTAATCCTTTTGTAAAGTATTACCTATGCCAAAACCATTTTATCATTCCAAATGCCAAAAATCATTTTATCATTCCTAAGGCTAAAAATCATTTCATCATTCAAGCAAATATCTGAAGTTCGACCCCTGAGAAAGTGTGCTAAAACGTCTTTTTTAATTATTGTATATAGACTTGCGTATAAACACATATATAAATAATAATTTCTTTTTCTTAAAAGAATAATAGTTTAATAAATCAATAATATAACGCAATTAATAACTGTTATAAACTCAAAACACAAAAGATTAATTAAGAAAAATAATTTAATGACTATAACTTTTTACATTACAATGCATAACCAAAAATATTGCTACACCTAATTTAAAATTACAATAAAAGTAATTTGTTTTCAAAGCCTCATTGTCTTGATCCTTTTGTAAAAATATTCCATTCATAACTTTTATGGATTTAATAATGAAATATTATGAGTTTTGTTTTAAACCTGTTTTTATGCCGTCTAATTCTTGATTTATATTAGCTTCAATTAAATCTGTAAATCGCGTTAAGTTATACGCATAAACATGTCAGAATAATTATAGTGTAACTTCGTAACATTTTCTTGTTGGCAAATAAAATCATCTTCTGACTAAATACGCAAATCAAAATAGTTATAGTTATAGTACTAATTAAATTTATATAATAATAATATTTATACATATATTTATACAAATTATATATATTTATATAAATTAAATATTACAAATATTATATAAAATATATCTATGTATATTCATATAAATATTTATATAAATTATCTAATAATAATATTTTTTGTTTAACTTCGAAACATTCTCTTGTTGGCAAATAAAATCATCTTCTGACTAAGTACGCAAATTAAAATAATATTAGTTATAGTTTTAGTTAAATTTATATACGCAGTTTTTGAATATCAAAAATAATTAATAAACGCTTAGCAAAAGCTAATGCTTTTTTTTACCCACCTGGCTGTCTTATTGCATTAGACCTTAAATTGTGCGAGTAATAATTGTTTATTTAATTAGATTAAGGTCCTAAAAATATTGATTTTGGTATATATAGACAAGCAATATACAAATAATTAATATAATTATTTTAATTTCTTAGAAAAATAAATCGAATAAAAGTGTAAAAAGGCAACAAACAACTACTCAAAAAATTTAAATCTAAATAAAAAAAGTTATTTTAACTAAAATAAGTTTTTAACATTACAATGCTAAACTAAAAATGTTGCCCACACCTAAATTAAAAACATAATAAATGTTATCTATTTCCAAGGCCTTATTTTCTTAATCCTTTTGTAAAATATTACCAATGCTAAAATCATTTTATCATTTCTAATGTTAAAAATCATTTCATCATTCCTAAGGCTTAAAATTATTTCATCATTCAAGCAAATATCTGAAATTCGACCTCTGAAAAAGTGTGCTAAAACGTCTTTCTTAAATTTTGAATAAAGACTTTTGTATATAGGGTATATAAACATAAATAAATATCATGTTTCTTTTTCTTAAAAGAATAATAGTTTAATAAGAAAATGATAAAACGCAATTAACAACTTTGATAAACTCAAAAAACAAAAGATTATTCAAGAAAATAATTTAACTACTACATTTTTTTACATTACAATGCATAATCAAAAATGTTGCCTACACCTAAATCAAAATTACAATTAAAGAAATTTGTTTCTAAAGCCTTGTTGTCTTGATCCTTTTGCAAAAATATTCCATTTATAACTTTTATAAATTTAATAATGAAATGATATGAGTTTTGTTTTAGACCTGCTTTTATGCTGTCAAATTCTTGATTTATATTGGCTTCAATTAAATCTGTAAATCGCGTAAATTTATACGCAAAAACATGCCATAATAATTATTGTGTAACTTCGAAACATATTCTTGTTAGCTAATAAAATCATCTTCTGACTAAATACGCAAATTAAAAAAATATTAGTTATAGTACTAGTTAAATTTATATACGCAGTTTTAAAATAACAATAATAATTAACAAACGCTCAGCAAAAGCTAATGCTTTTTTTTACCCACCTGGCCGACTTATTGCATAAGTCTATAATTTAGGCAATTTATAATTGTTTATTTAATTTAGAATAACGTCCTAAAAATTTTGACTTTGGTATATATAGAAAAGCAATATACAAATAATTAATATAATTATTTTTATTTCCTAGAAAAAATAATTTGAAAAAATGTAATGAAGCGCAACAAATAACTACTTAAAATAATTTAGACTATATAAGAAAAGTTTCTTTAACTAAAATAAGTTCTTTACATCACAATGCTAAACTAAAAATGTTGCCAACACCTAAATTTAAAACATAGTAAACACTATCTATTTCAAAGGCCTTATTGTCTTAATCCTTTTGTAAAGTATTACCAATGCCAAAAGCATTTTATCATTTTAAATGCCAAAAATCATTTCATTTTTCCTAAGGCTAAAAATCATTCAAGCATTCGACCCTGATAAAGTGTGCTAAAACGTCTTTTTTAACTTTTGTAGATAGACTTGCGTACATACATAAAAATAAATAATAATTTTCTTTTTCTTTCAAGAATAACAGTTTACTAAAAAAATAATAAAACGCAATTAACAACTTTGAGAATTTCAAAAAACAAAAGATTAAATAAGAAAAAAAATTCAACTACTATTAGTTATTACATTACAATGCATAATCAAAAATGTTGCCCACACCTAAATTAAAATTACAATAAAAGTTATTTGTTTCCAAAGCCTCGTTGTCTTAATGTTTTTGTAAAATTATACCATTTATAACTTTTATGAATTTAATAATGAAATATTATGAGTTTTGTTTTAGACCTGCTTTTATGCTGTCAAATTCTTGATTAAATTGGCTTCAATTAAATCTATAAATCGCGTTAATTTATACGCATAATCATGTCATAATAATAATTGTGTAACTTCGAAACATTTTCTTGTTAGCAAATAAAATTATTTTCTGTCTAAATACGCAAATTAAAATAATATTAGTTATAGTACTAGTTAAATTTATATACGCAGTTTTTAAGAATAAAATATTCTAAAAATCATTTCATCATTTAAGCATTCGACCCCTGAGAAAGTGTGCTAAAACGTCTTTTTTAATTTTTGTATATAGACTTGCGTTTATACATACAAATAAATAATAATTTTCTTTTTCTTAAACGAATAATAGTTTAATAAGATAATAATAAAATGCAATTAACAACTTTGATAAACTTCAAAAACAAAAGAAGAAATAAGAAAAATAGTACAACTACTTTAAGTTATTACATTACGATGCATAACCAAATATGTTGCCCACACCTAAATTAAAATTATAATAAAAATTATTTGTTTCAATTAAAATTACAATAAAAATTATTAATTATTTTATTAAAATTTTAAAATGTTAGTAAATTTAAACAAATATAATAATTTGAATATAATATTTGTTTTAATTTAAAACTGCAAAAAATAAAATAATGTCGTTTTTTTTATTAAAAAACCCCCGTCTTTATCAAAACAGGGGTTTCAAGTTATGTTTTTGCCAATATTTTTTTCACTCAAAATGTTTTTTTATAAAATTATTATTGATAATTATAATAAACCTATACAATTATATAAAAACTGTATAGTTATAATAAAACAGTATTACTATACCTTAACTATAACTGCAGAATGTACTAATTTAACACAGAAAATTAAAAAAAAATATTATTGGAAAACACATTGGTTACTTGTGTTAATGGTGATTTTAAGTTCTTTAGCAACATTTTGTGTGTTCCGTTAAAATTTAATTCTTTCGATTGTAATTTTTGTCTGTGCAGTTTTATAAAGAACATGAAGGTCAATTCAAGCATTTCTTCTTTACTTTAAAAAAAAAATAAAAAAAAATTAGCATAAGTTATTTTCATTTAAAACGTTATTAAGAGAAAACAGAACATACTTGGCATTTTGTTTTCAATAAAGTATTTTTGAAACTTTTCCAATATGAGCTTTTCATTATTATTTGACCTAGCATAATATGCTTGTTTTTGTTAAAATGAATTTTATTCGAATTAATGTTTTTAAAGTTGAAATAAGAAAAATAAAAAAAAAAAGCTATATAGTTTAAATTTTCTTATTATTTTATTTATTAGTGTATTTATAAAATATTATAAGATTTAAAATTATTTTAATCAAAACAAATAACTTAATAATAAAATAGAATAGTCTTAAACTTCAAGTTAAGCAAAGAAATTGTTATTTGTTGAAAATGCACTTAGTTCATTGTTTTGCGACACACCTTTAGACATAAAATAAAAACATTTTATCATTATGCAAATTATTATTAAAAGTTTAAGGTTTAAATTGGGTATTACTGAACTACGGTAACCCAAAAAATGTTAAATAAACTTACCTAAATCCATTTTAAGAAGTTTTACACCAACATTTAAAACTGCTGAAATACCAGATTGACATTGGTACGTATTTTCGTTTGTCTCTTTAGAGTGACCCATGTGTTTGTAAATTAGTCCTCTATCCCGTTCTCCTAAGTCTTCTAATTCAAAAATATATGTACTCACCAAATGCCTATTATTTCTCGCCATTAAATGGTTTTCTCAAGGGTAGTTTAGAAGCAACGTTATGAATCGCCTTCCAACCAGAAGTGTGCCCATCAGAACTTCTTGATTTGGAAATAAAAATCTTTTTGAATGCCTACACGCTCTCTTATAATTAAATTAGAAAGATTATTTAAGGCGGGAAGCGTGTCGGGTGGAATAAAAACGATAACATCTTTAAAGCCCTTCCCAGCCATAAATGCAACTTTAACAGACTTTATCAAAAACTTTTGATAATTATTTAGTTCTATGAGTCGTTGTTTCTCTATGGTTTTATCATTAACTGCTTCATAATACTGATACAGTTGAAACCTTGCTGGTTCTCCACCAAAAAAAAAAAAATTAAAAATCAAAATATGCTACTAGGAACTCATGGTTCATGTATAATAATAATAACAATAATAATAATAATAATAATAGTAAGAATATGGAAAGTTAAACGGAGAAACAAAATGCGCTTTGGTAGGAACGATAGGCGGCTTAGTGAGAACGAAATGCGCTAAAGAAAGAACGACTTGCGCATTGGAAAGAACGAAATGCGCGTTTGAGAAATAGTTATATTTATATACGCAGTTTTTAAAAATAGAATATTCTAGAAATCATTTCATCATTTAAGCATTCGACCCCTGAGAAAGTGTGCTAAAACGTCTTTTTTAATTTTTGTCTATAAACTTGCGTTTATACATACAAATAAATAATAATTTTCTTTTTCTTAAAAGAATAATAGTTTAATTAGAAAATAATAAAATGCAATTAGCAACTTTAATAAACTTCAAAAACAAAAGAATAAATAAGAAAAATAGTACAACTACTATACGTTTTTACATTACAATGCATAACCAAAAATGTTGCCCACACCTAAATTAAAATTGCACTAAAAATTATTTGTTTCCAAAGCCTCGTTGCCTTGATCCTTTTGTAAAAATATTTTAATTATAACTTTTATGGATTTATTAATAAAATATTATGAGTTTTGTTTTAGACCTGCTTTTATGCGAAACGTTTGTTTGTTTTATAAACAAACAATTTTTTTCCGTTCAATTACGTTGGTTTTTTCTGTTACTCAACTGGCGGTTTGGATTCATTTTCTGAATAAGAAAACTCACTGCTTGTTTTGTCGATATTCAATTCATCATTGTATTTGTTAGTATACTCCTTGATATTGTCTAGTTTTTTTGTTAACATTGATGTCGACAAAATCAGATCGTCCGTCTTTTCGGTTTTTGCCCTATAAATAGCTGGTATTTTTGCATTTTTTTAATAAACTTCCAAAAGTTTCAGTATTCGGTTTCAAATTATGAGATTTTATTAGATGGGCGTCCATCCCTTTTAAAAACTGATAAACATTACAAGGGGCATTGTGTTAAAGTTGTTGAATTGCTCAATTTATAAATACCAATTACTTCTTTAGCTTTTTCTTTTGCCATTTTGTGATAATGTTGTAGGTGCCGGAAATGGCTTAATGTTTTTTTTGCAGTCGGCCAATATGAATTGTGTTGATGCTTGTTTCTTTTTTTTCTAAATTAAAAATAAATGTGTTCTATATATTCAAATATCCTTATATACATACATTACTTACAAACATTATACCTTGCTGTTATCGATAATGTTATACTAATTTAGGAAAAACAAGGGAGTTTAGTAACAACAATTAAAAAATGTTAGCAAAGTTAAAATTTAAAAATGTTAGTAAATTTAAACAAATATTATAATTTGAATATAATATTTGTTTTAATTTAAAACTGAAAAGAATAAAATAATGTCGTTTTTTTTATTAAAAAACCCCCGTCTTTATCAAAACGGGGGTTTCAAGGTATGTTTTTGCAAATATTTTTTTCACTCAAAATGTTTTTTAATAAAATTTTTATTGATAATTATAATAAAACTACACAATTATAATAAAACTGTATAGTTATAATAAAACAGTATTACTATACCTTAACTATAACTGCAAAATGTATTAACTTAAGACAGAAAATTAAAAAAAAAAATATTATTGGGAAACACATGGGTTACTTGTGTTAATGGCGATTTTTAGTTCTTTTGCAACATTTTGTGTGTTCCGTTAAAATTTAATTCTTTCGTTTGTAATTTTTGTCCGTGCAGTTTTATAAAGAACATTAAGGTCATATTCTTCGATAAAATCAAGCATTTCTTCTTTACATTAAAAAAAAAATAAAAAAAAATTAGCATAAGTTATTTTCATTTAAAATGTTATTAAGAGAAAACAGAACATACTTGGCATTTTGTTTTCAATAAAGTATTTTTGAAACTTTTCCAATATGAGCTTTTCATTATTATTTGACCTAGCATAATATGCTTGTTTTTGTTAAAATGAATTTTATTCGAATTAATGTTTTTAAAGTTGAAATAAGAAAAATAAAAAAAAAAAGCTATATAGTTTAAATTTTCTTATTATTTTATTCATTAGTGTATTTATAAAATATTATAAGATTTAAAATTATTTTAATCAAAACAAATAACTTAATAATAAAATAGAATAGTCTTAAACTTCAAGTTAAGCAAAGAAATTGTTATTTGTTGAAAATGCACTTAGTTCATTGTTTTGCGACACACCTTTAGACATAAAATAAAAACATTTTATCATTATGCAAATTATTATTAAAAGTTTAAGGTTTAAATTGGGTATTACTGAACTACGGTAACCCAAACAAATGTAAAATAAACTTACCTAAATCCATTATGAGAAGTTTCACACCAACATTTAAAACTGCTGAAGTACCAGATTGACATTGGTACGTACTTTCGTTTGTCTCTTTAGAGTGACCCATGTGTTTGTAAATTAGTCCTCTATCCCGTTCTCCTAAGTCTTCTAATTCAAAAATATATGTACTCACCAAATGCCTATTATTTCTCGCCATTAAATGGTTTTCTCAAGGGTAGTTTAGAAGCAACGTTATGAATCGCCTTCCAACCAGAAGTGTGCCCATCAGAACTTCTTGATTTGGAAATAAAAATCTTTTTGAATGCCTACACGCTCTCTTATAATTAAATTAGAAAGATTATTTAAGGCGGGAAGCGTGTCGGGTGGAATAAAAACGATAACATCTTTAAAGCCCTTCCCAGCCATAAATGCAACCTTAACAGACTTTATCAAAAACTTTTGATAATTATTTAGTTCTATGAGTCGTTGTTTCTCTATGGTTTTATCATTAACTGCTTCATAATACTGATACAGTTGAAACCTTGCTGGTTCTCCACCAAAAAAAAAAAAATTAAAAATCAAAATATGCTACTAGGAACTCATGGTTCATGTATAATAATAACAACAATAATAATAATAATAATAATAGTAAGAATATGGAAAGTTAAACGGAGAAACAAAATGCGCTTTGGTAGGAACGATAGGCGGCTTAGTGAGAACGAAATGCGCTAAAGAAAGAACGACTTTCGCATTGGAAAGAACGAAATGCGCGTTTGAGAAATAGTTATATTTATATACGCAGTTTTTAAAATAGAATATTCTAGAAATCATTTCATCATTTAAGCATTCGACCCCTGAGAAAGTGTGCTAAAACGTCTTTTTTAATTTTTGTGTATAAACTTGCGTTTATACATACAAATAAATAATAATTTTCTTTTTCTTAAAAGAATAATGGTTTAATAAGAAAATAATAAAATGCAATTAACAACTTTGATAAACTTCTAAAACAAAAGAATAAATAAGAAAAATAGTACAACTACTATACGTTATTACATTACAATGCATAACCAAAAATGTTGCCCACACCTAAATTAAAATTGCACTAAAAATTATTTGTTTTCAAAGCCTCGTTGTCTTGATCCTTTTGTAAAAATATTTTAATTATAACTTTTATGGATTTATTAATAAAATATTATGAGTTTTGTTTTAGACCTGCTTTTATGCGAAACGTTTGTTTGTTTTATAAACAAACAATTTTTTTCCGTTCAATTACGTTGGTTTTTTCTGTTACTCAACTGGCGGTTTGGATTCATTTTCTGAATAAGAAAACTCACTGCTTGTTTTGTCGATATTCAATTCGTCATTGTATTTGTTAGTATACTCCTTGATATTGTCTAGTTTTTTTGTTAACATTGATGTCGACAAAATCAGATCGTCCGTCTTTTTGGTTTTTGCCCTATAAATAGCTGGTATTTTTACTTCTTTAGCTTTTTCTTTTGCCATTTTGTGATAATGTTGTAGGTGCCGGAAATGGCTTAATGTTTTTTTTGCAGTCGGCCAATATGAATTGTGTTGATGCTTGTTTCTTTTTTTTCTAAATTAAAAATAAATGTGTTCTATATATTCAAATATCCTTATATACATACATTACTTACAAACATTATACCTTGCTGTTATCGATAATGTTATACTAATTTAGGAAAAACAAGGGAGTTTAGTAACAACAATTAAAAAATGTTAGCAAAGTTAAAATTTAAAAATGTTAGTAAATTTAAACAAATATTATAATTTGAATATAATATTTGTTTTAATTTAAAACTGAAAAGAATAAAATAATGTCGTTTTTTTTATTAAAAAACCCCCGTCTTTATCAAAACGGGGGTTTCAAGGTATGTTTTTGCAAATATTTTTTTCACTCAAAATGTTTTTTAATAAAATTTTTATTGATAATTATAATAAAACTACACAATTATAATAAAACTGTATAGTTATAATAAAACAGTATTACTATACCTTAACTATAACTGCAAAATGTATTAACTTAAGACAGAAAATTAAAAAAAAAAATATTATTGGGAAACACATGGGTTACTTGTGTTAATGGCGATTTTTAGTTCTTTTGCAACATTTTGTGTGTTCCGTTAAAATTTAATTCTTTCGTTTGTAATTTTTGTCCGTGCAGTTTTATAAAGAACATTAAGGTCATATTCTTCGATAAAATCAAGCATTTCTTCTTTACATTAAAAAAAAAATAAAAAAAAATTAGCATAAGTTATTTTCATTTAAAATGTTATTAAGAGAAAACAGAACATACTTGGCATTTTGTTTTCAATAAAGTATTTTTGAAACTTTTCCAATATGAGCTTTTCATTATTATTTGACCTAGCATAATATGCTTGTTTTTGTTAAAATGAATTTTATTCGAATTAATGTTTTTAAAGTTGAAATAAGAAAAATAAAAAAAAAAAGCTATATAGTTTAAATTTTCTTATTATTTTATTCATTAGTGTATTTATAAAATATTATAAGATTTAAAATTATTTTAATCAAAACAAATAACTTAATAATAAAATAGAATAGTCTTAAACTTCAAGTTAAGCAAAGAAATTGTTATTTGTTGAAAATGCACTTAGTTCATTGTTTTGCGACACACCTTTAGACATAAAATAAAAACATTTTATCATTATGCAAATTATTATTAAAAGTTTAAGGTTTAAATTGGGTATTACTGAACTACGGTAACCCAAACAAATGTAAAATAAACTTACCTAAATCCATTATGAGAAGTTTCACACCAACATTTAAAACTGCTGAAGTACCAGATTGACATTGGTACGTACTTTCGTTTGTCTCTTTAGAGTGACCCATGTGTTTGTAAATTAGTCCTCTATCCCGTTCTCCTAAGTCTTCTAATTCAAAAATATATGTACTCACCAAATGCCTATTATTTCTCGCCATTAAATGGTTTTCTCAAGGGTAGTTTAGAAGCAACGTTATGAATCGCCTTCCAACCAGAAGTGTGCCCATCAGAACTTCTTGATTTGGAAATAAAAATCTTTTTGAATGCCTACACGCTCTCTTATAATTAAATTAGAAAGATTATTTAAGGCGGGAAGCGTGTCGGGTGGAATAAAAACGATAACATCTTTAAAGCCCTTCCCAGCCATAAATGCAACCTTAACAGACTTTATCAAAAACTTTTGATAATTATTTAGTTCTATGAGTCGTTGTTTCTCTATGGTTTTATCATTAACTGCTTCATAATACTGATACAGTTGAAACCTTGCTGGTTCTCCACCAAAAAAAAAAAAATTAAAAATCAAAATATGCTACTAGGAACTCATGGTTCATGTATAATAATAACAACAATAATAATAATAATAATAATAGTAAGAATATGGAAAGTTAAACGGAGAAACAAAATGCGCTTTGGTAGGAACGATAGGCGGCTTAGTGAGAACGAAATGCGCTAAAGAAAGAACGACTTTCGCATTGGAAAGAACGAAATGCGCGTTTGAGAAATAGTTATATTTATATACGCAGTTTTTAAAATAGAATATTCTAGAAATCATTTCATCATTTAAGCATTCGACCCCTGAGAAAGTGTGCTAAAACGTCTTTTTTAATTTTTGTGTATAAACTTGCGTTTATACATACAAATAAATAATAATTTTCTTTTTCTTAAAAGAATAATGGTTTAATAAGAAAATAATAAAATGCAATTAACAACTTTGATAAACTTCTAAAACAAAAGAATAAATAAGAAAAATAGTACAACTACTATACGTTATTACATTACAATGCATAACCAAAAATGTTGCCCACACCTAAATTAAAATTGCACTAAAAATTATTTGTTTTCAAAGCCTCGTTGTCTTGATCCTTTTGTAAAAATATTTTAATTATAACTTTTATGGATTTATTAATAAAATATTATGAGTTTTGTTTTAGACCTGCTTTTATGCGAAACGTTTGTTTGTTTTATAAACAAACAATTTTTTTCCGTTCAATTACGTTGGTTTTTTCTGTTACTCAACTGGCGGTTTGGATTCATTTTCTGAATAAGAAAACTCACTGCTTGTTTTGTCGATATTCAATTCGTCATTGTATTTGTTAGTATACTCCTTGATATTGTCTAGTTTTTTTGTTAACATTGATGTCGACAAAATCAGATCGTCCGTCTTTTTGGTTTTTGCCCTATAAATAGCTGGTATTTTTACTTCTTTAGCTTTTTCTTTTGCCATTTTGTGATAATGTTGTAGGTGCCGGAAATGGCTTAATGTTTTTTTTGCAGTTGGCCAATATGAATTGTTTTGATGCTTGTTTCTTTTTTTTCTAAAATAAAAATAAATGTGTTCCATATATTCAAATATCCTTATATACATACATTATTTACAAACATTATAACTTGCTGTTATCGATAATGTTATACTAATTTAGGAAAAACAAGGGAGTTTAGTAACAACAATTTAAAAATGTTAGTAGTTAAAATTTAAAAATGTTAGTAAATTTAAACAAATATTATAATTTGAATATAATATTTGTTTTAATTTAAAACTAAAAAGAATAAAATAATGTCGTTTTTTTTATTAAAAAACCCTCGTCTTTATCAAAACGGGGGTTTCAAGGTATGTTTTTGCAAATATTTTTTTCACTCAAAATGTTTTTTAATAAAATTTTTATTGATAATTATAATAAAACTATACAATTATAATAAAACTGTATAGTTATAATAAAACAGTATTACTATACCTTAACTATAACTGCAAAATGTATTAACTTAAGACAGAAAATTAAAAAAAAAATATTATTGGGAAACACATGGGTTACTTGTGTTAATAATGATTTTAAGTTCTTTAGCAACATTTTGTGTGTTCCGTTAAAATTTAATTCTTTCGTTTGTAATTTTTGTCCGTGCAGTTTTATAAAGGTCATATTCTTCGATAAAATCAAGCATTTCTTCTTTACATTAAAAAAAAATAAAAAAAAATTAGCATAAGTTATTTTCATTTGAAATGTTATTAAGAGAAAACAGAACATACTTGGCATTTTGTTTTCAATAAAGTATTTTTGAAACTTTTCCAATATGAGCTTTTCATTATTATTTGACCTAGCATAATATGCTTGTTTTTGTCAAAATGATTTTTATTCGAATTAATGTTTTTAAAGTTGAAATAAGAAAAATAAAAAAAAAAAGCTATATAGTTTAAATTTTCTTATTATTTTATTCATTAGTGTATTTATAAAATATTATAAGGTTTAAAATTATTTTAATCAAAACAAATAACTTAATAATAAAATAGAATAGTCTTAAACTTCAAGTTAAGCAAAGAAATTGTTATTTGTTGAAAATGCACTTAGTTCATTGTTTTGCGACACACCTTTAGACATAAAATAAAGACATTTTATCATTATGCAAATTATTATTAAAAGTTTAAGGTTTAAATTGGGTATTACTGAACTACGGTAACCGGAACAAATGTAAAATAAACTTACCTAAATCCATTTTAAGAAGTTTTACACCAACATTTAAAACTGCTGAAATACCAGATTGACATTGGTACGTATTTTCGTTTGTCTCTTTAGAGTGACCCATGTGTTTGTAAATTAGTCCTCTATCCCGTTCTCCTAAGTCTTCTAATTCAAAAATATATGTACTCACCAAATTATTTCTCGCCATTAAATGGTTTTCTCAAGGGTAGTTTAGAAGCAACGTTATGAATCGCCTTCCAACCAGAAGTGTGCCCATCAGAACTTCTTGATTTGGAAATAAAAATCTTTTTGAATGCTTACACGCTCTCTTATAATTAAATTAGAAAGATTATTTAAGGCGGGAAGCGTGTCGGGTGGAATAAAAACGATAACATCTTTAAAGCCCTTCCCAGCCATAAATGCAACCTTAACAGACTTTATCAAAAACTTTTGATAATTATTTAGTTCTATGAGTCGTTGTTTCTCTATGGTTTTATCATTAACTGCTTCATAATACTGATACAGTTGAAACCTTGCTGGTTCTCCACCAAAAAAAAAAAAATTAAAAATCAAAATATGCTACTAGGAACTCATGGTTCATGTATAATAATAATAACAATAACAATAATAATAATAATAGTAAGAATATGGAAAGTTAAACGGAGAAACAAAATGCGCTTTGGTAGGAACGATAGGCGGCTTAGTGAGAACGAAATGCGCTAAAGAAAGAACGACTTGCGCATTGGAAAGAACGAAATGCGCGTTTGAGAAATAGTTATATTTATATACGCAGTTTTTAAAAATAGAATATTCTAGAAATCATTTTATCATTTAAGCATTCGACCCCTGAGAAAGTGTGCTAAAACGTCTTTTTTTAATTTTTGTGTATAAACTTGCGTTTATACATACAAATAAATAATAATTTTCTTTTTCTTAAAAGAATAATAGTTTAATTAGAAAATAATAAAATGCAATTAGCAACTTTAATAAACTTCAAAAACAAAAGAATAAATAAGAAAAATAGTACAACTACTATACGTTTTTACATTACAATGCATAACCAAAAATGTTGCCCACACCTAAATTAAAATTGCACTAAAAATTATTTGTTTCCAAAGCCTCGTTGTCTTGATCCTTTTGTAAAAATATTTTAATTATAACTTTTATGGATTTATTAATAAAATATTATGAGTTTTGTTTTAGACCTGCTTTTATGCGAAACGTTTGTTTGTTTTATAAACAAACAATTTTTTTCCGTTCAATTACGTTGGTTTTTTCTGTTACTCAACTGGCGGTTTGGATTCATTTTCTGAATAAGAAAACTCACTGCTTGTTTTGTCGATATTCAATTCATCATTGTATTTGTTAGTATACTCCTTGATATTGTCTAGTTTTTTTGTTAACATTGATGTCGACAAAATCAGATCGTCCGTCTTTTCGGTTTTTGCCCTATAAATAGCTGGTATTTTTGCATTTTTTTAATAAACTTCCAAAAGTTTCAGTATTCGGTTTCAAATTATGAGATTTTATTAGATGGGCGTCCATCCCTTTTAAAAACTGATAAACATTACAAGGGGCATTGTGTTAAAGTTGTTGAATTGCTCAATTTATAAATACCAATTACTTCTTTAGCTTTTTCTTTTGCCATTTTGTGATAATGTTGTAGGTGCCGGAAACGGCTTAATGTTTTTTTTGCAGTTGGCCAATATGAATTGTGTTGATGCTTGTTTCTTTTTTTTCTAAAATAAAAATAAATGTGTTCTATATATTCAAATATCCTTATATACATACATTACTTACAAACATTATACCTTGCTGTTATCGATAATGTTATACTAATTTAGGAAAAACAAGGGAGTTTAGTAACAACAATTAAAAAATGTTAGTAGTTAAAATTTAAAAATGTTAGTAAATTTAAACAAATATTATAATTTGAATATAATAATTGTTTTAATTTAAAACTGAAAAGAATAAAATAATGTCGTTTTTTTTATTAAAAAACCCCCGTCTTTATCAAAACGGGGGTTTTAAGGTATGTTTTTGCAAATATTTTTTTCACTCAAAATGTTTTTTAATAAAATTTTTATTGATAATTATAATAAAACTACACAATTATAATAAAACTTTATAGTTATAATAAAACAGTATTACTATACCTTAACTATAACTGCAAAATGTATTAACTTAAGACAGAAAATTAAAAAAAAAATATTATTGGGAAACACATGGGTTACTTGTGTTAATAATGATTTTAAGTTCTTTAGCAACATTTTGTGTGTTCCGTTAAAATTTAATTCTTTCGTTTGTAATTTTTGTCCGTGCAGTTTTATAAAGGTCATATTCTTCGATAAAATCAAGCATTTCTTCTTTACATTAAAAAAAAAATAAAAAAAAATTAGCATAAGTTATTTTCATTTAAAATGTTATTAAGAGAAAACAGAACATACTTGGCATTTTGTTTTCAATAAAGTATTTTTGAAACTTTTCCAATATGAGCTTTTCATTATTATTTGACCTAGCATAATATGCTTGTTTTTGTTAAAATGAATTTTATTCGAATTAATGTTTTTAAAGTTGAAATAAGAAAAATAAAAAAAAAAAGCTATATAGTTTAAATTTTCTTATTATTTTATTCATTAGTGTATTTATAAAATATTATAAGATTTAAAATTATTTTAATCAAAACAAATAACTTAATAATAAAATAGAATAGTCTTAAACTTCAAGTTAAGCAAAGAAATTGTTATTTGTTGAAAATGCACTTAGTTCATTGTTTTGCGACACACCTTTAGACATAAAATAAAAACATTTTATCATTATGCAAATTATTATTAAAAGTTTAAGGTTTAAATTGGGTATTACTGAACTACGGTAACCCAAACAAATGTAAAATAAACTTACCTAAATCCATTATGAGAAGTTTCACACCAACATTTAAAACTGCTGAAGTACCAGATTGACATTGGTACGTACTTTCGTTTGTCTCTTTAGAGTGACCCATGTGTTTGTAAATTAGTCCTCTATCCCGTTCTCCTAAGTCTTCTAATTCAAAAATATATGTACTCACCAAATGCCTATTATTTCTCGCCATTAAATGGTTTTCTCAAGGGTAGTTTAGAAGCAACGTTATGAATCGCCTTCCAACCAGAAGTGTGCCCATCAGAACTTCTTGATTTGGAAATAAAAATCTTTTTGAATGCCTACACGCTCTCTTATAATTAAATTAGAAAGATTATTTAAGGCGGGAAGCGTGTCGGGTGGAATAAAAACGATAACATCTTTAAAGCCCTTCCCAGCCATAAATGCAACCTTAACAGACTTTATCAAAAACTTTTGATAATTATTTAGTTCTATGAGTCGTTGTTTCTCTATGGTTTTATCATTAACTGCTTCATAATACTGATACAGTTGAAACCTTGCTGGTTCTCCACCAAAAAAAAAAAAATTAAAAATCAAAATATGCTACTAGGAACTCATGGTTCATGTATAATAATAATAACAATAATAATAATAATAATAATAGTAAGAATATGGAAAGTTAAACGGAGAAACAAAATGCGCTTTGGTAGGAACGATAGGCGGCTTAGTGAGAACGAAATGCGCTAAAGAAAGAACGACTTTCGCATTGGAAAGAACGAAATGCGCGTTTGAGAAATAGTTATATTTATATACGCAGTTTTTAAAATAGAATATTCTAGAAATCATTTCATCATTTAAGCATTCGACCCCTGAGAAAGTGTGCTAAAACGTCTTTTTTAATTTTTGTGTATAAACTTGCGTTTATACATACAAATAAATAATAATTTTCTTTTTCTTAAAAGAATAATGGTTTAATAAGAAAATAATAAAATGCAATTAACAACTTTGATAAACTTCTAAAACAAAAGAATAAATAAGAAAAATAGTACAACTACTATACGTTATTACATTACAATGCATAACCAAAAATGTTGCCCACACCTAAATTAAAATTGCACTAAAAATTATTTGTTTTCAAAGCCTCGTTGTCTTGATCCTTTTGTAAAAATATTTTAATTATAACTTTTATGGATTTATTAATAAAATATTATGAGTTTTGTTTTAGACCTGCTTTTATGCGAAACGTTTGTTTGTTTTATAAACAAACAATTTTTTTCCGTTCAATTACGTTGGTTTTTTCTGTTACTCAACTGGCGGTTTGGATTCATTTTCTGAATAAGAAAACTCACTGCTTGTTTTGTCGATATTCAATTCGTCATTGTATTTGTTAGTATACTCCTTGATATTGTCTAGTTTTTTTGTTAACATTGATGTCGACAAAATCAGATCGTCCGTCTTTTTGGTTTTTGCCCTATAAATAGCTGGTATTTTTACTTCTTTAGCTTTTTCTTTTGCCATTTTGTGATAATGTTGTAGGTGCCGGAAATGGCTTAATGTTTTTTTTGCAGTTGGCCAATATGAATTGTTTTGATGCTTGTTTCTTTTTTTTCTAAAATAAAAATAAATGTGTTCCATATATTCAAATATCCTTATATACATACATTATTTACAAACATTATAACTTGCTGTTATCGATAATGTTATACTAATTTAGGAAAAACAAGGGAGTTTAGTAACAACAATTTAAAAATGTTAGTAGTTAAAATTTAAAAATGTTAGTAAATTTAAACAAATATTATAATTTGAATATAATATTTGTTTTAATTTAAAACTAAAAAGAATAAAATAATGTCGTTTTTTTTATTAAAAAACCCTCGTCTTTATCAAAACGGGGGTTTCAAGGTATGTTTTTGCAAATATTTTTTTCACTCAAAATGTTTTTTAATAAAATTTTTATTGATAATTATAATAAAACTATACAATTATAATAAAACTGTATAGTTATAATAAAACAGTATTACTATACCTTAACTATAACTGCAAAATGTATTAACTTAAGACAGAAAATTAAAAAAAAAATATTATTGGGAAACACATGGGTTACTTGTGTTAATAATGATTTTAAGTTCTTTAGCAACATTTTGTGTGTTCCGTTAAAATTTAATTCTTTCGTTTGTAATTTTTGTCCGTGCAGTTTTATAAAGGTCATATTCTTCGATAAAATCAAGCATTTCTTCTTTACATTAAAAAAAAATAAAAAAAAATTAGCATAAGTTATTTTCATTTGAAATGTTATTAAGAGAAAACAGAACATACTTGGCATTTTGTTTTCAATAAAGTATTTTTGAAACTTTTCCAATATGAGCTTTTCATTATTATTTGACCTAGCATAATATGCTTGTTTTTGTCAAAATGATTTTTATTCGAATTAATGTTTTTAAAGTTGAAATAAGAAAAATAAAAAAAAAAAGCTATATAGTTTAAATTTTCTTATTATTTTATTCATTAGTGTATTTATAAAATATTATAAGGTTTAAAATTATTTTAATCAAAACAAATAACTTAATAATAAAATAGAATAGTCTTAAACTTCAAGTTAAGCAAAGAAATTGTTATTTGTTGAAAATGCACTTAGTTCATTGTTTTGCGACACACCTTTAGACATAAAATAAAGACATTTTATCATTATGCAAATTATTATTAAAAGTTTAAGGTTTAAATTGGGTATTACTGAACTACGGTAACCGGAACAAATGTAAAATAAACTTACCTAAATCCATTTTAAGAAGTTTTACACCAACATTTAAAACTGCTGAAATACCAGATTGACATTGGTACGTATTTTCGTTTGTCTCTTTAGAGTGACCCATGTGTTTGTAAATTAGTCCTCTATCCCGTTCTCCTAAGTCTTCTAATTCAAAAATATATGTACTCACCAAATTATTTCTCGCCATTAAATGGTTTTCTCAAGGGTAGTTTAGAAGCAACGTTATGAATCGCCTTCCAACCAGAAGTGTGCCCATCAGAACTTCTTGATTTGGAAATAAAAATCTTTTTGAATGCTTACACGCTCTCTTATAATTAAATTAGAAAGATTATTTAAGGCGGGAAGCGTGTCGGGTGGAATAAAAACGATAACATCTTTAAAGCCCTTCCCAGCCATAAATGCAACCTTAACAGACTTTATCAAAAACTTTTGATAATTATTTAGTTCTATGAGTCGTTGTTTCTCTATGGTTTTATCATTAACTGCTTCATAATACTGATACAGTTGAAACCTTGCTGGTTCTCCACCAAAAAAAAAAAAATTAAAAATCAAAATATGCTACTAGGAACTCATGGTTCATGTATAATAATAATAACAATAACAATAATAATAATAATAGTAAGAATATGGAAAGTTAAACGGAGAAACAAAATGCGCTTTGGTAGGAACGATAGGCGGCTTAGTGAGAACGAAATGCGCTAAAGAAAGAACGACTTGCGCATTGGAAAGAACGAAATGCGCGTTTGAGAAATAGTTATATTTATATACGCAGTTTTTAAAAATAGAATATTCTAGAAATCATTTTATCATTTAAGCATTCGACCCCTGAGAAAGTGTGCTAAAACGTCTTTTTTTAATTTTTGTGTATAAACTTGCGTTTATACATACAAATAAATAATAATTTTCTTTTTCTTAAAAGAATAATAGTTTAATTAGAAAATAATAAAATGCAATTAGCAACTTTAATAAACTTCAAAAACAAAAGAATAAATAAGAAAAATAGTACAACTACTATACGTTTTTACATTACAATGCATAACCAAAAATGTTGCCCACACCTAAATTAAAATTGCACTAAAAATTATTTGTTTCCAAAGCCTCGTTGTCTTGATCCTTTTGTAAAAATATTTTAATTATAACTTTTATGGATTTATTAATAAAATATTATGAGTTTTGTTTTAGACCTGCTTTTATGCGAAACGTTTGTTTGTTTTATAAACAAACAATTTTTTTCCGTTCAATTACGTTGGTTTTTTCTGTTACTCAACTGGCGGTTTGGATTCATTTTCTGAATAAGAAAACTCACTGCTTGTTTTGTCGATATTCAATTCATCATTGTATTTGTTAGTATACTCCTTGATATTGTCTAGTTTTTTTGTTAACATTGATGTCGACAAAATCAGATCGTCCGTCTTTTCGGTTTTTGCCCTATAAATAGCTGGTATTTTTGCATTTTTTTAATAAACTTCCAAAAGTTTCAGTATTCGGTTTCAAATTATGAGATTTTATTAGATGGGCGTCCATCCCTTTTAAAAACTGATAAACATTACAAGGGGCATTGTGTTAAAGTTGTTGAATTGCTCAATTTATAAATACCAATTACTTCTTTAGCTTTTTCTTTTGCCATTTTGTGATAATGTTGTAGGTGCCGGAAACGGCTTAATGTTTTTTTTGCAGTTGGCCAATATGAATTGTGTTGATGCTTGTTTCTTTTTTTTCTAAAATAAAAATAAATGTGTTCTATATATTCAAATATCCTTATATACATACATTACTTACAAACATTATACCTTGCTGTTATCGATAATGTTATACTAATTTAGGAAAAACAAGGGAGTTTAGTAACAACAATTAAAAAATGTTAGTAGTTAAAATTTAAAAATGTTAGTAAATTTAAACAAATATTATAATTTGAATATAATAATTGTTTTAATTTAAAACTGAAAAGAATAAAATAATGTCGTTTTTTTTATTAAAAAACCCCCGTCTTTATCAAAACGGGGGTTTTAAGGTATGTTTTTGCAAATATTTTTTTCACTCAAAATGTTTTTTAATAAAATTTTTATTGATAATTATAATAAAACTACACAATTATAATAAAACTTTATAGTTATAATAAAACAGTATTACTATACCTTAACTATAACTGCAAAATGTATTAACTTAAGACAGAAAATTAAAAAAAAAATATTATTGGGAAACACATGGGTTACTTGTGTTAATAATGATTTTAAGTTCTTTAGCAACATTTTGTGTGTTCCGTTAAAATTTAATTCTTTCGTTTGTAATTTTTGTCCGTGCAGTTTTATAAAGGTCATATTCTTCGATAAAATCAAGCATTTCTTCTTTACATTAAAAAAAAATAAAAAAAAATTAGCATAAGTTATTTTCATTTGAAATGTTATTAAGAGAAAACAGAACATACTTGGCATTTTGTTTTCAATAAAGTATTTTTGAAACTTTTCCAATATGAGCTTTTCATTATTATTTGACCTAGCATAATATGCTTGTTTTTGTTAAAATGAATTTTATTCGAATTAATGTTTTTAAAGTTGAAATAAGAAAAATAAAAAAAAAAAGCTATATAGTTTAAATTTTCTTATTATTTTATTCATTAGTGTATTTATAAAATATTATAAGATTTAAAATTATTTTAATCAAAACAAATAACTTAATAATAAAATAGAATAGTCTTAAACTTCAAGTTAAGCAAAGAAATTGTTATTTGTTGAAAATGCACTTAGTTCATTGTTTTGCGACACACCTTTAGACATAAAATAAAAACATTTTATCATTATGCAAATTATTATTAAAAGTTTAAGGTTTAAATTGGGTATTACTGAACTACGGTAACCCAAACAAATGTAAAATAAACTTACCTAAATCCATTATGAGAAGTTTCACACCAACATTTAAAACTGCTGAAGTACCAGATTGACATTGGTACGTACTTTCGTTTGTCTCTTTAGAGTGACCCATGTGTTTGTAAATTAGTCCTCTATCCCGTTCTCCTAAGTCTTCTAATTCAAAAATATATGTACTCACCAAATGCCTATTATTTCTCGCCATTAAATGGTTTTCTCAAGGGTAGTTTAGAAGCAACGTTATGAATCGCCTTCCAACCAGAAGTGTGCCCATCAGAACTTCTTGATTTGAAAATAAAAATCTTTTTGAATGCCTACACGCTCTCTTATAATTAAATTAGAAAGATTATTTAAGGCGGGAAGCGTGTCGGGTGGAATAAAAACGATAACATCTTTAAAGCCCTTCCCAGCCATAAATGCAACCTTAACAGACTTTATCAAAAACTTTTGATAATTATTTAGTTCTATGAGTCGTTGTTTCTCTATGGTTTTATCATTAACTGCTTCATAATACTGATACAGTTGAAACCTTGCTGGTTCTCCACCAAAAAAAAAAAAATTAAAAATCAAAATATGCTACTAGGAACTCATGGTTCATGTATAATAATAATAACAATAATAATAATAATAATAATAGTAAGAATATGGAAAGTTAAACGGAGAAACAAAATGCGCTTTGGTAGGAACGATAGGCGGCGTAGTGAGAACGAAATGCGCTAAAGAAAGAACGACTTGCGCATTGGAAAGAACGAAATGCGCGTTTGAGAAATAGTTATATTTATATACGCAGTTTTTAAAAATAGAATATTCTAGAAATCATTTCATCATTTAAGCATTCGACCCCTGAGAAAGTGTGCTAAAACGTCTTTTTTTAATTTTTGTGTATAAACTTGCGTTTATACATACAAATAAGTAATAATTTTCTTTTTCTTAAAAGAATAATAGTTTAATTAGAAAATAATAAAATGCAATTAGCAACTTTAATAAACTTCAAAAACAAAAGAATAAATAAGAAAAATAGTACAACTACTATACGTTTTTACATTACAATGCATAACCAAAAATGTTGCCCACACCTAAATTAAAATTGCACTAAAAATTATTTGTTTCCAAAGCCTCGTTGTCTTGATCCTTTTGTAAAAATATTTTAATTATAACTTTTATGGATTTATTAATAAAATATTATGAGTTTTGTTTTAGACCTGCTTTTATGCGAAACGTTTGTTTGTTTTATAAACAAACAATTTTTTTCCGTTCAATTACGTTGGTTTTTTCTGTTACTCAACTGGCGGTTTGGATTCATTTTCTGAATAAGAAAACTCACTGCTTGTTTTGTCGATATTCAATTCATCATTGTATTTGTTAGTATACTCCTTGATATTGTCTAGTTTTTTTGTTAACATTGATGTCGACAAAGTCAGATCGTCCGTCTTTTTGGTTTTCGCCCTATAATTAGCTGGTACTTTTGCATTTTTTTAATAAACTTCCAAAAGTTTCAGTATTCGGTTTCAAATTATGAGATTTTATTAGATGGACGTCCATCCCTTTGAAAAACTGATAAACATTGCAAGGGGCATTGTGTTAAAGTTGTTGAATTGCTCAATTTATAAATAACAATTACTTCTTTAGCTTTTTCTTTTGCCATTTTGTGATAATGTTGTATGTGCCGGAAATGGCCTAATGTTTTTTTTGCAGTTGGCCTATATGAATTGTTTTGATGCTTGTTTCTTTTTTTTCTAAAATAAAAATAAATGTGTTCTATATATTCAAATATCCTTATATACATACATTATTTACAAACATTATACCTTGCTATTATCGATAATGTGATACTAATTTAGGAAAAACAAGGGAGTTTAGTAACAACAATTTAAAAATGTTAGTAGTTAAAATTTAAAAATGTTAGTAAATTTAAACAAATATTATAATTTGAATATAATATTTGTTTTAATTTAAAACTGAAAAGAATAAAATAATGTCGTTTTTTTTATTAAAAAACCCCCGTCTTTATCAAAACGGGGGTTTCAAGGTATGTTTTTGCAAATATTTTTTTCACTCAAAATGTTTTTTAATAAAATTTTATTGATAATTATAATAAAACTATACAATTATAATAAAACTGTATAGTTATAATAAAACAGTATTACTATACCTTAACTATAACTGCAAAATGTATTAACTTAAGACAGAAAATTTTAAAAAAAGTTATTGGGAAACACATGGGTTACTCGTGTTAATGGTGATTTTAAGTTCTTTAGCAACATTTTGTGTGTTCCGTTAAAATTTAATTCTTTCGTTTGTAATTTTTGTCCGTGCAGTATTATAAAGAACATTAAGGTCATATTCTTCGATAAAATCAAGCATTTCTTCTTTACTTTGAAAAAAAAATAAAAATAAATAAGCATAAGTTATTTTCATTTAAAATGTTATTAAGAGAAAACAGAAAATACTTGGCATTTTGTTTTCAATAAAGTATTTTTAAAACTTTTCCAATATGAGCTTTTCATTATTATTTGACCTAGCATAATATGCTTGTTTTTGTTAAAATGAATTTTATTCGAATTAATGTTTTTAAAGTTGAAATAAGAAAAATAAAAAAAAAAAGCTATATAGTTTAAATTTTCTTATTATTTTATTCATTAGTGTATTTATAAAATATTATAAGGTTTAAAATTATTTTAATCAAAACAAATAACTTAATAATAAAATAGAATAGTCTTAAACTTCAAGTTAAGCAAAGAAATTGTTATTTGTTGAAAATGCACTTAGTTCATTGTTTTGCGACACACCTTTAGACATAAAATAAAGACATTTTATCATTATGCAAATTATTATTAAAAGTTTAAGGTTTAAATTGGGTATTACTGAACTACGATAACCCAAACAAATGTAAAATAAACTTACCTAAATCCATTTTGAGAAGTTTTACACCAACATTTAAAACTGCTGAAATACCAGATTGACATTGGTACGTATTTTCGTTTGTCTCTTTTGAGTGACTCATGTGTTTGTAAAATAGTTCTTTATCCCGTTCTCTTAAGTCTTCTAATTCTAAAATAAATGTACTCACCAAATGCCTATTATTTGTCGCCTTAAAATGGTTTTGTCAAGGGTAGTTTAAAAGCAACGTTATGAATCGCTTTCCAACCAGAAGTGTGCCCATCAGAACTTCTTGATTTGGAAATAAAAATCTTTTTGAATGCCTACACGCTCTCTTATAATTAAATTAGAAAGATTATTTAAGGCGGGAAGCTTGTCGGGTGGAATAAAAACGATAACATCTTTAAAGCCCTTCCCAGCCATAAATGCAACCTTAACAGACTTTATCAAAAACTTTTGATAATTATTTAGTTCTATGAGTCGTTGTTTCTCTATGGTTTTATCATTAACTGCTTCATAATACTGATACAGTTGAAACCTTGCTGGTTCTCCACCAAAAAAAAAAAACTTAAAATTCAAAATATGCTACTAGGAACTCATGGTTCATGTATAATAATAATAACAATAATAATAATAATAATAATAATAGTAAGAATATGGAAAGTTAAACGGAGAAACAAAATGCGCTTTGGTAGGAACGATAGGCGGCTTAGTGAGAACGAAATGCGCTAAAGAAAGAACGACTTGCGCGTTGGAAAGAACGAAATGCGCGTTTGAGAACGAAGTGCGATTAAGAAAGAACAATATGCGATTGTAATGGAACGAAATGCGCTTAAGAAAGAACGGCAAAACTCAATCGAATGTGAAATAACTTTAGAACTTAATTAAAAATGGCGGTGTTTACAATTGTAACGCCATATATTTTGAATATGTAGTTTTAATTTAATTTATATAAATGAGATTGTAATTTGTTTCGACTAAA